>CM076571.1:997822861-998344642 GCA_034641835.2 Pinus albicaulis
ATTAAAGATTTTTTTTTTATGCTTGTTGATAGAATTTGTTTCCAAGATGTTAGAAATAGATTAAGAATTGTATTTCTTATAAATTTCATATTTTTGGAATTTAATAAGGGTTGGAACCTAAGAAAAAACATTTTGTATTTTATAAGCCTTTGGATATTAATGAATGTTTTTTAAATAGAAGTATTGGGACTATTCTCTCAAAGATTCCCATATTTGACTATTACAGTCAGCTTCTCAATATTTTGCGTTTATTTATTACGTCGTAAGGCGTTATTATTTGAAAACAACTTTCCTAGTTGTCATTCTGTCAATGTTTGGGCCATTGGATGAAATGTTAGACTATTGAAATGTTTTACACCATTAGATCCAATAACCTAACTAACTTACTAAACATTACTAAAATCTTCCACCTTACTATGAAATATAATATTGTATTCTGTAATTTGAATTATTTCATGTTGTCGGCAAAACACAGAGGCAGGTTTCTATACAGAATCTCTTTAAAGCTTTTAGTAATTTATCTCATAAATGAAAAACTCTGAGAGCCGAGGTTTTATTTCCAAAACCTTTAGAAATTTTATTTCTCATCATTTATAACGTAGAAATTTTCGAGCTAACGCATTCTGTACAAAATCTTTAAAGCTTTGTGCAATTTCTTTTCATAAAATTATTAAATTGCAGATACGTTTTGGAAGCTGAGGTTTTATTTCCAATACCTATGGAAATTTTATTTCTCATCAATAATAACCTAGAAATTCTGTACAAAATCTTTAAAGCTTTGAGCAGTTTCTTTTCTTAAAATTATTAAATTGCGGGTACGTTTTGAAATTGATGAATGTGTTTGGATTGCTGGACTATCAACCTTTGCGTTTTCGTTTTCCATTATATCGGTTTTAACTAGCGTAACAACTACCTATAATACAGGGCTGAACTTTGGAGGTCCGGTGTCTATGGTGTACGAATGACTCATTCTCAGTTTTTTCCCTCTGCTTATGGGATTGTCCATGGCTGAGATTTGTTCTGCATATCAAACGTCCGGGGGTTTGTATTACTGGAGCGCTGGTCTGTCTCACTGGAGTGCTAGACTATGCAGCAATGAATGGAGACCCTTCGCTTCATGGATGATAGACTGGTAAGTACTTGAACCCATGATCAGAGTGTTTTGGTTTTTAATGCACAGTAAAAATTTGATCGTTCAATGCTTTTTCTAAAAGTGAAATCAGTCCAATTAGGTGATAGTTCGCTTCTTCCTCTATTCTTAATAACCTTCATTTTTCTTTTTCTAACTCGGTAAAAGAATTTTTTCCTTTCCAATAGTGATAATATTTTTTTACCAATCCCTTTTCTTTGCTGTACGATTGTGAAACCATCCAACGCCAAAAATCTTGTGTTTGAGTTTCAACGGTACATTGCTAATTTTATCTACATACAGTTATTTTCAGACTTAAAAATGAATTATTAACCAGTTTCACAGTCTATATTGTCTTTTCATGCCACAATGCTCCTTTAACAATGAAGTCACCTTTAACAATGAAGTCAGATCAAATACAACACATTACATACACAATCTCAAGAGTTGGAGCTAATCTACCTTCTCAAGATGGATATCATTACCAATAAACCCTGCTAAGGATAGATATTATTACCAAATTTCTTGTTTCCACCAGAAATATACGTCTTTCTGGTTATCTTTAAAGGTTGGATGATTATACCAAGAATAAAGCATGAGTGCAATTCTTGGTTTGGATTTATTATATGTCTTGAAAAATCAATTCATGAGTTCAATGTATGGGAAAGGGGAAACGATTATAGAGGTGAAATTTTGCAAAAAAATGTTTCTCTTATAAAAAATAATAGACATAATGCCTTCGAGATGTTGTCATTTTAATTTTTATATTGGATATTCTTTGAATTTCTTGAAGCAACCAATTCCAAATCTTTTTTAACCTCCTCACCATTCAAATCTCGACAAATGGATTTTTAAAAAATAATTTGTTTCTATTCTTGAAGGAAATGTAATAAGAAATGAAAACTATCACATTTAGAAGCTAGTCAGATGCTAATTAGACGGTCAATGCTGGTAAAGGATTTGAACCCTAATATTTTGAAGGATAATACCGGTGATGACATAGAAAATAATCTAGAGGTCATGGTGTAGGACTTCATAGAAAATGGAACTTTGGATCATAGGTTTCAATAGCATGAACGTGATACTAAAGAATTTAACATTGTATATTTAGGTCTTTTAAGGGTCATTTATTTTTCTTTTAGTGATCTTTCAAAAAAATTCCTTGATTTTCTATCTATTTTTTTATGTAACATTTCTTTTATTTTGGAATCAATTCTTGAATATTAGAATCCGTATTTATAGCCTTTGGTGTCAATGTCTTCACATGAAAGAGATTCTGTGAGATAATCACATCTATAATTATAATTTCTTGTTTTAATAAATTTGATATTGATATATGGAGTGAAATAGAACTTGTATTAAGCGTATCCTGGTGAAGAATTTAAAGTGGAAAGGGTACAATGTGGCGTTGTACAATGTTGAATGGTTTATAGTTGAAAAAATCCCTCGACGAGGATATCAATATATTGACATTTTATTTTTGGAAGAAGATTCTAAATATCATTTGATAATCAACATGGATATATAGACATTTTATTTTTGGAAGAAGATTCTAAATATCATTTGATAATCAGCATGGATTTTCAGTAGCAGTTCAAAATAGCAAGGCTCATTTTTCAATATGAAGTACTTATGTCTTTAATAATTGAAGCAAAGCTTCAATCTTGTTCTACCCTGGAGAGAATTTTATGATTCAAATTCATATGCATTTATGACTATGTAACTCAATCATTTTCTCCTATGAGTTCAAAATAGCAAGGCTCATTTTTCAATATGAAGTACTTATGTCTTTAATCATTGAAGCAAAGCTTCAATCTTGTTCTACCCTCGAGAGCATTTTATGATTCAAATTCATATGCATTTAAGACTATGTAACCCAATCATTTTTTGCTATGTTTTCACACTTCAGTGTTTTTGACAACTCTTTATCGAATTTTCATTTAAACGCTAATATGTTAAGATATCCCCAATCTTGTTTATGTCTTTTATGGTGCCATTACAAATGAAAATGCATTGTTTTGGGAAATAAAATACTACAATGATATGCTTTTGGAACTTGAACTAATGGGGAATGTCCAATATGAATTGCTCCTTTAGAAGGATAAGCAAACGTTTACTCCAAAACAAAGGTCGGTGTTCCCTCAAAAAGTAAACTTCCATGGCGAGGAATCACTCTTCATATATATGCCCAATGTTATCATTTAAAAATGGAGTTTTCCAAATCTTCTCCAATTTGGCCATTTGTAATTAAAAGTATGCTAATGATAAATTAATAAATAATTAAATCACTTTATGTTGTAAAATATTTGGAAAAAAATTAATATATAATTAAAATTATTATTTGAAAAAAAATTATTAAAAAAATGTGCATATATTTCATGATTCAAACTCATATACAACCAAAGAATTGTCTTATTCACTCTATTTGTTAGGGAAATTTACTCGGAAAATTATAGTCCTTACGATCTCATATTTATTTTTCGGTATTGGTTTGTTTCTCAGTTAAGGTTTGATGAATTTTTTTACAAAATATGAGTATTACCTATATGTCTAGTGTTATCATTGCTTCTCAATTAAGGTTTGATGAACTTTTTTTTTTTAATTAAATATTGTGTATATCTCAATTGTTATCATTTAAAAATAGAGTTTTACAAATCTTCTCCAATTTAGGCATTTGAAATTAAAAATATTCTAATGATCAATTAATACAGAATCAAAATCCCATTTGGTTCTAAAATATTTGGAAAAAGATTATAATTAAAATTATTATTTGGATTTTTTATTTTATTTTATAAAAAAACACTTTAAAATTAAAAAGAACTTTATATATTATATATTTAATGATTCAAATTCATATGCAATCCAAAAATTGTTTTAGGTATGCATCTATGAGTATGTAACTCAATCCTTTTCCCCTATGTTTTCACATTTCACTGTTTATGAAAATGTAACTCAATCCTTTTCCCCTATGTTTTCACACTTCACTGTTTATGACAACACCTTATCAATTTTTCATTTACATGCTAATATGTTAAGATATCCCCAATCTAGTTTATGTCTTTGATGGTGCCTTTACAAATGGAAATGCACTGCTTTTGGAAATCAAATACTACAATGATATGCTTTTGGAACTTGAACTAATGGGGAATGTCCAATATGAATTACTCCTTTAGAAGGATAGGCAAACATTCACTTCAAAACAGAGGTGGGTGTTCCCTCAAAAAATCTACTTCTATGGTGAGGAATCACTCTTCATATATGTTATTTTTCATATTTTAAACTTACGGCATTCCCTTTGCAACATTTGGTGCAATTGCTAGTATCTATTCAATGACGTGCAAAACAACCTACCTCCGAAAATAATTAGTTACTTCCTTAAAATCCGTACCATATCCTCATGGCTCGACTATATATGAACATCCATATTGATATGGAAATCAACCAAAACTCTGGACACCAAAAAATTGGATGAAAAATTTGGATTTCATATATATTGAAACCAAAACTTAATCTTTGGACACAATCATTTCTATCATAATATTTCTGTTATGTTTTTTTGTTTTCTTCCAACAACATTTGTAACCATAAATGGGCCGATCAATAGCTTTACATGTTTTTAAATACCAGTAATTTAAAAAATATTTTATATTAATTTTATTGTTATTAGTCTCTAAATATAGTATTTTCTTATTAGTCAATGTGCATTGGCTCTATATTATTTGATTATTTTTTGCAATTTTAATTAAAGTTTAGGAAAAAAATTTAATAATTTTATTTTTTTATAAATTCAAAAATATTTTCTAATTTTTAACAAATTTTATTTCCAATTTTTTATTGGTAGAGAGAGCTATGATGGAATATAATTCTTCTTGTGGAGGACGGTGTTATTTTTCGCAATTCATTAAAAAAACACAAAAGTTAAAATGATTTTGTGAGTAGCCATTCTGTTGGTTAGTGCTCCGACGATACTCTCACACTCGCACTATTGTGTAATTTTTGTACCCAATGATTTCAGAATTGATGCAGTTGCAAACCCTTTGCATATCCAAGGAGAGACGATGGAGCGGGGTGGTAAACAAATCTCTAATTAATATTAGTACGTTTCCTTGTGCACAGAACAAAGTATGTGTGGGAGAACACGAGTGTAGAGGGAACTTTATTCTACAACGAAAAATTTTAATTTTAAACTTCTTTGCATTTAAATTTTTTACAGATT
Source organism: Pinus albicaulis (assembly GCA_034641835.2). NCBI lineage: Eukaryota > Viridiplantae > Streptophyta > Pinopsida > Pinales > Pinaceae > Pinus > Pinus albicaulis. Next base: position 997,828,207 of record CM076571.1, read on the forward strand.
TAGTTGTGTGAGAGAGCAGTTGCATAGAACTATGATTTTGTGAGTTGTCATTCTTTTGGTGAGTTCTCTAACAATGTGTTACTACTTTGCCCAATGATGTTAAACTTGACTTGCTTATAGGTTATTTGCATAAGTGGGTGGGCGTTGAAAATATGTTCAATTAGTATTATTAATTTTCCTTGTCTCGAGATTTTACTATGTGGAGGATGAAGTATGTGTGTGATAACGAGGTGCAAAGGGGACTTTATTCCATAGTGGTGAAATTAATTTTAAACTTGTTTGCATTTAAAACTTTTACACATTTATCTGTGATCGAAAAAGATTGCATAGATCTATTAATATTTTTGGAATGAAGTATGCGTGAAGAACGAGGTTGCAAAGGGAACTTTAATTAATTTAAATATGCACAAAACGTGAATTAATATTATTATGTTTCATTGTGTAGATATTTCTTGTGCAAATATTTCCTTGTGCGAAGTTTTTACTGTACAGATGATGGGGTATGTGCAGGAGAACGGGGGTGCATAGGGAACTTTATTTTGCAAGGAAAAAATTAATATTAAATTGTTAATGTTAATCAGTGTAGAATGAAAGATGTGTGAAGGACATGGTAGTTAATTTAAATACGAAAATAAACTTTATATTTCACATTTTCCTATTACATATGTGCAAATTTGTTTAATATACAGATTGATGTTTTTGAGTACTCTAGCAATGGCAATGACTAGGATGCCATGGCCTCCTTGGAGCTACATAACATAGATTCTTTGGTGATTTCCTTGCTCCATTGTATTTCTGGTAAACTTCTTTAAACCTGGGGAATGATGGACATCATTTAGTAGCATATGATTATGCATGGATAACAAAAATATCAGCATGTTCTTTTGCTCATTTTTCATTCTTAACATTTCTACTTGTTCACTTAGATTGCTAAGAAATTATATTTTAAATTTGTCAAGAAAATTTCCAAGTTCATCTTGCCTTACCAATGTTGAGGCGGATTTACTTACTCTTTCTCTTTCTCTTGATATGCACTTGCATGTTTCGCAAATTTCTTCAAATGACAATTGGTATACATCTCCTCCACTCATGAGATTAAGGAGATCAATCCACTCACGACTAATTTTTCTAACAAAGAGGGTTTTTAGTGTGTAAAATCCTAAATGAAGTAAATTTTCCCTCTTAATATTAAACATGAACCTATCTATGAGATCCTTAAGGCTCTCATCCTATTTTTTATTCATTCTAAAAAAATTATTTTTTAAGATCATTATATTTTCCTAGAAATATCTTTTTCATATCATTCCATGATCTTATTGAATTAGTACCTAGACTAATGAACCATTTAAGAGCTTTCTCCTCCAATGTTGCAGGAAACAATATCAGTTTTTGAGTGTGTGATAAGTAGCCATAAGATCTACAAAGTATCTCAAATTCAAAGATAAATGTTTTTGGATCCTCTGTCCTCATACCATGGAAGTTGGGAAGGAAATATGGAGGGATGTTCTTCATATGTACATTGATGTTAATATCTTGAATGGGAAACCCAATAATATCTTCTTCATTGTCATCATATCCATCCATCTCTTCTACCTTCAAAAGTGTATGGCGATGTGGTTCTTACTGCACCACGTGGTCAAGTGGGGGGGTTGGTATTAGAGAAGTAATTTTTAAAAAATTCAGAGTATCCCTACTCCTATGAGGCATGAAAATCAGATTTTTTTGTATTTTTCAATATTCCATAAACAACATGAAAAAGAAAAGTAGAAAATAATGCTAAAATAGAATCAAAGCATCTACTAGACACCTCCCCGGCAACGATGCCAAAAAGTGGTGAGCCATGGTATTGCACCAAGAGTGCTGCAAATCCCAGGGGCTTCCCTACTTTACTTTATAAACCTAGGTTTTGTAAAAAAATGGAGGTGACAATGCTATATACAAAAAAAATGAATTCTACTCATGTCATCCTCTTCCGTTCTACGAAAGGGTGCTACTTCTAGGGTTTCTCGGTGAAGTATGACACTCTTCAATGAAACTAAACTAAATTGTGGAAAGGAAATGAGAGAAAGGAGACTAAATTAAATTGTTGAAAAGAAATGACAGAAAGGAAAGTAATTTAAGTTGCAGAAAGGAAATGAAGGGAAGAAAATTAATTTAACTTGGTGAAAAGAAATGGAAGAAAGGGAACTAATTTAAATTGCAGAAAGGAAATGATGGAAATGAAACTAATTTAACTTTCTAAAAATAAATGGCAAAAAGGAAACTAATTCTAAACCACACTTAACTTGCCCAATCGGCTAAACACACCATACTTATCTTGTGCTCTATCTATAATGCTTCTCTCTACGCAACTATTCATGACCTAATTCTAATAAAAGGAGTATTTATTGCAGTTTGGAGAAGAAAATGGGTTAAATTTTTCAAGGGAAGGCTAACGCACATAAGGCAAGGCTTAGAAGTGAAAATGGTGTTTGGACTTTATTAACCCACATAAGGCTTAGAAGTGTTGTCAGGAGGAAAGTGTGAAGCATGAGATGCGATGAGGCTCGAAATGTGAAATGCGAAATGCGATAGGAGGATGGCAATGTGATATGCGATGGGATATAAATTGCGAAATGTGAAATGCGATGGGATAGAAATTGCAAAATGTGAAATGTGATAGGATATAAATTGCGACATGTGAAATGTGATGGGATAGAAATTGAAAAATGTGATTTGTGATAGCGATGATGTGGCAGAGTGCTACAATAATGTCTCAATCAGTGGTTGGGAGTGGTAAGTGTTAACGAAGCGGGAGCGAAATGTGTGAAGTGCGAAATGCGATAATGTCGAATTTGCGAAATGTGAGATGCGATGGGGAGAGAAACTACGAAATACAGTTTGTGATAGGGATGACGTGGAAAACTGCTACAGTAATTTCACAATCGGTGGTGGGAGTGGTAAGTGTTAAGGAAGTGGGAGCGAAATGTGCGAAGTGAAAAATGCAATAATGCCAAAATTGCGAAATGCGAGATGTGAGGGGTGATGTGGCAATGGATTACGGTAAGAATATCGCAATCGGAGCTTGGAAGCGGAACATATTAATGGGAACCAAGTGGGGAATGTGATTTGTGATTGTGCATAGGAATTGTGGTAAGTTCAAAGGAAAAGGGTAAGGTTTATTTCTAAAGGATTTTCGACTATTTTTGTTAATAATCGGAAAAGGTAAGGTAAAAAGGAAACTATTGAAAGCGCTGCATAATAACAAGGAAAAGGGAGAAGAGATCCTGTGAGATGCAATGTGCGATAAGTGGGAGTTTTGAGGAGAAAGGTAGAGGTCAAAATTTTAATGGTTTTTGTGAATAAAAAGGGTGTGACAACTATTAAGGAGGGAAATGGGGGCGCAAAAACATTATTCAGGCATGAAAATAGAGCTGGAAAATGAAGCGAGGTGGCTTGATGAACTTATCTGGGACTATTGATACTTATTCCTGCAATCAAACCTGCTAATTCATGCATGAAAACAAACAAAGTTTGTGATAAAAACAATGAAATAAATACTCGGACTGGTAATGCAATTTCTTCCCTAAACTTAGAAACAGTGAACATAAAGTAATTTTTGGCCCATGGGAAGGTCTACCCTCCTCTAACTCTATGGACAGAGATGAGAGGGGAAGGCTCAATCCAAAGATTTTGGAGTTTTCCTCTATTATATTTCTCTCATAAGAAAATGAAAAAATAAAACAGCACACTGAAAGAAAAAACTAAACAACAATGAAACTAGGAGAAGCAGAACTAATTGAATGAGAGAAAAAAACTAGCTAAATGATAGAAAGTGATGCAGGAGCATCCAGCTCAGAAATTTAATTTTAATTTAATAAATATAGGGGGTCTTGTATTTCTATGAAATTGGAATGATTTGAGTGATTTTATTAGGATTAATTAAATATTGAGAGGATTTTTGTAAATGTTCTCGAAAGATAATATGAGATATTTGATAATTAACTGTATTTTCTAAATTAGAATTAGTTTCATGAATCTGGGGATTCATGAGGATCCTTAGGGATTAAGTAGAGAAAATAGAGGATCTGAAACCAGAATTTGTTTCAGAAACATTTGTATAAATTGTATAAAGCCTCAAGGCATTGGGGAGAGAAAAATAGGATATAGAGAAGTAGAATTTGGATTATAGCCTGCAACAATAGGAAGAAAGAGGCTGAAAATTAGAAAATAAAGCGTGGAAGGAAATTCTATGTAAATATAGGCATAATTTCCAAATGTCGAATGTTCATTTTTGAAATCTATTTGAGTTTAAATTGAGTCCAATTGAGCTTTGGTAAATTGATTCTTTGTGTGTTCATGGGAGTTGGAGAAATTGGAAATGCTGAAATGTGTATGGAATCAAGGGGAATGACAACCATTCGAAATCAATCCTATGTACCTGGGTAATGTATGCGTAAGTAGTTAAATCTTGAAAGTGATGAAATTCAGGTTGAATTCTTGTTAATTGATTTCTGTGTATATGGTTTATTTTAAAATTATGCATTCACAGTAAGAGAAAAGATAGAAATTTTTTATTTAAAGGCTAATAGTCATTGATAAGAAAAAATGTGATTTCTTTGGGAAAGTTAGAAGCATTGGTTACAGAAAATCATTTGTTGAAATTGGAAAAATTGGAGTAAATTCCATATTTAGGATAGAACTTGATTCTGTTGAAACGATGAATTGGGTAACGTGATTCAAGGTCTGTGCAAACAGTTAGTGATCTTAGCGTTGAGCAGAGACCTCAACATTATTTCAAATAATGAAATGAATCAGATGGAATTGCGATTTAAATTGAAAATGGGGACAGTATGGATTGGAAAACAAATATTATGAGCATAAACATGAATGCCGGAGTGGGTTTGAAGAATGGTAATTAATTTACACATATTTTGAAATTTGGAAATGTACTTAGTCATTTTCATAGCTGGTATAATTTCCTGAATTTTGGAACTATGTAATTATGAAACCCTACATAAATTTTGGCATCGTAATTCAGTAAATAGAAATCCATAGTTTGCTTGAACGTTTCACCAAGTATGCAGAGAAGTTGTATTGAAGAAATGGATGCAGAATTATGAGTCAACGGAAAAAGAGAATGGTGAACGGTTTTAGAAAATAAGTGATGGGTTTTCACATGGAATGAAAGTTGTAAGTCATATTTTTTTGTGAATGTGATAATGTCAAGGCCATGACACATAGCACTTAATACCGCCTATTTCGCACAGTTTTGAAAACTTTAAATATTGTCTCAATTGGAATGTGATTTCCATCGGATTGGGATCATAAAGAGATCAATGACAATCATTTAGTCGAAGATGCAACATTAATAAAAGTGTTGGATAGATGTGCATTTTCCTTCGGATGACATTGGAGCATACAGTCTATGATAAAATGGTGCATTGGTAAATGTTGTGGGTCCAAATGTATTATGTTTGCAAAATGGGTTTTTTAACCGGTCGAATATATGAATATGAATTAGCATAAGGTGGATATTATTTTTTATGGTTTGAAACGAGAATTTTAATAATGAAGTAATGCTTCCGTATAATAAGAGAAGGGTGAAAGGTTTTAGAAATGTGGATGTCACCATGCTAAAGAAGATTTAAACAAACTTTGTTTGAATATAATTTCATTAAATAAACTAATGGAATTTCCTAGGCAAAATAGAAATGCATTTATATGGAAATAGTGGTTAAATGCAGCTTTTGGCCGTGTTAGAAAGGAAGGAATGAAACATCAGATAAGCTAAGGCACATGGGTTGGGCCCTAACCCATGAGCCCAACCCTCTAGAACTATATCAATAAAAATTCATATGAATACTCATTATATTACAAAAATATAGTCTTATTATATCCCGAAAGTCTTAAAGAACAAAAGCCTAATATCTTGCAGCAAAAGCTCCAAATGGAATTAAATGGTGTGGGATGGAATGGAATGGATTGGCATCGAATGGACCGGAATCCTCCCTAATTATATCTTGATAAGTTTTATTTATCCTCAAGGGAAACTACCAACAACTTCCTAGAAAATAGTGATTGAGTCCACTTTGACTCCAATTAAACCATAGAATGAGTGCACTTCATCCTCAGTTTGCTTGGTTGCCTTTGATAGTTAGGGAGGGTGGAAAAATCCCTTGAATTTGTCCAATATTTCTCAATAATTTTCTAAAATTGTGCTCATTTATTGTTCAATACTGATCTTCCAGTGGCAGGGAGCAAGTCCCTAAATTATCTCCTTCTCCAAATCTGCATAATCTGCCCAATATTCTACAAAAATAACCAATATTAGGCACAAATATGTAATTACCTTTATACCTTCCTAAGAACATATTAAAGCATAATAAAACATTATTAAGTGTAAAAGGAGATATTTAATATATTTTTTCATGTGCATAAGGAAGGTAGATGGGCCTAAGAATGGTTATACGGGCCTTATTTTATGTCTAATTTAGAGGTACATCACATGGTTTGTGCGTAATACCTTTCCTTGGTTTTTTGTGACACTTTCCCATTTTTTTTGGAGTTGTGGTCACAATCATTCTTTCACCATGCAGAAGAGAGTTCAATTCATCTAAATCTTGGAAAATGTTGGTAGGATGGGCAACAATGTTGTACAGTGCAGAAGGTGGAGTTGTCCTAGGGACTTTAGGAGTGTCCACCTTCTTCGATTTTATTTTTTCCCTCATTGTGGTGTCATCTGGTGTCACTATGGGGGTTTCTAGAGCTATCAGGGTCATCATAAAGGTTACACGTATGATACTTGTAGAGGTAATTCGTGAGTTTCTAGACATGGCTGGTGGGGCCAAATACCAAACCGACGCGCTAGCTTTAGAGAACTTTTGAGGTATAAAATGGGCCTCCTAAGAAAAGTGTACAACAAAAATACACTTTATAAGAACCAATAGGATTAAATATGATGATGTCAACCTTGGTGGATAATTCACCATTTTTGGGGTAAAAAATTAAAAATATTAAAAATTAATAAAACAATAAGAATACCTTTCAACTTGTATTTTCAACTTATCTCCCTATGGGTTTAGTAAAATTTCGAGTGGGAACACTCGTTGGATGCATAATTTGATTCCTCGTCCAAGGAGTACCCATGTTTCATACTTTTGATGGACCCTGCTACACGAAAACTGAGAAATACATGACAAACATTATTGCAATCTTGTTTTTCATCTATTTCTCATTTTCATGTAGCATGGTCCATGGAAATTATGTAACATGGGTGCTCCTTAGGTGAGGAATCAAATTATGCATCCAACGAGTGTTCCCACTAGAAATTTGACTAAACCCATAGGGAGATAAGTTTAAAATATGAGTTGAAAATTTTGTTTTTTCTTTTTTCCCTCTAAATTTTGATGATGTGATCTAATATTATTTTATTATTTCCACTAATATGTTATAATTTCCTTAGGGGGGGAATTTTATACCTCAAAATTCGCCTAATGAGCCATGTAAGGTAATGTAAGGATTTCCATGACCTCGTGCGATAGATAACCAAGTGGGGAGTGCAAGAAGGGGGTTCCTGTGATGGCATATGGTCGAAATGTTGAGTCGGTAGTGACGAAATATGTGGTATCATTCTGAGGTTCTTGACTCAGTTTGGTGTTTGATGAACTCATCATGCATACCGTAGCTCCTATTAGCGCTGAAGATTCTTCTGGTAATATAGGAGGGTCTCCTAGATACAATCCAAGGAGACTGGCTGGTTTGATTTGGCTGGGGAAAAATTTAGTAATTGTTGTCATCATCTCAACCTGCATATCTACATCTAGCAGTACGACATCCAGAGCAGTCATGGGTTTCTTTTCATAATACGTAAGTTGGTCAATCATGATGACTTTCTCCTCACGAGGGAACATCATTACCCTAAAGACATAAGATCTTATTGCGGTCATTGCATACATATAACTTCACCTGAGGAGGATGTTATAATTTAATTGTGCATCCAAGACTTCTATGTATATGAGCATTGTCTTGCCGACCAGGTGTATTGGTATGTCTCAAAAAATACCTACGAGGGTTGATGGTGGCCCGTCATATGCTCCGAGCATGGTGCCATATGGTTTCAGCTCTGGCGATTCCAAATTATGCCAAACCGTTTTTGACATGATATATGTAGATGGTACTTCACCTATGATGCATCAATTTATGGTGATGTTCTAGATCGAAAACGAGATTTGGAAAGCGACTAGTGAAGTAAGCCTTGGGATTTTTTGAATTTAAATTGAATACCATTAAGCGAGAGTCAAAAGGGTCAATAGCTCCTAATGTGGAAAGTAAAGAATTTCGTTAGATGGACAAGAATGCAGGACCTCTAATGCTAACATAGATGAGGGAGACTGAGCTAAGTCATCAACTATATTGTAGCTATAAGCATCTTTGGAATCATGCCTTATGAACCTTACCATCCCTTTTACCATTTTTTTCATGTGCTCGATAGGCACCTTAGAGATGGTTAATGGTGCTACAAGTGCACTCATTCTTGTACCTAAAGGGTTGGTATCCGTGGGTGCTTCACACAGGGGTTTCACCGCGGGAGCAATACCATAGCACGTGGGTTCATATTAAGGGATATATAATGAGGAACAATAACATAATATATTGGGGGATGTATAGGGCATAAAGGGTTTTTATATTGTTAGGTATAAAATATGGAGCTCAAAGTTAATGAAAAAATATAAAGGGGTGTAAAAAATATTAATAAAAAAATGGATACCTACAATATATAGTGAAAGTAGGGGCTTCTTAAATTGGGAAGGTGTATTGGGTTTATATTGGTAAGGGCTTAAATAAAGTGATTTTTAGGTGTATTTTCCAATATGTACTCTAATTAAGGGCATTTTTTAATATGAAATTACTGCATGTTATATGTTAAAAGTTTATTGAGTTCAACCCCCATGGTGCTTCGTAATTTTTGTTTCATGTTTGGAAGAACATGCCTTATTCAACCATGAATATATCGTGACTACTTTGAGTGTTTCCTCCGACATTATTTGTTGGGGTGGTTGTTTTTGCTAGGTGTTAACCACTCCTTGATGGGGGAAAGGTTCCTACATGACTGCAGGTTGTTGGTCCCCCCCTGCCCTTGATTAGCCTAAAGTCGTTTTAACTCAGGGATTTTGGGGCATTGGTTGCTCTAATGACCATACTCCCCACATATGGTGCAATAATGATTTTTACTTCGAGTGGTCACCTTGTTTTGCCTCTACGAGTTGTTTTTTGGGGGCCTAGTTTTGATTTCGGTTGGGATTTCCCGTATCCTGAGATCGCGTGGGAAATTACTAATTGTTGCCCCCCTATGTAGGGTCTCCCTTTGTTCTGCTCTTATTTTTTTTCTTAGTAACATTCAAAGGATTATTATTATACTCCGGGTCATATTAATGTTGATACTGATCCTAGGATGATTGCAGTGGATTAACTGATGTGTTGTTTTGCACTGGTGGTATATTTTGTGTGAGAAAAGGAGAGTTTTGGTTTCTTTTCCCATCGTTGACATATGTATGTTGGGATGACTCTCTAGTATCAGCATTCCTAGCTGAGTACTTAGTCCCTTGCAAGGAATGGTATGGACCTCCTTGCGGCTGGTGGTATGGATATTCCCTATTAATCATGCTCTACATAGGTGCAAGGTGACTATGGTAGTACCTTCGTTGCGATATTTTTGTGTAGGATACTGGTAATTGTTGTTTGGTTGACTTTGGGATAGGGACCCTATCAAACCATCATTAGTATTTGACGTGCATGGTAATTGTCTATAAGTTTACAGGTGTGTGGAATTTGAAAGAATATGGTAGATATACCCAGATTGGGTATAAATGAGATCTATTTGTTTGGATTTGTTGATGGTATATTCCTCGCTATGAGGGTTTTGTGTTACCACATATTTTGATTTTTTTTTTATTAGAGTTTTCAAAAAAAATTCAAATAGAACTCTATCATCAAGATTAGCTTTGCAACAGCCATGACCTCTTTGCCATTCATTGAGGTGGTCAGATATGTGAATGGTGGGTGTTTGTCTAAAATGGGTGAGGAGTTCCAACCCTAAATCATGATGCATTGGGAGTTGGAAAAATGTAAGGAACGTTGTAGCAAGGGTGCTAAAGGTTCCAAGAGATGGTGAAGGCTAGTCAATATATGATTTCGATGCAGGCCCTCTTAGGGTGTGCTGAAGTAGTCGAAGTCGAATGGTATCATCTATGATACTATTCAACGAACACCACAGGTGGAAAGTCAAGATGTTATTTTCTAGATGTTTCACTTGCTTACCTTCAAATTTTGGAATATATGAAGGGATCTTCATGGGCATGGGTGGCCAGTTAAGGCCATTTTAAATTGGGTCATTCATTAACTTACATAGATCTGGTAGATTGAATGATGCTAAAAAAGGTAACTGAGGATTGACCGCCATCGTATGATGATGTTGAAAAGGTATGTGTATGGGGGTCCCTTTGTGAGGTTCTTAGCGAATATTCCCCTTGTGGCTTATTCTGAGGGGTGTTATGCTAGCTCCCCAAAGGGGTAGTGATCATTTGACCATGAGGGATCGTAACAGGGGTAGTGGGCGGCGACTCTTGGGGGGTCCCCACTCATGTGGTGATTCGTGACCCTTGGGGGCTTTTAATCAAAGATTCTCTGATAAAGAAATATCCTATAATGGTGGTAGCTTGACGTCCTCTATGCCTGAATGATGTGAGGCTTGACACTCCTACTAGTAATGGGGGGAGGTTTAAGAAATAATTAGATCGATGGGGTGCCGTTGAATCCCCTATTGTTCTGATTACTGGAACTTAATTTTATTTTTTTTACTTTGGAGGGAGGAAGATAACTATCAATGTAATAAATTTATCACATACATAGAACAAAGTAAAAAATGGGAATGTAATTTTTCACTTTAGATTTAAGCTATGTGATCAATCAAGACAAAAATATGGGCCTTTTTTTGTTTCCGTATTATACCAAAATCCTATATAGACTTGATGGTCCTCACACTCTCAAAGTAACTAGGCCTTGTGGATATATCTTATGATGGGTACTAGGGAAAACGTCCCAAAATAATTGGCGATGCCTTCCAACAACCAAAGAATCAACTAAGGTAATCATAATGAGGATCTAGTTTTTCCTGCATCATCACCTATAGAGAATTGATGCCCTAGATTTGGCCACTCAAATACCTTCGTCCCACATGAGAATTCATATCTTTAGCTTCTTGGTAGTTAGTTACTAATACTGAGCACTATATGGGTCAAGTAACCCCAAATAATACCGCATGCACTGGACCTAAGTCAAACTCTCTTTGAATCGGGTCTTTGTGATTCTCATAAAATCTTTTCCATGGGCTGATAGAAGCATTTTAAACTCCCTAAACAGTAAAAATATATGTTTTAAAATATAATATGACCATGGTGGCTTATTGGATGTCGACCCCCAATGGTTCTAATATAAACTATAACTTTTTTTGTGGCCCTTGTGGGGAGAATTTAGTGACTTCAAGTTATGTTTTTTTTCAAGAGTCTTACTTTTCTTTAGGGTGTGATATTGTAAGAAAATGTAAGATAAGAATAAGAGCCACCAAAACTAGGTTCATTTTGGTTTAAAGCTTACCAACGCTTAGTGTGAGTTTTGAGTGAACAACCAAGAGTGTGATATGATGTGGAAGAAAAAATTACTTTCATTCTTTACTAACAGTTTGACCCTTGTCCCAAGGCTAATGAAAAAAATGAAAAACAATAGCTTGTCTAGTAAAACTATTTGTGCATAATGGGCCACTTACTCCTTTAATAATTAAACTATGTGTTCTTCATAAAATTTAGCAAAAAATAGTTTCAAAAATATGTGTGGAATTTGGCCACTTACTCTTCTCCCTAGTTAAGCTATGCATGTTTTGCAAATGTAAAAAACAAATAAAAACACTTAATTTCTATACTAATGGTGGTTAGTGCAGAAACTATTTAACCTAAAAACATAAATATGCAGAAAAATGGTGAAAGAAATTCATTATGGGTTTCCAATCACCTAAAAATTTGAAAAAATAGAAGCTTTTTTTCTTTTTGTAATACACCATGGGTTTTTCAAACACAGGGACGACGTCCACATCTGTTTTAGAGAAAGGTGTGTTGTGGTGAAGACATTAAAAAAATGATCTCTCTTTCTCTCAAAATAGGCACAAAATGTTCTAAGTACTTCACAGAGAGGGCTCGAGTGCCTTGTAACTGGTTATGAAGAGAGGAGGTCCTACAAAAGAAACATTAAACCAAGAAAATGAAACCAATAGAATCATCAATCTTGTGGTAGTTTTTGTTTTCACACTAGTGTGCCAATAGACACCTCTTTAGCAGTAGGTTGTTTCCTAAAAATATCACATAGAATATTATCGTGTTGTTAATGAGCATAATAAAAAAGATTTAAAGAAAAAATCATAAGGTAATTAATGCCTACAATAACATGAACTCAAACAGAGAAACACAATACAATAATGCTAAAATGGAGCAAAAAAACCAATACAATAATGGAGAAATCACCCTTTATTGGTTGTTGGTAGTAATGAAAGTACAATTCTAACACACTTGGAGTGAGTCCTTTGAGCTATGGAGCTCAAATACTCTCAACAATGAGATCACTTTACTTGTTTTCCTTGTAAGTTTCTCCCCCTTCTCTCAAAAGGAATGTGACAACTCTCCAATGGTGTAGTTCTCTTCTCCACTAGGACGTTGGATGGTCAACATGCTAGTGCCTTCAATCCTCTTCCTTCATCAATTGAAAGCTGGTATTGCTATGGTAGAAATTTCGCCAACATAACAATGTCTCTTATTTTTCTCTTCCCATGGGCAGTTTAAATAGATTTTTTTGAACTCCTCTTCCCTTTCCTGGCCCAAGATTGATAGTGACTCAAGAGTAGGACATGCAATTGCTTCAAGGGCTACATAACTCTTCAAGGTGACTTGAATTCGGTTGTCCTTGACTGTTACTACAGAGAATCATCTTCACTAAGTGTGGGAAGTAGTCTCGGATGGTGACTTCTTGCCATCCCCAATACAACACAACTATCTAAGGAAAAAGTGCCTGTTCACAAAATAATTTGTTGTTAGTGCGTTGTCCTCCAATTTCTAACTCAAACTTAGGAATTTGTTAAATTTGTGTCCTTCTTAATGCATTTGTGCTGGAAAACCTTTATTTGTATTTTTTTATTGATATTTTCTAATGTATCTCACTTGTACAATTTTCTGGTATTGACAGTGACAATGTATTCAGTCTAGCCTTGCCATTTCCAGATAGTCATGGTGTTGTGGAATTCTCATTTTTGGATTAGTTGGATTGTCGAATGGAATCGAAACTGAGTGAGGTGGATCTTCAAATGATTATGGAACTGATTCATGTATTGCCTCGGTTTAGGGCCTAATAATTCAGGTTTGGATTGTGATAAAGCCTAAGAGGTGGGTTTCTCTCCATTCGGGCCTAGGAATCTTGAGTTTGGGATATACGATAAATCCTAGATACTATGTCTCGGTTTAGGGCCTAGTGACCATTGATTCATAGTGCGAATTGTGGTACATCCTAAGATACTAGGAGACAAGAAAATTCCTCACAGTTTAGGAGGAGAGAATCTGTTGGTATCCTTGTTTATGTTGGCCTAGTGATTGGGTGTAGATCATGGTAAAGCCAGTTATGACACATTTATTTCGTTTTCCTAGTGATCCAGGATGGATCACAATAAACCCTTATTTATATTCATGAGGGTGACATGGTTTAGCCTCGAGATGCCTTGGTTGATTCTTTCAGTTTGAGTCCCACATTCATGCTTGGAATATGGCACAGGGGTGATTGGCTAAAGAGATATTTTTCTCAGTCAAGCTATGGTTGGGTGTAACTTGGTAGTCCAATCTATACTTTTTTTTACCTTCAATAATGAAAAAATAATTCCTTTGGTATTTTAAGTATAATTTCACTATTTACTATGTGGAATCTATTGTTTTTGTATCCACGGTATTTACATTTTTATTATGTTGGTTATAAGCATGTATTTTATTAGTGATGATGTATGGCTCTATCCATGTTTTTACTTGTAAATGAATGCATAATGTATCTATGGTCAAATATATTGTATTCCAACATATGATGTAGGAGAGAGATGCTTCTTAGTGATTCTCAGATAAGTATGGGACCCCTATGCTCATTTATGTTGTTTACACCTGTAGATTCAGTGTTTGTGACATATTTGAAAAAATTCCTATCATGGATAGGAGGGGTCCAGATCAGATGTTATTGATGTGATTTATTCTATATAATTTTACTATTGTGATTTATAAGCTCTGAAATTTTCATGAAGTTTTGGAAAGGGCACTCGGTTCTAGACCAGAAAAGGTGGCTCAAATTCGTTGGCCGCAGGCACAAAATTGAGCATTTTGGGCCCTGCCCATTGGTAGGCAGTGTTATGCATCCGAATCTAGCCTCCTGGACATTGGCATGTAGTATTATGCATGCAGATATAGCTCAAAGAGGTAAAAACATTAGTGTGACCTAGGGTAAGAGACCTAAAAGGTTGGGTTACCTCTTGAGGGTGTTTTTGTTGTTGTACAAGGCCTGTATGTTGTCTTTTTGTTGGTTCCACTTCCTTAAGGTCACCTAGGAGGTTCAATCCCATATAGTATCCTATATTCACATCTCTATCCCAGTTGGCCGATTACTTGGGTGGAAGTGGGAAGAGGGTGTTACATTATGTTAGAATAATTGCTAATGCTAATAGAAACAATCTCCCTAGATTTCTAACAAAACCTAGTAACAAACATCAAAATAATTCCTACCTTTCCTTGGCCTATAACTTGAAACATGAAACATGTAGTATCCAAAGAAACACCTACCTATTACTGAAGTTCTTGTAGAATTCCTTTCATTGCTTTCCACAAATAGATTTTCCTCAATGCCTTAGAGGCTTTCCAAATGATTTTCATAGATTCTCCATGATGCTCCAAAACAGATCTACATAGATAAAAAAACATTCAAAGGGATCAAAGAATATCAAATTTAAAATCAAAGGTAAATGAAATCCCTAGTTTAGCATACAACATATAAGTGAATCAATAATCAATTATAAACCATGTGAATGGTCAAGGAATCTCTCAAATAACATAAAAATAGACACAATTAGGAAAGAAAAAATACATTGTATTGAATTGAAATGAAAAAAAGGATTACAACCTTGTTTCCTTGATGTCAAAAGACTCTTCCAATGGTATTCGTTCCATCCCTTAATGAAAAACTCTTCAAACACCAAATTAGAAACATACGTTTACAAATCCAAGTCTCCCTCATTCCTCAAGTCCTATGCTTAATATATAGACAGGAGGAAGAGGTTTCTAGTTCCTCTTCTCAAGGGATAGTGTCCTTAAGATGAGGGAATTAGTTCCATGAACCAAGGGATGAGGTGTAGGTATGTATTGGTTCGAGGTTTCTAATTTGGATAAGATTCCTCCATATAAGCTTCTAGATTTTTTTATTTTATTTTACTTGCGTGAACAAGATTACACAATTTATAGTGGAAGAGAGTGCATAGAATTGTGCAGGACACAATGGTAAAAACTACACATGTGCACGTAATGATTAGGAAAATTGCGCAGATGCTAAAAAATGGTTTTTAAGCAATGCAACTTAAAATTCCTTCTATCCCTGGTATTTTTTTACTTCAACCTTCATATGGGATTCACTTGAGACACTTATTAGATGGAGAGAGATCTTAATCGACAATCATGGTGAAAGAATCGAGTATAATAGATTTCCCTCTGACATGCAAAGAAAAAAAAATATGTTTGATGACTAAAGCACTTTATTATTTCAAAGGTTCGGATCAGAGACCAATCGGTTGAAGAACTGAAACAAAAAATCAAGGATTACCATATCCTACTTTCATATAAACATTACTGAGGTAGGAATTCCCATAAGAGTACAAGTGTATCAATGAATCAATATGGAAATACATATGAAGATCCATGTTAACAAAAAACACAGTATGGGCGTAGCCAACAATGGATCTATGTTTTCAATCAATAATATTTGATAACTCCACGCAGGGTGGATGAATGAAACTAGAATTGGGGTCTTCATCTCCATATCTCGATCCATGTTATGAATCTGACTACATGGGTAAATATTTTTAGGCTGAACATGGTAGAAACCACTTGATTAATGGTCAATTATTTAAATCTTTAATAGGTAAAAGAGAAACCACCAATAATGAAAATTTATCTCAAAGTACTCCAATACAATCTATGTAGTGTCATTAAATTTTTTGAAGTTGAACATTCATAGAATCATTTGATCAAAGGTGGATCATGAGAACCTCTCGTCAAAGGTGAGAAACTTGTCATTTAGGCATGTAGGATCCAAGGTACTGAAATTTTTTTCTAGATAAACATCCTATATGATGAGTTGAAGTCGATAAGAAGAGACCCGTCGCAGGAAGGCCTACAACATGAAACTCATGTCAAGTTTTGAAGAATTTTTTTTGCATAATTCAGGACTGACTCAGGGATGGCCAATATGTTTTAAGGCTATGAATTGCAAGGTAATTTTGACTGAGGTTGGACTTATCTTGAACATATCGGGACATGAAATTTTGACTTGGAAGCATTTGACTCAATGATAATACCCAAAACCAACTGAAAATTTTCATTGAGGTTTGATTAACTGTGAAAAAAATGGATTTCCCAACCCAGACCCAAAGGTGATGGAGTGTCATGTTCAAGAGTGACATAATACCTTTAATGAGATATAAAAAAGAATATTTCTTCCCAATTTCCCCCCACTATTACTAGAACGTACCTCTTTATTTATTTTTTATGCTTGAGGATGGTAAACATTTCTTGTCCTATAAGCTCATCCTTCGAATGAGTCCTTCAAAGATTTATAACGAACCCTAGGAACGAGTGGTTCAGTCTTGCCTTGATTGACGAGTCCTCCATTGTTTACATTTTATGATTACAGTGAAGGGGTAACTGGATGTCATTTTCATGTTTAAATAGTTTGAAAATACATGAAAATAAAACTCATTGAGTTCTTTCAACGTAAATTTTAATGACCCTAGAGAAAGTAAAACACAGTGTTTTCAATTTTTAGGGAGTCAGGAGAAAAACATAAGTAAACTTTGAAAGGTCATTTTTCATAAATTTAGTCTCTCAAACCTGAAAAAGGGTAAAATAATGCACGAGATAAATATATTGACCTTGATTAGTCAACGTATACCTTTTTCGTAAAATTATCATGAGCTTTGATCGTGAGTCGAAGCCAGTATTCTAAGGAGTGATTCCTAATGTACTTTTTAAAAACTACCTTAGTCCAAAGACTATTTTTTGACAAGTGACTCCACCCATACTTCACAGCAAGGGCTTTAGAGAAGAAGAAAATATTTTCTATTCCCTATCCTCCTAGAAGTTTTTGAAAAATGATCCTTGACAATTTTACCCATGGAAATTGGAAATCGTCTTGAGTTCCTTCCCAAAGGAATTGAAACAAATGCTCCTAACATTTTCCAAAATCCCTTTAAGGATCCACGCTAGTGACATCTAGTATACAACGCTTTCCTCCAACACATATTTCACTAGAACCAAATGCCCCGTTGTAGAGAAACATTTGTGACTCCATCAAGAAAAAGTTATTTTTTTGTAAGGAACCAAAAGAAATCTTCAATCCTGTAAAAATTTAGCTGCAAGTGGAAGGCAAGATATTTTATACCAAATTCAAGTTTAGGATCTCAAACAGAAAAATTTCTTTCATGTTATAAATTTCATGGGCCTCCAAATTATGAACAACGACCATAGATTTTGCTACATTAATAATCATGCCAGTTTCTCTTATAAAAATATCAATAATTTATCACAAAAATATTAGAATATCCATCACAAAAATATTAGAATATCATCAACAAACAAGAGGTGAAAGATAGCTAAATAAAAAACAACACTTAAACCTCTGAAATCTCCTCTTCAGCTATCCGGATTTAACATCCTTCTCAAGCCTTCAAAGGTAAATGGAAACTATGGAGTTCTGAAGTTGTTCCTACACACTTCCAATAGTAGCACAATATTTTCAAATTTTAAATTTTTCGATGACAATAAATTTTATATAGCATTGTTTATATACCATAGACAAAAAAGAGCACCCATATTTTACTAAGGAAAACAACAACTATTCATATTTTGCATGTATAATGCTTCAATAAAGATGTTAATACATTTTATATGCCTCCACGCTTTAGGTATGAAACTGAAGTATGAAATTGAAGAAAAGACACGGTTATATGAATGACATTGAAATGGTTTTGGTTAAATAATGGATAGCTTGGACATTTCCCACAATCATAGATGAAATTAAAGCATTAAAAATGGCATTCTTGTTTATACTATTTAATAATATTACCTTTGCATGCTCTTCATAAATGTGCTTTCCTAAATGCTCCAAAAATGTGCTTTCCTAAATTTTTGAAATAAATTTAGAACAAAATCAAATAGATATCTCCCTTTTCTAAGCTTTAGGTCAATACAATGTGCATCTTTCCTACTTCTACAAGATCTTCATTTCAGACGGTGTAAACACTGCTATTTTGTTAAATTCTTTTGTTAGTGATTGTTCGGATTTGCATTCAGTTTGTTTGTTCGTATGGGATAATGGTAATAGAACCTTCAAAGTGATAGTGATGGCAGGTTCACAAAACTACCAACCAACCAAAGCACATCATTGCATAGACAAATTCAGAAATGTACACATAAATATCTAGAAAATTAGGGAGAAAATGTATAATTGGTATCGTTTAGGGAGAAAATGTACAGTTAATGTTCAATATAAAGGATAAGCTTACCCAAATTTTTTTTTCCCTTTATTAATGCAATTTAGGCCTAAACTTTGTCTATGGTTGGAATAACTGACATTATACCATGAATTTTGGGAAACCATCCAACAAAAATTTGATGTACTCAATTCTCTTCATGTTTCCTCCGTTGCGTAAACCGAAGTGTATGTATTCGCTTCTCTTCTTGCTACCTTCATTAATTAAATATTTGCTTCTCTTCGTGCCGCCTCGGCTATGTAAATCAATGGACTTGATGTATTCTCTTATATTCCTACTACCTCTTATGAGTAAATTAATGGAAAAAGAACTGACTTCTCTAGTTCTTTGTTGTAAAGATGGAAAGAAATTTCACTTTTTCATAACATGCAACTTGCCACCACATTGTGGATATGATGTGGTGGCTTATGGACTACTTTGTATATGTGATTCCCTGAACATATGTATTGAACTGAACACTAAATGTTTCCCAAGTAATGCTAACTACGACCTAACATTAAACAAATTTGAAGTGAAAACTTATATGAATTATCCTATGTTTTAATAAAATCGTACTCTTTTACCAGTAATACGAGGTCCAAAATAAAACTTTGAATACAAATTTTCTTGATCTAATATTTCTGTTCAACATTGGATAAAATCACTAATACTTTCCTCGTGAAAACAAGTTAATGTTTGATCAATACTCATCAATCTCTATAGTTCCTTATATATCAAAGGCATTGACTAATAATTAATTTAATAGTGGTCCCATGTCATTACATATAGAAAAATTCAATGTAATTATTTTAATAGTGGTCCATGTCATGACATATAAAAAAGTCAATGGAGGTTTTAAATATAATTTTTTCATTGTGTATTACTGAGTTTCTTGTAAATGAATATTTTTTTTCTTGAAATGAAAATATTAAAATATATATTGATACACTAGCTGTTTTGGAAATTTATTTTTATGTAGGTTGCATGTTACTTTGTTTTATCAACTTCCTTTTTTTTCTTTCAACCTTCCATTTTTGCTGCTTCAAGATCACCATGAAAATTACGTAAAATTTCATTGAACAAATTATTATCTTTAACTATGCAAATCATAAATAAATAAAATTCATCCAAACCTATTTGAAAAATTTGGAAACTTTGAGTTTGAAATATTCCAAGAACATTTACTGTTCACATATTACATGCACATTATTAAATAACTCAGTCCAGAAAAGGTGACAATATGACTAGCATCCGGTGTGCCACTTGAGGCTTGGACACGTTCGTCATGTGGGAAAATTATGCCGTGAGTAGCCATATTCCATGGGATCCGATAATGAGGAATGCCAAGCCTAAACACAAAGGCCAGAAAAACTAATCACATCTTAATATGAGAAATGATAACTAAACGCCAGATACTTTATTATTATTATTATTTAATAAAATAATTAAAATAATTTTATTTTATTTAATAAAATCTGTGCTTGTCTAATTAATAAAATTCTGAAACTAAAAATCATGGATTCAAGTATTGAGAGTTTTAGCACTGCATTACATTAAATCATTTTTTGAGATTCAATTGTTTTAAGAAAGCCATTCAACTATGACCATTTCTATTTGAAGTAGTTTTAATGATTAATTTTCATGATTTTTGAATAGTCTATTCAGCACTCATTACATCTGGTGATGTTCACAGGGGTGAAAAAGTGAGACTAGTGAAATGAATCACATATCCTCAATCATCACTTCCTAGACTTTCACCAGATAACCAACACTTCCCTGATCACCCACCCCAAAACTCCTCTTGCTCGAAATATAATGTCAAAAATGACACTGCATTTTCAGTGCATTAATTATAACCAAGTCAAACTCAACCAAGGAATGCACAATGATCTTGCAGTCAGGAGGTTAACAATGACACGTTTGACTTCATCAATGTCAGAGGGCCTGGTCGAGTCAATAATAAGTATTGTGACCGTGTTGAATAAATCCAACTTAAACTCAACAAATTCAATGAAATGTTGCATTGAAAATCTTCCATCATGTGTAAGAGTTACCATCAACAAATTCGTCAAAGGTATGGGATCGAAGCGCCCTACTTATAAATAGAGCATACATTTCCCCTATCATCTCTCAATTGTTTTAGAGAAGCTAAAGTCTCATTGCACTTAACTTGACAAATATATCCTGCATCAATTTATTGTTCTTCAGAGAATAGAGCGGATTTCGTCTATATTGTCCACTACATTGAAGCGGAGGCGTTTAGTGAAATTTGCGTTTTGTTAATCTCTGGGTTGTTTCCGATTGCAAGCTCCAGGCCTAACTACCTCTACGAAGCCACAGGTGACTCAAAATTTAATAACAAGTGGAATACCGACAACATCTCTGAACCCTATATTGAAGAAGCCGTTAGAGCGCCACCCATTGATATAGAGTTATTGAATGATAAGCTTCCAAAAAGCGGATCGACTCCTTCCTCTCCTTCAGCGTGCCATAACATGGTAATAAATATCGTCGGACCTATACGTTATAGTTGTTGAGGCCAATAAAATATAATAAATTATTCCGTCGCGATTCAATACAGATCATCCTTAAATGTGACATTACATCGGAAGGAGAGAAAATCAATCAACTTAAAAGTCGATTTTGCAGAAGTTGGAATTTCCTCAAAGCAATTTAGCTGGTCTTCTTTCGTCAACAATTCGTTCCCAAATATGTTGTAACTCGCTAATTTATAACATTTAAAAAATAGTTATATTTGGTGTAGCAAACAATTTTTCAAAGTTACAGATTCTCGTTCACATAACTACAAGTAATTGTGACTTGCATTATTAAGTGTGTTGATGGATTCGTAGTAATCCATAGATATAAAAATTACATGATACAGTGCCTTGTTGAATTTCTAAATTCAACTACAACTGCGTGCAGGAGAGCCGAAGGACAAACGCTACAGCAGTAAATTTTATTCTGAATTTTATTCAGTTTCTTGTACGCCACTGCAATTTAAATTCTCTTTTTAATAAACCCTGCAAATTCCAGTTTTTTATGAAGGTCATAGCCATGTCTCCCTGTGATCGCAATGAAAGGTTGTGGTTTCAAACCACCGAACGGAGAACTTAACACTCTGCCATATCGCCACTAAACCAACTCACCAATTAGCATTTAAATTTTGTGCGTTGCTTTGATTTTTGAATTTTCCAAGTCAATAGGACACATGAACCAATCACGGTTTATCGTGCAGGTTTTAAGGTGACGTCACAAGAATTTTTTGGTATGTGATAATTTCATAAAATAGAATTCAGTTTTGGCCTGAAGTCCGAGGGTCCCATCGCCGGCCAATCACACGCCCATCGCACGGGTTTCGTCTTTGATGATGTTAGGGAAATTGGTATACGAAAACCGTTTGCAATGGAGTTTAATTTAGTATTTTTGAAATCCATGAAAGTTTTATACCTCAAGTTAAAAATGGTCAATATATTTTTTCGTTTTTTTTTCAACTCGTTAAGTTCTATTTTGATATTGGGTTATAATATATATAAGGTTGTATTATATATATATATATATATAGATATATAATAATAATAATAATAATAATAATAAATAAAATTTGCATTGTAATGAAAATTAGATGTCGTGATCAAATGTAATGTTAAGAACTATGTATTTTTTTTAAAAAGAAAAAGTTCGAAGGCAAGCAAACATGTCTGCATTTTTTTAAATATACAGTGAGTACAAAAACATAGTGTTGACTGTGTATTAAAAAAAACAGAGAGAGACTCTATATGAAAGACATTTAACATTTTTAATATGTAAGTGACTATGTGTAATTTTGAAAAGGCCAGAAGGCAGTATTGGATGCAGAGTGTGTTCACAGTAGTGTGTATTGTAAAAGCCAGCGAAAGCAGAAGAATAGATTGAAGCACGATTTTTGCATTGTGTTTTGCAACAGTCAACAGAAACTTATTTTTTTTGTAAATTCCAGAACAACACTTTTGTGGCATCAATGTAATAGATTTTTAAGTTTAATGAAATAGACGTTGTTTATGTGCCATCACTGTCCAACAAATTTTTAATGAGTTCTTTGTGTTAAAAGGAGAGATTTTGTTCTCTGCGTGTGTTTGGAATTGTTTAGAAATTCCAACATGGTATCAAAGCTAGTACAGGCTCTTTGAAGTTTGTCAAAGAAGCTGAAGGGAAAAGGTGTTGTTGCAGCATTTTTACCAGCAGTGTGAAGGCTCAGCAAAGACTAGATATTTGCAAAAACAGAGTTTTTGTTTTGTATTTAAAAAAGGTGCAGTCCAGAGAAGTATTTTTGAGGAGAGAGTTTGTTTAAAAACATAGTCAAGTTTAAAAGCATAGTTCAGCGTGTTAGCCATGGCAGGAGCCAACACAAGCACGAGTATTGAAAATACTCAACTCCCACAGTTTAATGGGAAGAACTATGACTATTGGACAATCACCATGAGAACCATGTTTGCCTCTCATGACTTATGGGAGCTTGTTGAAGATGGTTTTGAAGAACCAGCAGATGAAAATGTTTTCAATGCCTTGACACAGACAAAGAAGGATTTGTTGAAGAGCAATAAGAAGGACTCAAAAGCCCTCTTCCATCTCTATCAAACAGTGCATGAAAGTGTGTTTCCAAGGATAGCAACATCTAAGAGGTCCAAGAATGCATAGGATACCCTCCAGACTTCTTATCAAGGTATGGAGAAGTTGAAAACAACAAAGCTACAATTACTGAGTAGAGACTTTGCAAATATCTGTATGAAAGAATCTGATAACATAGACTCTTTCTTCACACATGTGATTGGGTTGGTTACCCAGATAATGTCTCATGGAGAGACACTTGAAGAACGAAGGATTGTGGAAAAATTATTGAGGAGCTTACCCTCAAGGTTTGATGTAATAGTCGCAACCATTGAAGAGACAAATGATCTCTCAAAATTTACAGTTGGTGAGTTTCATGCATCATTGATGACTCATGAACAAAGATTGAGAAGAACAACAAACTCATCTTTGGAGCATGCCTTCAAGACCCAAATGTCCTTTGGAAGAGGAAGAGGTCAAGGCATAAGAAATTGTAGAGAAAAAAGAAAAGACAAAAGCAAAAACAGAGGAGGAAGAAACAACCCTGCAAATGAAAATGGAAGGGGCAACAACCGAAATTAGAACCGAGGCCAAGGTAGCATCCAACAAGGTGGAAATAGTTAAGCACATGGACAAAGGTATGATAAATCCCAAGTCTAATGTCATTACTGTAAAAAGTATGCCCATTATACCAATGAATGTAGCAAGAAACATAGTGACATGAGTAATAGACCCAATGCTAATTTTACTAAGGAAAATATCAGTCAAGAAAAAATGTTTTTAGCATGTAATATGGCTGAAGAAAAGAATGAAGATATATGGTTTCTAGATTCAGGACGTAGCAACCATATGACTGGAAACATTGCCATGTTTTTCATGTTAGATGAAAATGTAAAGTATCAAGTAACATTGGGGAGAGACAATAAGGTCTCTGTCATGGGAAAATATAGAGTGAATGTTCTGACAAAGAAAGGAGAAGGAAGATCCATATCAGATGTATATTATGTGCCTGGTATGAAGTGTAACCTCTTGAGCATTGGACAGCTCATTCAAAAGGGGTACAATGTTTTCTTTGAAGATTATGTATGCACCATTATGGATAAACCACCAAGAAAGAAATGCATTGCACAAGTGAAAATGACAAAGAATAGAATGTTCCCTCTTAGGATGAGAGAATATTTGAAGAAAGGAGTTGAAATGACAGTAGTGACACAAGATAAATTCCAAAGAGAAGCAAAGGATGAGAATTGGTTATGGCATTTGAGATTTGGACATCTCAACTTTGGAGGAATGAATTTGTTGCATAGGAAAAGAATGGTAAAGGGATTACCATTGATTGAGAAACTGGACAGTCTTTGTGAAAGCTGCATCTTAGGAAAAAAATGCAGAGAAAACTTTGCATCAGGAAAGAGCATAAGGGAAAATGCACCTTTAGAAATTGTCCACTCAAATTTTTGTGGACCAATGCAAACACCATCACTAGCAAGCAACCACTATATGCTGACATTTTTTTATGATTACATAATGAAAACTTGGGTTTATTTCTTGAAATATAAAAGTGAAGTGTTTGATAAATTATGTCACTTTAAAGCTCTTGTTGAGAACCATAGTGGGCAGCATATAAAAGTTTTAAGAATTGATAGAGGAGATGAGTATATCTCAAAATAATTTATGCGTTTTTGCAGAGAAAATGGCATACACAAGCAATTTACAGCAAGATACACACCGCATCAAAATGGAGTTGCTGAAAGGAAAAATAGGAACATCATGGACATGGTAAGAAGTATGCTAAAGGAAAAACATTTTCCAAATGAATATTGGGCTGAAGATGTATATTGTGCAGCATACATCTTGAATAGATGCCCAACCAAAGTTGTAATGAACAGAGATCCGAAAGAAGCATGGAGTGGCATAAAACAAGGTGTCACCCACATGAGAGTTTTTGGTTGTGTGGCTTATGCACACATTCCAGATCAGCTAAGGAAGAAGTTGGACAGTAAGGGGGAGAAGTGCATATTTATTGGATACAGTGAAGAATCCAAGGCATACAGGTTGTATAACCCATCCACCAAGAAATTTTCTATAAGCAGAGATGTGCAATTCATTGAAGAAGAAGCTTGGGATGGAAGCATTGAGAAAATAGTGAATGTTAAAAGTCGTTTGTCTCATGATGATAATGGGGAAGAAATGGCTGAAATACATCCCTCATTAGCAGCACCACCTCCACCAACATAAGGACATTAAGGGACACCACAAGAAGGTATGAGAACACCCTTGAGAAGTGATAACAATGCTTCTCCAAGCACACCACAAGGAGCAGATTTGAGTGCTTCTACAAGCACAAGTACACCAAGCGAAAGAGGAACTAGATTCATAAATTTGAATGATATTTATGAAAAAGAGGTAGCAAATGAAGGTATGAACTCTTTATTTGAATTATATTTTCATGTAGATGATCCTATTCATTTTGAAGAAGCTATAAAAGATAAGAAATGGATAGATGTTATGGATGAAGAAATGAATGCCATAAATAAAAATAAGACATGGGAATTAGTTGATCTCCCAAAAGGTGAGGAACTCATTGGAGTGAAATGGGTCTACAAAACCAAGAGAAATGTTGAAGGTAAGATTGAAAGGCATAAGGCTAGACTTGTTTTCAAAGGCTACAAGCCGCAACATGGAAGAGATTATGAGGAAAAATTTTCAGCAGTTGCAAGAATGGAAACAGTGAGAGCAGTGCTGTCCATAGTAGCACAACACAACTGGAAGGTTTACCAAATGGTTGTGAAATCAGTATTCCTAAGTGGAGTATTGATGAAAGAGGTTTATGTTGAGCAACCTCTCAACTATGAGAAAAAAGGCTAAGATCATAAAGTATGCAAATTGAAGAAAGCTCTTTATGGGCTGAAACAAGCACCAAGAGCATGGTACAGTAGGATAGATGTCTATCTACTCGAAAATGGGTATGAAAATGTGAAGGAGAACCCACATTATACATCAAGGATAAATATGGTAAGATGTTGATTGTTGTTTTATATGTTGATGATATGATCTTTACAGGTAATGATGTTTACCTCATTGAGAATTTTAAATCAATCATGAAGGATGAATTTGAGATGAATGATATGGGATTGCTGAAATACTTCTTAAGAATAGAAGTAGAGCAAAATTAAAATAATTTTTTTATCTCTCAAGCCAAATATGTAAATGAATTTTTAGAAATATTTAGTCTGCATGATTGTAAGGCAGTAGTTACTCCTACAGTGATGGGATTGAAACTCAGCAAAGAGGACAATAGCAATGATTTTGATCCCAACTTGTACAAGAGCATAGTTGGAAACCTCATGTATTTGACTGCAACTAGGCTGAATATTATGCATGATGTGAGTTTAATTTTCAGATTTATAGAAAGGCCAAAGGAGGCACATTGGCAAGAAGCAAAAATAATTTTGAGGTATGTGAAAGGAAAAAAGAGGTATGGAATTTTATATTTGGGGCAAAAGAGTTTTAATTATTTGAGGAAGTGTTTGGGTATGGAATAAAACCTAGTAGTTGAATTTAAGGGAGAGTGTTGAATTTCTAAATTCAACTATAACTACGTGCAGGAGAGCCGAAGGACAAATGCTACAACAGTAAATTTTATTCTGTTTCTTGCACGCCACTGCAATTTAATTTTTTTTTTTAATGAACCCTGCAAATTCCAGTTTTTGATGAAGGTCGTAGATATGTCTCCCTGTGATTGCATTAAAAAGGTTGTGGTTTCAAACCACACAACCGAGAACTTAACACTCTGTCATATCGCTATTAAACCAACTCACCAACCGACATTTAAATCTAGCGCGTTGCTTTGATTTTTGAATTTGCAAAGTCAACAAGACACATGGACCAATCATGGTTTATTGCACAGGTTTTAAGGTGATGTCACAAGAAGTTTTTGGTATGCGATAATTTCATCAAATAGAATTGAGTTTTGGTTTGAAGTCTGAGGGCCCCACCATTGGCCAATCACAGGCTGATCGTGCGGGTTTGGACCCTCATGACGTCAGGGAAAATTGGTATGCGAAAACCGTTTGAAACGGAGTTTAATTTATTGTTTTTGAAATCTGGAAAGGTTTTATATCTTAGGTTAAAAAGGGTTAATATATATATATATATATATTTTTAAAGGCCACGGTGATATGAGTTTTCAACTCATAAAGTTATTTTTTTATATTGGGTTATAATATATATAAGGTTGTATTATATATATATATATATATATATATATATATATATATATATATATAATAATAATAATAAATAAAATGTGCATTGTAATGAAAACTAAATGCCATGAGAAAATGTAATGTTAAGCAATTTGTATTTTTCTTAAAAATAAAAAGCCCGAAGGAAAGTAAACAACTGTGTATTTCTTTAAATATACAGTGAGTACAAAAACGGAGTGTTGGCTGTGTATTAAAAAAAACACAGAGAGAATTTGTATGAAAGATAGATAGCATTTTTATATGCAAGTGGCTGTGTGTAATTTTGAAAAGGCCAGAAGGCATTATTGGA
Organism: Pinus albicaulis; assembly: GCA_034641835.2. Lineage (NCBI taxonomy): Eukaryota > Viridiplantae > Streptophyta > Pinopsida > Pinales > Pinaceae > Pinus > Pinus albicaulis. The sequence continues at coordinate 997,856,192 of CM076571.1, forward strand.
TGCAGAGTGTGAGCACAGTAGTGTGTATTGTAAAAGCCAACAGAGGCAGAAGAATAGATTGAAGCACTGTGTGCGCATTTTGTAAGAGACAGAGAGAATATTTTTGCACTGTGTTTTGCAGCAGTCAACAAATTTTTTTTTTTTTGTAAATGCCAGAAGATTAGTTCTGTGGCATCACTATAGTAGATTTTTAAGTTTAATGAAATAGAAGTTGTTTATGTTCCATCACTGTCCAACAAATTTTTAATGATTTTTCTGTGTTAAAAGGAGAGATTTTGTTCTCTGTGTGTGTTTGGAATTGTTCAGAAATTCCAACATGCCTTTCCACTAATATGACCTAAAAAGACTGTGTATTTAGCTCTATTTTTATACCTTACTATCTGCTTCAACGATTTCATATTTTAGACAGAATTAAGTTAAAATTAATACAAATTGTTATAAATACCACAAAAAAGTTCTTTAATAAAGTATTCGCAGCAAAAACATCGTTCAATTCAGTGTTTAAACACGTAAATGTTTCAACGCTGTGTTTGTGTAGGGAATTTGTACACTATTGTTGTTTTTCCCCGTAAATGTATTTCTTCCTGTAACATATAATTTCTCCTATATTGTTCATAGTTTCTGGTATTTCTCATAATTTATGGTAATTTCCATGTCGTTTATACGAAGAATTTAAATTCAGGAGAATTAGGCGCACCTTTTAAATTACTGTGGCTATCATTAGTGTATTAATATTTCTATGGAGAATCTCACCATAACATCTCATGTATATTTGTTATTTTATTGTTAGTAAATTCAATTAATTTGAATTTGTGAACCTATAGTTCTAATCTTCATTTAAATACTATAATCGCTCGTGTTTTCCCTCAAACATATCATAGAAAAACGAGAGGTCAGAAATAGTTTTTCTTCCAATCCTGGGATTCTAAACCGGTAGAGAACATTAAACCAAAAAAATAGGTCGTTTAAGTAGCCTAAGTATAATGAGGTGGATTCTTGTTTGCCTATTGACCTTTCCAATGAGGGGCTAATGATTTATAGATCCTTATTTTTGACCATGACCATGCCTACGAGACTGGAAACATGTCCATTTCTAATTTTTACAACAAAAGGGGCCTTACAGAGCATACACCCAACTAGTGTGTTTCTTCATGGAAATCATGTCATTGAATGTGCATGGTCTCGAGTGGGGGAAACCATTAAAATTTTCTCCATAAAAGGTATTGTGGAGGTCCACTGGTCGTATATGGTTCTTATACAAGAGACTATGTTACCAAAGGAAAATTCATCGGAACCATATATGGTTCTTATACATTAGACTATGTTACCAAAAGAGAAGTCATGGGAAATTATTTTTAAAATATGTCCTAAATAGTATGTTTGTGCTAGCAACACAAATGGTTTGTCTAGAGGTTTGGGGATATGTTGGAATCCGGGTGTATTTTAGATGCGGGCTTACTCTCTTTGTGCAGGAATCATTCTATCGGGGAACTTGGTGGAAAATCGACAAAGAATCTATATATATAACATATATGCTCTATATAGTGGATGAAAAAAATAGTGGGATGAAGTTAACATGACTCACATTACAAGGATGAGTTTACTAATTCTCGAAAGAGATTTAAACTTACAGTGGGAAAGCAAGAAATTGGGGTTCTAAGCCGCAAGGAGATGGCATGTCATCATACTTCATAGAAATGTTGGAGGATCGGGCATTGTTAGACATTATGCCCATTCCTTTAGGTCCCACTTGCAGGAACGACAGAGTCGATGGAGAAGGGGTCTCGAAGAGACTCGATAGGTTATTGATAAGTATGAACATGTGGAACTTATTAACAAGATTGAGGTCTACTATCATTATTGTGGGAATCTTAGAATACATGCCTATTATGCTCCCTTGGGAGGGTATGATTAAGAGGAGGCCTTTCCCCTTCAAGTTTTACCTGATATTAATGGAGTCGGTGGAATTTGAGAATTTGGTTGAAGGGGTGTGGAATCGGGAGTCTTTAAATACTTCAAAAAATCTGATGACCACTCTATACCAGAAACTCAAATATCCAAAGGTCAAGGCCAGTCATTGGATAAAGGAATGAAAGGAACATAAGTTGAAGGAAATTATAGAAATTGAAAAATCCATTCAAAATTTCAACGACCCATCAGATCCCTTATTCTTTTCTAAGGCATATAGAGAACGAGTGATTTCTATGGAAGGTAGGTGGAATGAAATTCTCAAACACAAGGAAGAATACATTCAAATTAAGATCAGAGCTACCTGGTTGAAAGAAGGAGACAAGAATACTAGTTTCTTTCATGCAAACTTCAACAACAGGAAATCCCACAACCTTATTAGATCTATCAAAGAATCATGGGGGAAAATTCATACAACCCAAGAAGGTATGGAGAAAGTGGCCTATGAACATTTTAAAGGGAAATTTGTTGAACAAGTACATTCTATATCTCCTCCATTAGATTATATTTATTTTCTTCTTGTTATGTTTTCTCCTGAGGAAGATGGATCCCTAGGAGGGTTTATTATGAGGAAGGAGTTGGTAAAGGTTATGATGTGTGTGCTAAGGAGAAAATTATAGGGCTGGATGAATGGGGTGTGGAGTTATTTCTCCAATACTAAGAATTGATGCTACCAGACCTATTCATGGGAGCAGAGGAATCCAAGAATAATGGGGCTTTTTCGGGAGCCATGAATGTGACATTTATTTCTTTGATACCCAAGACAGGGAACCTGAAAAATTTAGAGACTATAGGATGATCTCATTATGTAATGCGAGATATACGATAATTTCCAAGCTAATTCCATGTAGGCTAAAATAGGCTTTTGGAGAGCACATTACATAAGAGAAGTTTGGGTTTCTACAAGGTAGGAAGATACAAGATGCGATCGAGATTTCCCAAGAAATTATACATACCATGAAAACACAGAACCAGAAGGAATGTCTCCTTATGGTCGATATTATTAAGGCATACGATTGTCTAGATTGGGGTTTTGTCACTTTGGATCTATTCAAAATTGGAATATCTAGCATGAACGTAAGATGAATTATGGGTTGTCTTCATTCCTCCAACTTATCGATTATCAAAAACGACTTGCCAAAAAAAATTTTCCAGGAACCTAGATGAGTGAGACAGTGATTTTCCCTCTCACCTCTTTTATTTCTGTTGGTCATAGATTTCCTCAGCAAAAAACTGAGTGCAACAGGGGAAAAATATTTTATCGTTGGAGTCAAAAGAGCTAGCTAGTTTGATGGCACACATCTTATGTTCTTAGATGATTTACTATTCGGAGGGCAGTCAAACATTAAGGAATGGGAATAAATACACAAGATCATGGTATCTTTTGGAAAAGTTACAAGACTTTTCATGAATGAAAGGAAGTCGGTGTTGATAGGGCTAGAAGGGGATTTGGATAGAACCAAGGGGATTTCAGTACTTTTAGGAGTGAAGCAAGTATCCATTGAAGAGGGTTTCTCATACCATGGTTTTCGGTTGAAACCCACTCCATATAATATCGCAGACTAGGATTGGCTTATAGAAAGATTCAAAACCCAAAAAAAAAAAAAAAATTACGGATGGAAAAATAGATTTTTGTTTGCAGGAAGAAGGATCTTGCTGGTCAAATCAGTTCTTCAAAGATGGGAAATATATTTGATTCAACTGTTCCTCCTACCTATAAAGGTAATTAAGAGGATAGAATTGATAACGACACACTTTTTTTTGGTAGGCACACAACAAAACATGAAATTCCATCTCCTAAAATGGTTAGACATTGGTAGACTAGTTGAGGATGGAGGATGGGGCTTCAAAGATACAAAAATATACAACAAATTTTAACAAAGAATTGATAATAAATAATATTTGGAGAGTACTCTTGGGCAAGTGTCTATGGGCACAACTAATCAAAGTGAAATACATCTTCAAAATGGATTTCCACCTTTGGATCAGAAATAGGGAAAGGAAAAAGCTAAGTTGCTCGATGATTTGAAGGAGCATGATAAAAAAAATTCAATGGCTAGCAAGATTCATTAGATGGGAGGTAATATGTGGATCTAGGACCAAAATTGGATTAGATGCCATCTGTGGGATGAAGGGTAATCATACACTTTCATAAAAAGATCCTAATTTCTTGCACTGTAGGGGCATTCACCTTATAAGATATATTCACCATTATGATGATATGAGCATAGAAAAATAGAAGTGGATGGATGTTTTAGATTTAGGCATACGAGAGAGGCACAAAGTGGAATGGGAGTGCTATGCTAATCAGTTAAGGTAGGTAGACATCTATCTAGAGGCATAGGGGAACAAGACACTATGGAGTGGGGAGGAAGCCATAGAAAACGAGAACCTAAGGTTAAAGAGATATACCTAAGCCTTCCTAGAACATAAAATAAATTTATGTGCAACACCCTGTGGCATAAACTATGGAAAGGGAAACTTCCTCTCAAAATCAAAAGCTTTTTTTGGTTAGCAGTTAATGAAAAGATTCTGACATGGAAAAACTTGGAAAGAAGAGGGTTTGGTGGACTGAGTACGTGTCTGATATGAAACAAGGAACTCGAGAATACTTTCCATTTATTACTGACCTCTCCACATGTTAGATAGTTTTGGGAAGGTTGTAGGGATTCACCGCAGATCAGATTAATTAGGCACCAACACACTCTGAGTGCATGCTTCCAAGTCTGGTACAAAAAATGAAAAGGTTTAAATATATTCCTCTTATCATTACATGGATAATATGGAACAACAAAAACACATTTATTTTTTAACAGAAGCTAGCGTAGCTCAGGGAAAGTGTCCTAAAGGCCATCTCACTCTTTAACGAAATACGGGAAGGGATGAAGGCTATAAGACATAGAGTATGCAAGTATAAGGAGTTGTGGCAATATTATCTGGTTGACTTCTTTGATGGAGCAAGCAAGAGGGAGTGTGTATGTAGAGAAATTATCTATCTGGAGCCATGCAGACATTTTCATTTCTGGTGGGAGGGTGGGAAGGGAACAAACAACAAGGCGAATATCATGGCTCTATGGGGAGTGCTTTCAATGGCTAAATGGCTCAGTATAGAGAATATTATAGTATTTGGTGGTGCAAAAGGTGTAATAGACTAGGTCAAGGACTTCACAAATTTTGCCCCGCCTATCCTTAAAAGCTGGATGAGAAGCATCAGAACGTTGATCAACAACTTTCAGGAGATCAAATTTCAACATATGTACTAAGAAAATAATTGGATGGCAAACATGCTTTCAAAAAGAGGGATAGAAAAAAATATATGTAAGTTTTTCTTCAATGAATTTTCATAAGGGAAACTAGTCAATGAAAGAAAATTTAGCTATTCATAATAAAAGTAAAAATATTTCACTCATTACATAAAGAAACAATCGACTGACAATACTGGAATGATTAAAGAACTCATTCACTTTAAAGATCTCAGATGTTTTGTAATTCTGGAATTGGAATATGTAGAACATTGAATGATAAGTATTTTTGATATATGACTATCACAAGGCATGTAATAAGGATGTAAACATTTTTTTGATATAGGATTAGTCTTTTTGGTAGAAAGATGAAAGAAACAAAATTTATTTGATGTAACGTGAACTATATTTTTGTTGTATGGAACATAGGAAAATGGGGAAATGATGTAATAGGGATGTAGACAGATGATTGAAAAAGGAACTACAAGATCCTAAAACATACTATGTACTTAAAAAAAATTTAATGAAAGGATGAAGCATTTTTTTCCCTAAAAAAAAAATATTTTTCCGTGTCAAGAAAACCATTGTTCACTTTTCATTACCAATGCATTGTGCAATGCTGCTCAGTCATATTCGAGAGTATTTTTTTATCATTTAATTGTTGAGAAAGTAGCTACATTGTTTATCGAGGAGAACTTCCATCTCTCCAAAACCCTATATTCTAGATGAAGAGGGCCATTAGACTAAGAGCTACCGACAAATGGAACGTAGGGTCATCTTTTTCATCCTACAATGTAAAAGGTTTGAAGGTTTTTTTATATTCAAACCAAGGTAATTCGGTTCATTAATAACTATCAACAAGGATTTATTCATTATTATTTACCACCGCTCCTTATTATTATAGGTAAAAAATATGATTTTTATTAAAAATATGATTTTTATAAAAATTATGGTTTTTGGGTCATTAAGGTGATTACCAATTTATTGTACATAGTTTATGGGATATTTTATTGAATGGATTTGAAGAACCACTAAGTTAAGCAATTTATGAGACCGCGATTTGAGATTAGAAGGAAAAACTTACAGTGAACAAGAAGAATGATGCAGCAATATTGTTTCTTGTTGAAAAAGATTTAGATCACAGCATTCTTCAAACAATTGTAGAAACAAGTAAGTCCAAAAAAAGGTTTTGATATTGTAGAGATGTGATATGAGTAACACTTATTAGTATGTAGTTGAGCCACAAAGCATTATAGTTAATGAAGAAATTGTTCTAACAAAAGAACTAAATTATTATGACATTGTAGAAATAATAAGAGACATTTTGGAATACCCCACTAAAACAAAAGAAGATATATAAGACATGGGGATTACAGTTATCCTAAACACTACAAATTTTTTTGTTAAAAATGAAAATGAAACTTCTTTTGGAGCACTAGAAAAATGTGAGGAGAATCTAACAATCATTTTTGAATATATTTATGAATTTCAAGTAAGATTTATTAAGGAGTGGCCTAAAATTCCAAATTATGAAGGAGATGAGAGAAACTATGGGAAAACCATCATCGTAGCACCAAGAAAAAAATAATTGAGGGATTTCCTTCTATTCAAGACCCAGCTTGTTGATTTGAATGTTGCATTCTAGCAAAACAACATAGGGGAAATTTTCCTAAGGGAGTGTCTTATAGAGAAAAATTACCATTCAAGTTGGTTAATATAGATATTTGGTCCAATGTAGACTTAGCCACTTGGAGGAAGTTATTGCTTCTTAACCTTCATACATGATTACATAAAAAAAACTTGGGTATATTTCCTTGCAAATAGTTCCAAATTTTTGACAAGTTTAGAGAATTCAAGAAAATGGTAGAGAATCAAAGTGTCTATAATATTAAAGTACTAAAATTAAACAAAGCATGCGAGTATGATTCAAAATATTTTCATAACTTTTTCAACCATGATGCGATCAAAACAAAAATCACAAAGTACATAGTGAAACAAAATGGTGTAGCCGAGAGAGAAAATGCAACCATCATGAATGTCGTTAGAAGCATGTTGAAGGGAAAAGATATGTCAAAGGTTTTCTTTGGAGTAGTAGTACCTCTCTTAGTTTATTTTTTAAATATATTTCCCACTAAGAGTGTTACAAGGAACGGCACATAGAAAGAAAACACATGTATCAGTTGCACTATAACACATTTCAAGGTATTTGGTTGTGTGACATATGCTTATGCACCTAAAGACTTGAGGAGAAATCCAAATGAAAGAAGTGAGAAGCCTATTTTTACTGGGAACAATGATCACTCAAAGGCATAATAATTTTATACTGTAATAACAAAGATCTTGATGATCAACATAGATGTTGAATTAAGCGCTCTGCTAGGGTTTGCCTCTGGTAGGGTTTGCACGCAGCTGTCACGGCGCTACCGCTCCACAGAATACCCTGCATTCGTAGCTCGTCCTCTCTGCATTGACCAGATCTGCACTCTCTGAAGCGCACCTCATGGTTTTATCGCAGGGGGAGGCCCACAAAGCCTCCCCCACAGTCTCGAACAAGGACAATCAGTCCCACTCAGCGTAAAATCCAAACTTGACCTCTGCGCAAGCACAAAACACAGCGCCGACCAATGGCATCAAGAACCAAGGTACTACGCAGAACATGCAAGGCGAAAAGCCCACAGCACAAAAAGGAAAAGAAGCCGAAGCAACAGACACTGCGGATCGCCCCAAGGCGACCTCTGGGACATGCAAGCCAATAGCGGCTGAGCGACCAAAAATAGATCTTCCGAGCCACCGAATCAACGCTCAGATCCAATTTATGAAGGACCACGCACTGATTGGCAAATTTGTGGGCTTCTGGCCTACGGAAAAGGCTCTCCATGGCTGGATCAAATCAAAGTGGAAGCCGAAAGGACAAATCACGCTGCAGCTTGGACCCAAGGGCTTCTTCACGGCCATCTTCACCTGCCTGGAGGACAAAAAGCGCATCATGGATGGAGGTCCATATTTTTTCAACTCCTCAGGGCTATACCTCCGAGACTGGACCGAGCGCTTCAATCCGGACAAAGAGGATCTTAATTGGGCACCGGTCTGGATCAGGCTTTACTCTCTTCCTCTGGAGTATTGGGATGAGGAATCTCTAACAGATATAGGCAATGGCCTGGGGGAATTCGTCAAAATAGCAGAGGAGACCAAGCTAAGACGCTACACCTCCTATGCCAGACTGTGCGTCTTCATGCATCTTGCGCAAGCCCTCCCGGATTCGGTAAGTCTCTACCACGATGACTTCGAATGGGTTCAATCCATAGATTACGAGCATGTTCCTTTCAGATGTCGGAAATGTCATGCTCACGGGCATCTTTTCAGAGATTGCCCTCTCAATAATGCACCCAGCAAAGCCTCTGAAGCATCTCCCGACACAGATGCTGATGGATTCACCAAAGTCCCTTCCCGCAGGCGCCATAACAAAAAGCCCTCTGCTGGCCCGACCAAATCCTCTCCTCTTTCCCAAACTCTCCCTTCCACAAGCAACAGCTTTGATGTATTAGCCCAATCTTCAAACGCTGATCAATCTGGTCCTTCGACAATCCCCACGCCCATGATCATCACGCCTCCAGTTTCTGACATTCCTGCCCCTTCAAACCCACCAAAGCTCACTCCTGAAGCTTTCCTCCTTCCTTCCAAGCTACCCCCTGGATCTGCCTCAGGAGATACTCCTTCACCGCTTATGGAGCTTGATCCCTCTGAATCGCACTGCAGTCTGTTGGAGGAAGGTCCAGAAGGGGTGGACATCGACGAGCTGGACATCAACACATTGGAACAAGCCTGTCAGAAACAAGACTTCGACACCATTTCAGACAAACAGATAGAAAATCTGGCGGTTGCTCTAACCAAAGCGCAACAGCATCAAAAGGCTCTTGGAATCCAAGTGGGAAGCCCATGGGACAGCAAGAAACTTTTCAAAGAATCAAAAAAGCGAGGGCGGAAAACCGATCTCCAACGGACCATCCTCATAGGAGAAATGCTAGTAGACTCTGGTAGGTACCCCAAGCTTACCAGATTTTTTCAACCTCGGGAAGATAGTTCCCAATGAAGCACATCTCTTGGAACATAAGGGGTCTAAACAGCCCCACCAAATTCAGAATGCTCAAAAACTTGATGCGAAAGGAAAAACCGCAAGTCATTTTCCTGCAAGAGACAAAATGCATTAGCACTACTCTCAGCCACACTCTCACCAGAGCTTGGCCTTGCTGTCAATCTATAGCTGTTGATGCTTCAGGATTCTCAGACGGACTGGCCATCGCCTGGGACCCTCAGGCAATCTCAATTAGTGACGCCCACGCTGCTCACAACTTGATACAAGCTACTTTCCACATCCTGGGCACAAATCTGCATGGTCACTTCACTAATGTCTACTTCCCCCAGGAGATGCAAAGAAAGATCGCTCTTCTCAACACTATCGAGGCCCTTAACTCCAGCAGAACCCACCCTCTCTGGATATTAGGAGGTGAGTTCAACATGATAACAAATCTAGATGAAAAAAGAGGTGGACGAGCCAAGCTAGATGGGGACAGCACCCACTTTAAAGAATTCATTCAGCGCAATTGGCTCATTGATATCCCCTTCGCCAACGGCATCCACACCTGGAGCAACAAGCATGCTGGCCACCAACAAATCGCTTCCAAACTGGATCGCTTCTTGCTCTCTGACAACGCAATACATATTGGGGGGGATTTCCACACCTCCATCCTGCCCACCTCTGGTTCTGATCACTGGCCCATCTCACTACAATGGACCAGACCTGGAAACACAGCTAAAAGACCCTTCCACTTTGAAGCATTTTGGCTCACACATCCAAGCTTCAAAGAAATGGTCAACTCAGCTTGGAAGGCTTTCATCCCTCCTCCAGGATCCAAGATGTATCAATTCCAACAGCACCTCAAAGATCTCAAGGCTCACATCAAACATTGGAATCACTCCACCTTTGGGGACATCTTTCAGCATCAAAAGGAGCTCGAACAAGAAATGGAAGAGCTACAGAATCATATCATCCAAGAGGGTCGCACAAAGGTCTTGATCTCAAAAGAACAACACCTTCTTAAGCAGCTAGAGGACCGGAGACAACAGGAAGAGATTCTTTGGAAGCAGAAATCCCGCATTCGATGGTTAAAGGAGGGCGAACGGAATACAAAATTCTTCCACCGCTCTACCATTCAGCGCAGAATGCATAACAACATCAACTTCCTCCAAACACAAGCAGGAGAACGTCTTGAAGAACATCAGGCAATTGAAGCAGAACTCACAACTCACTTCAAAACAGTCCTGCAAGAAGATAGACCGGACAGGCAACCAGCGATCAACAAGATCCTGCCCCACATACCCAAGCTCATCACGGAGGAACACAACCAGCTTCTTCTAAGACCGGTTTCGCTCCTGGAAGTAGAACAGGCTGCCGCTCAGAACAAAGAAGGCAAAGCTCCAGGACCGGATGGATTCACAGCCAGTTTTTTCCACCACTTCTGGGAGCTGATAAAAACGGAGGTATGGCAACTAGTAGAGGAGTCCAGATCCATGCACTGGCTCCTTCCGTCCCTTAATGCCACCTTCATTGCCCTCATTCCCAAAGCTGACCTCGCTGCCTCCCCTGATAAATTCAGACCCATAGCCCTCTGCAATGTGATTTACAAAATCATCTCCAAGGTCATCGCCAATCGGCTCAAACCCCTCCTTCCTCTTCTCATTTCCCCTGAGCAAACTGGTTATGTTGAAGGCCGACAAATTTTAGATGGCATCATTCTCACCCATGAAGTCATTCACTCCCTCAAGCAAATCAAAAAGCCTGGCATGCTTCTGAAGATAGATCCTTCTAAAGCTTTTGACAAGCTCAGCTGGGTTTACATTCGCCAGGTTCTTTCAGCCTTTGGCTTCAACCCCTCCTGGATCCGCTGGGTCATGAGTCTCATTTCCTCATCCTTCTTTTCCATCCTGGTCAACGGCTTCCCCTCTCGTCCTTTCTCTCCTTCTCGGGGCATCCGTCAAGGAGATCCACTCTCCCCCTTTCTCTTTGTACTAATGGCTGAAGGTCTGGGTCGTTATATCAAGCATGCCATACATCAGAAGCAGATCAAAGGCATCTCTGTTCATGGCTCCTCCGATATCACGCATCAGCAGTTTGTAGACGACAACATGCTCTTCGGGCATCCCTCTGCTCAAGAAGCCTCTTCCCTCAAAGCCATCCTTGACACTTTTGCAGAAGCTTCAGGTACCTCTATCAATGCTACGAAGTCCCAGATCTTTTTCTTTAACACTGCGCCTTACATTCAAGCTCGAATCGCTCGGATCTTAGGCTTCACAATAGCCAAGCTTCCAGCTAACTATCTCGGCGCCCCCCTCATTGACTCAGCCCTGAAGCACTCTTCCTGGAAACAACTGCTTGATAAACTTGAATCCAGACTTTCTTCATGGACGTTCCGCTCTCTAAACCTCCCTAGTCGTCTAATTCTGGTCAAATCTGTCCTCCAATCAATGCCTCTCTACCTCTTCTCAGTCCTGGCAGCACCCAAATGGGTTCTGAAACAGATCAAGGCTCTTCAACGCAATTTTCTATGGGGAGCCTCAGGTCACAACCGCAAATGGGCACTTGTCAAATGGACCACGGTATGCACTGCCAAGCACATGGGAGGTCTGGGTCTCCGCGATCCACAGCATAGAAATGCCATCATGGGCGTAAAAGTCTGGTGGAATTGGCTGTCTAAGCCGCACAGCCCATGGGCGAGACTCTGGACTGACAAATACGCCAATCACAGACCCATCTCTGAACTCATACGTCTCACCACAGCAGAATCGGGCTCCTTGATTTGGAACGCAGCAAAGCAGCATCGGCAACTGATCCAAGAGCACAGTTTCTGGGAAGTTCACAATGGCCAAACTGCACGCTTCTGGACGAACGCATGGCAGCAAAGACCACGTCTGATGTCCTGTATAGATCCTCAGCTTCAACCTCAGGAAACCCACACCACTGAAGATCCTGTCTGTCAGTTCTGGGAAGGGCACCTCATTCAAGGATTTCGTCAATGGAAAGCAGCAGCCACTTATCTAAGCCATCAGCATGATCAAGCCCGAAGGCAGCTAGAGAAGGAGCTAAGCAGCAGGAAGCTACGATTTTCAGAACGGCCAGACATCATCCGTTGGGGGTACACTACCAAGGGCACGTTCACTACTCAGGAAGCTTATTCGCTCCTCCTTCATCCCCATGATAGCCCAGATCCCATTTGGAAAGGGCTCTGGCTCCCCCCCCTTTGGCCTAAAGTTTCCACATTCTTGTGGCTCCTCAACCACCGGAAAATTCTCACTTGGGACAACCTTCTCAAAAAAGGGTTCATTGGCCCCTCGCGTTTTCCTAACTGTGCGACCCAAGAGGAAACGATCCAGCATCTTTTGATCACTTGTCCTTTGGCTTCCTCGTTTTGGGACACCATCAGCCTCAAATGCAGAAAAGAAGGCCGAAACAGAGAAGACCCAAATGCCCTCATTCGTGACTGGCCATCTGCCCCTTACAATTGTCCTCTTCTCAACTTCCTGTGGCAGATCATCCCAGGCCTCACGCTCTGGAATCTTTGGAAAGAACGGAATCGGCGAGTCTTCAAAGGCCAGCAAACTCCCTTCGATGTCCTCTGGAGCAATCTTTGCAGGAACTTTCAAGAAACTATAGGTCTTCGGCAGTGGACTCAAGAAGATTTCCCCTCTCAACCTTCCGAGAAACGCATTTGGGAAAGCTGGCAGCTCACTCTTCCGCCCACGAACACCTCTGGCAATCATCCAAAACGTCCCTCGACATCAAATCACAAGTGGGACCCCCCCCCTGAGGCTTACCTAAAGCTCAATTTTGATGGGGCCTCAAAGGGAAACCCAGGGGAGGCAGGTTTTGGGGGCATTTTTCGGGACCACCAAGGAAGACCTCTGCTCATCTTCTATGGATCCATTGGATGGGACACCAACAACTCGGCAGAGTTTGAAGGACTCTGGCAAGGACTTCAATTAGCACAACGTAACAACTTCTTTCCTCTGGAAATCGAAGGAGACTCTCAGATCCTCATCAACATGGCGCAGAAGCTTCTCCACGGTTCCCCTCCTTCTCGAGTGTCGGATAGCTGGAGATTGGCCGCCAGACTTGAACTCATATCAAACTGGATGCAACAATACAAAGCCATCGTCTTAAAGCATGTCAAAAGGTCGGGGAACAAAGTTGCAGATCTACTGGCCAACAAAGGAGTCGCCAGTGATCAAATCCTCTTTGCTGAACCTCTCTCCAATCTCAATGATAGTGAGCTCCTACAAAACTGCACTCTGCTGGTGCACAAGGATAACTCCGACCCGGATGCGGGTGATGGTTGTTGACAATGTAATGCGGGCCGGCGCATGCCAAACCCATATGGACGCCGGCCATCTGCATTCAATACACTCTGGTTGTATTAACTCCATGGCACACCACCCTACTTGGCATTCAAGCCGGTGGGGATGCCAAGGACTCCCGCATTATTCTTTGCCGTCCTCCACCTGCAGGAGATGAACCGCCTTCTCGATGCTTTGAAGCTGCATTTCGCCTTACCTCTGGGTTGTAACAATGCTTATCTCCATTGCGCCTCTCGGCTCTGGCTGTTCTCAGGAAGCCACGATAGCCAGCACACGGACTGCCTTGGGAAGAAGATGTAGCATCCACTGCTGCGTGGAATTCACACCGGGCTCCCATTTCTCTCAGAGCTCTTTCTGTCTTCTTGCAGGTCCGCCTCTGAACTTCACGCCCAACACGCCTCTGCAAAATTCGCAGCGCTTCTCTCAGCCACTGCTGCATTCTCCTCGTTTGATCATGCCTAGGCTCAGGCACCGGCTCAGATGCCGCAGAGGCAGCACCCGAGCTCGGTCTGCCTCTAGGCGCCGGTCTCCTTCCATCTCGGGCTCTCCGGTTTCTATTTCTCCCCAGCGCGCTTCCCTTCGTGCCTCGAACAGGCGTCGCACCATGCCGCCCCATCGCCCTCCCTCTCCTCCGCCTGGTCCCCCTCTTCACCCTTCGCCCACTGAACCCCGCGCTGCTGTAGCTGCCCACCTTGCTAATCCTGAGACGGCCCTGTTTCACTTTCCTTGCCTCACCTCTCAGCCCATGGTGGTCGCCACAATTTCAGTAAAGTTCAAGGAGCTTCCTCAGTTCGGCTCTTCTTCAATTTCTCCGGGTCCTCAACTCCGCCCTCCTGAAGCTGACCGTGTTCTCCGCTCAGTTATGCAGATAGGCTCAAGTGAGGCAGAGGGAGACAAGCAGGGCGGCAGCAGCTCTGGTCGCCCAAGCATCCACATGGCGCAGAATGACGGAGCTGCAACAGCAAATCACGCCCAGGACGATGAGGATTATGAATTTGGATGCCGTATCGAAGAAGAATCCCCCTCCGACGATTATGGTATTTAGAATTCTCAGTTTTTTTTGTCTTTTTCATGCCAGAGTCTTGGTCCAGATGGAATATTCAGAATCTCTGGCCAGCGGGCCTATATACTCACTGTTATTGTCATAGGTCTCAGTTAACTGATGGTCCAAAATGTTACACTTATAGTATTTTTTGTACAATGCTGGTTTCCTCCTGTGAGGCAGCAAACAAACTCCTAGCACGCTGGTTTCCCACTGTGTGCAGCGCCTATTTTGTTATTTTGCTGAAACTCATCCGGCCTGAGAAGGCTCACCTCTGTATGTACTATATCTTCTTACAGTAATAGAACTTAGTCTTATTTAGAAAAAAAAAAAAACATAGATGTTGAATTTAAAGAAGTGGAAGCATGGAATGGAAGCATTGAAAAATATATGATCGATGGAGTAGCAATACTCCAAATAGAAGATGAAGTAAAGGAGTACATTATATAGGAGGAGGACAAGATTTCCAAACCCAATTATTAATAAGTGGTATTCAAAAAAATCTCCAAACATTTCTATTCAAGTTAGTCATCCACTCTAACATCTTAGTCTACTACTAATATTTAATCAAATTGTGGATTTGATCATAAAAATGATTCCTTAAGGTCAAAAAATACAAGATGTTTGAAATAAATCTATGAAATTTAAGATACAAATTCAAAATTTGCATTGTTACTTCCAACCCACATGTTTTGAAGAGGTAATGAAAGAAGAAAACTAGTTCAAAGAAATGGATGAAAATATTGAATTCATATAGAAGAATGATACATGGGATCTAGTATAATTGCAAGAAGTTAGAGACTACATATATGTGAAATAAACTTATAAAATAAGGTAAAATGAGAGAGAAGAAGTTGAAAAGTAAAATTTTATATTGGTAGCAAAATGTTTCACATAACATCCTCACTTGGATACTGGTTATATCTTTGTAGAAATTGTAAGGTTAGATACAACTAAATATGTTTTAGCCATGGCAGCTCAAAATAGGTCAAAACTTTATGAACTGCATGTAAAGTCTATGTGGCAATTTAAAAGAAGAGTATATTTGGAGTAGTCACTAGAATATGTGATAAAAGGACGTGAATGTAAGGTATCTAGGTTGAATAAATATCTATATCAACTTTATCAATCTCCTAGAGCTTGATATAATTCGTATTTGTTCAGTAGCATTAGGGAAAATTTTAAGGATGGAAAATTATCTTGAAGTTTCAAAAATTGGCGAATCTCACTAGTCCCTAATATGCAAACTATAAAATTTTTATTGATGTATTTGTAAAATTATTAAATTTTTTAATGATTTTATATATAATATTTATACAATGTTGGCAATTTTTAATGTAAAATAATTTTATATTGTAAAATTTGGGCGAATCATTTTGATAAAAAATGGAAATTGGAAAATATTGTTTTTGGAAAAGTCATGCAAAATTAGCCCACCTGCGAATATTAGCCCCTAAAATTTTCCATGAGTAGCATAATTACCAAAAATAAAAGTAAGCCTACATTAAATACAAAGGTGTATGAGCAAGGTCAAATTATAATTTTATATGTATATTTATGATATTATTTTTATATATAATCTATCCATAGACATGTATAAATCAATGGTAGAGAAAAAAATTGAAATGATTATTTTCGATTGAATGATATTCATTCTTTGTATTGAAGTCGTTCAATCATATTCAAATAGTTTTCTATTTCAAGAAAGGTATGTTATGGGTTCATTGAAGAGATTAAAGATGATGGAATATAAATTAATACAAACTCCAATTGCAGTAGGAAAAAATATCAACAATGAAGAAATATGATCTAATGTAGATCAAACTCTATTCAAAATATTCACTAGTAACCCTATGTATTTTGTTGCCACTATATCGAACAATATGTATGGTGTTAGTTTTATTTCGAAGTTCAAAAATGTCCAAAAGAGTTGAAAGAAGAATTCTATGATATATTGTAAGAACAATAAAATATGACATACTATGCTCTAGCACTAATAATGATATTTTAGTTAGATACACTGACATTGATTTTGCAAGTAGCATGGATGATAAGAGGAGTATTTTGGAATATATTTTCCATATTGATTCAAGGGTTACCTTATCGGTATTCTAGAATCAATCCATTTCCATAATATAATTAGTTGAAGCACAGAATGTAGGAGCTACAACAACAAAAAAATTGAATAGTTAGGTTATGTACAATATTGAAATAGCTACAAAAAGAACAAGATGGAGAAACTCAAGTGTATTGTGAAAAAATTTCAACAATAGATCTATAAAAGAACCATATTTATCATAAAAGGCAAGAGTATATTGATATGAGATATTACTTTCATTATAGATCTTGTAAACAATGCAAAAATTTACTTCGAAACTTGTAAATTGAAATATCAATTGATTGACATATTCAAAAATCCATTTACAAGAGATATATAGGAGTTTCATAAATAAAATTTATGTGTTATAAGCCTATTCTAGCTTAGATGTAGACATGTCAGTCATAGCGGCCATAATTAAGAAACAAAATTAAATATAATTACACCCAAACTGCTCATAGTTTTTAATAGTTTCGATGCAGTTTGAATGAAGAGACTAACTTAGGTAGAGTTGAGTATGTATAAGCTAAATTAGTATTGATATTATTAGCACACTAGGTAGAGATATTTTTTATTTATTCTTTTATTCTCAATCAATTCATGGAAATTGATTTTCTAAACAACAACTCTATTATATAATTTTTCAATGTAGTTTCGGAAAAAAATTATATATCCTTTTTCATCATATGATTCTCAACGTTTATGATTACCATTGATCTTCTAGAGTGTGTTTTTATAAATAGAGAAAGTTTTTCCCATTTCATTTTTCATTTTTTGTATCCTTTCGATCTATGAGAATCCTATGTTATAGAGTGCATGGTATATAAAAAATAATGAGGATAATACATAATAATAGTTTCAATAAATAATAGTAATTGTATGCAGAAAAAGGTTGAAACTAGTTATGTTATCATGGTATACAAGTTGTAATATTACATAAGGGACTTATAAAATATGTACGGACGAGAAACTTTCCCATCACTTTTCTCGCTTTAACAACATGGATACAGGTGAAAAACCAGAGGTTCCAAGAGTTTCGACACAAGTCGAAGAGATGATAATAGCACGGGTAAATCGAAATTTGCATGTGTCACATGCTCATGGTGGCTAATATAAATATAGTAGCCACACAATAAGTTTTTCACAATATATATCTTCCATATAAAGGAAGCTTCCACGACGGATTGAGCAGTTATATTTTTATTATTATGAGAAAACAAGGTGTCAATCCAAATAATATGAATGCTACATGAAGAGACAATATGTGTTGGATGAATTTGTTTACAAAATAATGGAAAAGTACTATAGGGATGTTGAAATTGACATGGATTTAGTTGCTACTCTCCAAAAAATGCCTATTGTTGTCTCTAGCAGGCTCCAATTTGTTGATAATGATATTGATGAAATAGCTAGGGAGGATGCGAATATTGATAGGGAGGGTGTTAATTCCTTGAAATTTCATTCGTCATCCTTTATTTCCCACTTACCTAATTAATATAGGTAATTTGATCAAATAATAAAATTGATTGAGAACATAGATTACACGTCAACTGAACTAGTATACTAGCTTAATATTGGTACATTTCCCATTAATGAATATAATATTGAAGGATTTTTTGACATGGAATTCCCAAATTTATTCCCTACAGGAGATGGTTATTAGTGGCATCCACATATTTGCAATTTTGAGATGCATGAATATGGTTTCTATCTACTCAGATATTATGATCAAAGCTTTGGAATCCATCCTAGGTTTTGATTTTTGTGTCGAATATGATTACGTTCCATCAAATTCAAGGAACATATTTTTTCTTTTCAATAATAATATCCATGAAAATGGACCTGCAACTCTACAAAAGTTGCATCGACAACTACATGATTTACCAGGCAATAAATTAGCTAAAAAATTAATGGATTTTGGATCTTGTCTTAGGCGAGAAATATATTATTGGAAAATGTGTTGTTTTGAACTCACAAACA
This sequence comes from Pinus albicaulis, assembly GCA_034641835.2. Classification (NCBI taxonomy): domain Eukaryota; kingdom Viridiplantae; phylum Streptophyta; class Pinopsida; order Pinales; family Pinaceae; genus Pinus; species Pinus albicaulis. Next base: position 997,874,931 of record CM076571.1, read on the forward strand.
TGATCACCCAACTGGTTTCCCTACTTATTTTTTACATTGAGTGCAACAGACACAAAGTGGCTTGACTTGAATATTTTAATCCATTCAAATAACCATTGCTATCAAGAAAATGGGCATGGAAAAAAATTTGAAAATGTTATTCAGTACCCACATATAATCACTATGTACATGCACCAAAGTGTAAATTTATTTTAAGAGGTGATTTTGTAGAGATATCTTTGTGCTAAGGACTGCTAGTATAGGTTTGTTATCATTCCCTTTTTCCATTTTCTAAAGCCTTGATCCTAAAGGTATGTTATTATAGTTTTTTAGTAGTATGTTAACTGCATGTTTTAAATTATGTTAGATATGAGTGCAAGTATAGAATTTTGGCCCACATTCATGTATTTTTTTGGTTTCGTGGAGCATCGTATATGGAAACATTGGATTCCTCCAACACCACTGTTGTTGGTGTAATGAAGTGTAATTTCTATAAATATGATACTTCCTAGAATCAACCTAAAATAAATCGTTGAAATGTCATGATCCATCAAAGTTTGAATGACGATCCATGCTTATTAAATACATACCAAATTTTTCTTACAATCCTAAAGAATATTATAAGCATTTGGTGAATCACGTCTAGAGGCATACACAATGCAACATTGATTCATGTCTACGTAAAAAAGGATTTCTCCTTTTGTGTCACTATGATGCTCCATGGGAGGTTCATGTGGAGTTAGAATTATATATATAGATGAAAAAGGGAAAAAATTATGAGCTAACACAAAACGATGAATGCTTAAATGTTCACAAGGTATATATTTTAACAATGTGGAGAGAAAATGTTGATTTCCAACCAGTTGTCTCTTAACATACAATCTTGAAATATATAGAAAAATATGCTTCAAAAGCAAAGAGGAGATTAGAAATTTATCATGAAATGTTGACAAGAGTGGATGGTTGTAGTTGGTCTAAGGCTCCTACGTTGTTTGTGTATATAAGGTTCCTTATTGAAACTCTTGTTGAGGATGACACTGGAGCTCAGGAAATCTACCATTTGTTGCTAAAACTCCCTCTTCAAATTTTGTAGTCACAAATTTTTGCCTTTAAATGATGGAGAAAAATTGTACCAAAAGTTATTGCTACATTTTGATGAGGTTTCGTGCACAAAAAAATTATTCAAGTATATCAAACCTGACCTTATTTTTTCATTCATTTTTGCTTGATAAAAATAATAATATCATGGAGTTTTGATGCCAACCATAGGTAGGAGCGATGAATGCCATGAGATAACGATAATATTATTCGTGTTTGGTCATGATTTTATGTTGTTATTGATGTTGAGTTAGAAGAGTATGAAACCTTTTGTTGGAGTCAATTGCTTTTATACAAGCCATTTCATGATATTTATTCTGATATAGGGGTTTCAACTTAAAGTATTATTCAGGATTGGATGAATTTCAGACATCATGTGTGGCATCTTGATTGATCCCCTTTTTCAGATGGAGGCGATGAATAAGATGTTGAACCCCTTGTACACGAAGGAAATGTTGATTAAGACTTGGAAAAGTGGCATAATTTTTCTTGGATAGTTCCTCCAAGAAATATAATCATTTCAAACCTTGAAAATCATAGTAGAATGGACATTTATATTCATTACAATTGGTGGGAACCAATGGGCCGAAATTAAATCTAGAAATCTTCAATCATTCACTGTATTTCTCATGTTATTCTACGTCAACAACATATGATAAAATTCCATTTTTATTTCTCGCTCCAACCAGTATATATGCTTTTAACGTTAATGGAAAGATAATACATTCTCTTTTAAAATTCCTATAAAAGATATGAAATTTTTGTCCAACTAGGCTCTGACAATCTTTCAAGAATAAATGAGGCTTATTTTCTATATGTTTATGGAAAAGACAAGCTTTATAGGTCCAATTCTATTCATACAGATAGATTTTCATTTGCGATAAGTGTTTCCAAAAAAAAAAATTCTCCTTTTGGTGGTAAGCTTGTCTTTATTGTGGGTGACCTTGGCCAGCTGGCTACTCTCAAGGATAAACCTTTGTATGTGACTAGAAAAACTGGAAAGTTTTTGTGGGAAAGCTTCAACATTGTTGTGAATTTGGAAGAAAAATATAGGAACCAAGGAGACAATCCGAAATGGGCGTATTTTCACAATATTTTAACCAATATTAGAAATGTAGAGCTTTTTCTTGCTAACTAAGATCTACTTATGACATGTGTCGATAATTTTTTGGATTGACAGGAAAAAAGTTTTGTTGGGAAAAATATTGAGAAGGAGGGGGGGGGGGGGGTGAATCAATATTTATAACTTACTATAAAATTTTACTTTTCTTTGGTGATTTCTATATGTGACTTTAATGAACCCAACTAGCATATACAAGTGGCTACCTTTAAAGAAACTTGCATATGTCCATAGATCTTATTATGAAAATAAATATTTAGTTAGATCAGTGCATCATTCATTCATCAGATGTTTAATAAGAAGTAAGCATGTGCAGTAAGAACAAAATAAATCATCACACATAACCAACACACATGAAAAATAGGATTTAAGGTGGAAACCTAAGTCGGGAGAAAAACCACCGATGTTATCGTCTATGTCTTCAATATTTATTATAAAGAAAATTTCTTACAATCTTGTACTGGCGCATACTCATACAAGCACGCGGGTACCGACCTACATAAGGCTACAACCTTCTGTACTTCTCTAGCTTCTATTAGAAGGGAGCTCGAACACCCTGATCTCGTTTACAAGCTACCACTGGAAGGGAGCTATGACCATTCTAAATTACCAACCACTCATGGAAGGGATCTACTACCCCCTGATCTACCTTACCAGCCACTACTGGAAGGGAGCTACAACCCCTCACTAAAGGCTCCAACCCTCAGCACCACCACGGACCACGTTTCATCAATTTTCACACTAGATCCAACAACTTCAACACAACACAACTTGTAGGCCTCTTTTCATCAGATTTTCAAACTGGACCCACTCCACACATTTAAGCTCAAAGAACATACATCAAAATGAAACTCATAACCATATCAAATCATTCTCTTAATCATCAATCAACCAATCAACCATTGATCTTTAATCATAATCAAGTCGCAGTATAATTAGTATTCAAACAACCTAGGTCTGTATGAAGACATCGTTGAAAAAAAACAATAATACATCAAAACATATCACAAATTTCCTTCCGCACACTTCAGCAAAACCCTAGATTCCATACACACTTTTACTGAAACGAACTTGTGTATACATACGCTTTTAGGGAGACGAACCTGCATATATATTTGCAACTATTTCAGGACTGCACAACTCTTCAAAATAAATAATCAGCTCAGATCTTACACTTCACTTCAACAAACATTTGCCAAATCACAGATCTAAATATTTCATAAACAAATCTAGAAAATACATAGTCATTTCAGGTCTAGAGATCCTGATCCATCATTGTATTCATATGTGCATTATTACTTCATATCTATCAATAAATTGTAGCCCATTCCATGCAAATATACTTCAGAGTGACGTATTCATTCAATAGCCAAAAACCTGCACACATTTGTACTATGATCTTCTTCTCCTTATATAGTTTTATCCTTTACCAACACCATGAGCCACAACCACACAAGTGCCGATGGTATTCTGGGACAGAATCAAACAAAGGACACAATGCTCAATATTATGGGCTAATACCATGGTAATTCTCCATGGTATCATAATTTTAAAGTTCAAAAGGGATACGTGACCTGGCTTATTCGTACCCACGTGTATACGTGACTTTTCTTCATAAAAATTGCTTATATACTAATTCTAGATGTATACATGGGTTGCTTGTATACCAACCTGCGTATGTACACTGGTTGCCTTCATCAAACTTGCGTATACATTGTGACATATTATATTTATCATTTCTCTGATCCTAACTGGATTTCCTTTCTCTGTCACATTTGAACTGATCTATAGATACATCATTTTTACATCTCTAACAAATAGGTTGCTATCAAAAGGAAACTCATTAAGCAAGTTTCCATCAAGGAAAAATTCATCAATTAGGTTGCATCAATGACAACTTATTGCATCATATTTCCAATGATTTTATTTGATTCTTCTATTCACTTGTTTTCAATGAATAATCTCATTAATTTGCACAACTAAAATATGAGTAAATTATTAAATTGTCCTGTTGCAAGACATGTTGCAGAACACAATAGAAGAACAAAATTTGGTGACAATGATGATGATGTATTGGAGAGGAAGTGTTGCTATGTTGTGGAGAGTGCGTGATGTTAATGTGTAATTTATGGGTTGAGGTTGGGTTGGTTAATGGTGCACTTGGATATTCTAAAGATATTTTCCATGCACCTTTGGCATTTTGTATATAATAATAGTTAGGATAGATTAGTTATTTCCCGTATTTCTAGTTATGGAGACATCATATTTCTAGTTATGGAGACATCATTTTCTCCCTCTGAATTTGATTGTATAAATAATTCCTTCTGATTAATAAAAGCATCAGAAAATACTATCACTTATATTATGAATTTCTCCATGCATGTTCAACTTTAAGTGATAATTAAAACATATCAAGGTTACAACAGGTCGATTTATCAAGAGATGTAGTTGGATGATAAGTTGCGATGAGTTAAATTGAAATGTTGGAGGAAAACGATGGAAGAAAACAACAAAATAAATAATAATTTAATCTAGTTTGTTATTCTTGCTTTTAAAACTAAAAAATGTGACTTTATTTTCTCAAACCCTTAATCTAATTCGTTGGATTCTGACATAAACAAAAAATATTCCAAGATTATCAAATCAAGACTATCCAAAGAAATTTTTATTTATGAAAACATGAAATTCCTCAAACCCCTTCCAATATAGACAAAACTTGTTAGAATAATTAAAAAATAAAATGATTATTATTTATTTTATGTAAATATTTTTTTACTTATTATAAAAAAAAATTAAAAAATTAGATATATATATATGATGATGATGATGATGACGATGATAAAATACTATTACATTTTTAATTTAAATTATCAATTTTTAATATTGTCAATCCAAGCCACTTTTAAATTATGTATTGCAGATTCCCTTTTCCATCTAATATTTTTAACTTCCTTGTCGCTAAACTTAAACATATGCATTAATTAAATTTAATATTAATTTTTAATCTGATTATTTCATAATACTTAATTAGGCCGACAGGCCTTCTCTTATGAAAGAGATCACTTTTTTGATCGTCAACACTTTTTATGTGAATAGGACACCTGTTCCTAGTTTAACGAAATGACACTAATTTTTAATCTGATTATTTCATAATACTTAATTAGGCCGATAGGCCTTCTCTTATGAAAGAGATCACTTTTTTGATTGTCAACACTTTTTATGTGAATAGGAAACCTGTTCCTAGTTTAAAGAAATGACACCTGTCTTTTGTCTCTTTGACATCTGTCTGCACCATTTTTATGTTCTTGGTTTACTCCATACTAGCTGCCACAGTATTAGAGGATTTATGTAGCACCAAATTGGCAGATATGGTTAGGATTGAGTCCGGAATCCCATGTCCACCTGTCATTCTCCTCCATTGCATCCATCGTTGGAAATTAAGGCAATGGGTGAGCCTGGCGGGAATGGATTTTTGCCAAAAACCATTACCTATCATGCCTAAACTCATTTTCTTGCTTGCTTTGGCTTTGTCCGACTTTGCAATTTCTCTGCCGAGGTAAGAGACTTACTATTTGCACCAATGGGTAGGTGGTTCAGTTTTCTAATCCCCTGGAACCCTCTTGCCCTGTTTCTCATCGAGTTCCATTTCTCCTCACCATTTATTGTTTTCCTGTTTTTTATAACAAATATAAGTCGTGTTGGAGCCCATGAAACTTGTTTTGAATTCCATTCTTGATCATGTTCCTGGATTGACGTTGCATTAGTATATTACTGAACAATTTTATATGCATAATATTTTCACCAGTGGGTAGGGGGTTCATTTTTATAATCCCCTGGAACCCTCTTGCCCTATATCTCATCCAGTTCCTTTTCTCCACACCATTTATTGTTTTCATGTTTCTGGTAACAGATATAAATTGTGTTAAAGCCCAATATTTTCCCAACGGATGTCTTCTATAGGTTTCATGGCTTGGTTAAAGCATCAATAATTATGATATTTCATGGCTACAAGCCATGATAGCTTATCTAATGTTTCTTCCTTGTTTTCCCACCTAAAATTGAATGAAAGAACAGGTTGTCTCTGCAAATAGATATTTGATAGATACTAGGAGATGATCTGGTATCTTTTTTCATTTTGTGAGAAGATTTAATTGGTGTAGCAGATACTAATCTTCCATGATTATTGATTTGTCAGGAATAAGGTCGGAATTTTTAAAGAAGGTGCAATTCCAACCCTTGTGGAACTCTTGTAGTCAGAAAATGTAAACTTAAGGGAGTCTGTTGTTGCAGCTATATTAACACTTTCGACATCTGCTATCAATAAGACAATCATTGGTGTTTCTAGGGCTATCCCTCTCTTATTAGAGGTGTTAACAACTGGAAGCATTCAAAGGAAATTTGATGCAGTGATGGCTCTCTACAACCTGTCAACACACACAGATTATTTGCTACCTATTCTTGTAGCTGGCGCCATGCAGCCTTTAATTAGGTTGCTAAAATATTGCAACAAAAGTTTGAAATTTTCAGAGAAGATAACTGCCTTGCTAGAGTCATTGTTGGCTTTAGAAGAAGCTGGGACCGCTATAGTAAAGGAGGAAGGGGGAATTCTTGCGCTAGTGGAAGTAGTGGAAGATGGTTATCCTCAGAGCTATGAGCATGTTGTTGGTGCTCTTCTGAATTTATGTCAAGAAAATATAGGTGAATATAGGTAATCCATCCTTAAAGAAGGAGTCATTCCAGGACTCCTTGAGCTCACAGTTCATGGAACATATAAAGCCCAACAGAAGGCTCAAACTCTTTTGTAGTTAATGAGAGACTCATCAACACAAAAAAATTCATCATCTAATGTACTTGAAAGCATATTGCAAAATATTGCTTCCCACATCGATGGTGTGGAGCAAGGTTCTGTAACTGCCAAACAAATGCTATCAGATATGGTTCACCTGAGCATGGAAAGGAGCATGAAGTAATTGCAACAGAGAGAATTACTGTCTATACCCTCTCATATTTCCCGATCAAATTGCTCACCTGAAGCACCGTCGAAGTAATACTTTAAGATGTACAGCTACGCTTTAACATCATCAAGGCATCTCTAGCTTAAACATAGGTTGTTGGAAATTTATACTTAATCTATCACTCCAGGCGATTTAATGGTTTGGGTAAGCACTTATGATCTTGCACTTCTTCAGTTACCTAGTTTATTGGGATGTTGGTAAGTTACTTAATAGGTTTAATATTTTATGAATATAAAAAAATCACAAATAGTGTCTTTCACAAATGGCTGTGGAAGGTTGTTTTGTGTGTAGAGGAACTATTTCTCTTGGAAGAGATCTACTCACCCTACTTGAGTTATTAACATTGTACATTATGTCAAGTTGTTCACTAGCACAGGATAGCGCTTACATGCAGGGACCCTGAATTATTATCTGTGTTGTGCACCGTGACCTAGCCACTCCAATTTTCTTGGCACCTACAGCTGGAGACTACAGGCTTACACAGGTTTTTGCTCAAAAACATGTGTTTCGCCCATCAAACAACAGGTACCTCAGTTTCTTGTCGAGCTTTTTCCTATGTAGTTGAAGCTTCTCTAACATTTGTGTGTCCATTCTATAAATATAATCGAAATTCTTGAAGAAATCTCCATAGAATGGGCTACGGACAATCTTAAAATTACTATTAACCCAAAAACATTCTCTCTTTCTCTACTCATCTTGGTGAAGTCATTAAATTTCTATACAAATTTCTCTATTTCTATACAGATTTATGTCTAAACTTCAAAAAACCTAAGGTAGAATAACCCAAAACCTTAGCAAATAAAATGGGTTTGGGTTTTCTAGGCTGGTTATGGAATAAATATGAGCGCCCTTGTACCATTCCTCTTACAGAATCTGAATGAGAGACATTGCGGAAAAGATTCGAATTGTAAAAGCTCGAAAACAAGGTCCTCCCCGATTACAGGCACTCCAAGAAGGTTGAGCAAGACCTCCAAGAGCACCCCATTTTCGAGAACAGGGACAACCCCACCCCTGACAAGCTCGAAGAAAATCAGAAGCTCTGGGAGAAAATAGAGAAGAGCGAATTCATGAAGTTTGTGGCGAAATCAAATGAAGTCGCAGAACAACACCTGTAGAGGGAATATGAGATAAATAAATTTTCTTATAGATGAGAAAACGATAAGTTGTGGTAGTCGCTGCCTTATGTTCCGGGTCATTACAATGGCTGCCCCATGCCTAGAAAGGCTCTCATTGGATTTTCTGAGGCCGATCGTAGGTTTTGGGATTTTTTCAAGCAGTATGATTTTGGGTTATGGAGTTGTCAATAGCATCCTTATCTGCCTGAGCGCCCCAATGATATTGCTCAGTCCCATGGATACAGCCATTTGGCCACCCGGTACTGATTGAGGCAAGATAGGGGTTTCCATGAAAAGGTGTTCTCTACAATTACTGTTAACGGGATTCTTTGTTGGGTTAGTTAGGTTTAGATTTTTCTTAAACAATAAGAAAACTACCCATTAAGCCTGGTAGTGCTCCATATGAAGATCAGTCAGTAGTTAAGGATTGTAATTTTCAATTTTTCATAAGATTTATCACTCTAACTGCTCATTATTATAGAACATCTAATCAATAGTTACAAAAAAATATGGCATTGTATGGACGTTTAAGTCATCATTTTCGTCAGTAGAACTTCAACACTTTTATCTTCCTACACTAGTGTCTCACAAGAAAACATTATTAGTTCTTGAATAGAGTCCTTCCAACACAAAAAACAACCATAATGACATCAATCAATTTTCAGTCAGATCCAACTTGAACTTCTATCTGGACTCTTAAGATGTAAGTTGCAAATCAAAATTGCCATTTACCATATAAAAATCAATTGCATTATTACAGTCTATTTCATCAGGTTGGAGACATCCTTATCATATTTTGATCAATTGCCAGTCAGTGTTTGTAGAAAGCCACATCATCATGAATATGAGTGCTTCATATGAGACAAATAGCAACATTCCAATAAGTGGTAAGTTCCTAACAATAAATTCTCTCTTAATCCCTAACCACTGCACTACCTTTGAAGGAAGTTGAGATCCAAAATAAAGATTAAATTTTCATGTTTCATTATTTGGAGTCAGGGCTTCAAATAGGATCTATTACACCTTGTATTGTATGTGGTTGGATATTGTGATTTTCATGACATTTGTGGTGATTTTTTTTTGGTTCGTTTGAGCTTTTGAACTGAACTAGGGGGGACAGGGGATTCATTTTCATGGTGTGACTTTTCTTCATGGCCTTGGAGCATTTGATGGAGATAATTTGTTTGGGGGAATTTTACTTCTCTTTGACTGGATGATTGTACATGGTGCTAGGTGGTCTTCTCGCACATGCTTGCGTTGTTGATCACTCTTTGGTTGCATCCATGGTCAATACTCAAAAGCACAAGGCACTTTCGAAAACACCATTTTCTACTTAATTGTAATCTGATATACAATTTTTCCTTTTAGAACTTCATTTCCAACAACAATTTATTTAGAAAGTCAACTAGGCCCCATCGGTTGATGCATATAACAACACATTCAGATATCAGTTCTCTCCACCTGGTAAGTGACACTGGTACAAATTATTCAAAAAAATCACTAACAGAAAATTTTATAATCATACTAGAATCTGCCCCATGACTATGAAATACTACAATCTGCAATCAACATGAAATTAATGATACCTTAGCTTACTCAAAAGAATGCCCACTTTACATATGCACCTGCTGTAAAATTCTCCATTGCTATTGTTATTGTCCATGATATCCATCATTCATATGCATGCATTTTACCTTGTAAATAAGGCAGATATTGTTGACTCTAGTTTTGAAATGTAATGCAGGCTCTAGCAAACCATGCTACACCTCTTTCTCTAAACTCCCCACTCTCTAATCTTCGTAAGATACAGGTGTACATATACATAGATGGAATATGGAACCACTAACAGGGAAATATGTGTATTAGGTTGTCTTATTCATAGAACTTTTGCTCTAGAGGTGATGAAATTTCAATTAACTGATAACGTAGATTCTGAAATTCCACTGTATACAAGGTATTTAGAAAGTTATATTTGAATAGAGCTTCAAATCAAGCAAGGATAACCGTATGGGAATCTCCTTGTAAAATAAAGGCTTCAAAATCATTGAACCTATGACTAGTAAAAGGGCTTTCCTTTTTCTTTCTTTTTTTCTTGACAGAAGGTATTTTTTTTCTTAAGAGAAGATATGGCTAATGAGATTTTGGAGGATGTTAAAAAGAACATAATTTAATATTTTATTTTTGTATGCAATTTCGGATTTTGAAAGTCATTTGAATAGAGCTTCCCAGTGAAGAGGGATAGTGGTATGAGAATCTATTTGTAAAATAGAGGGTTGGTTTTTAGAAAACGTGTTATACTTGAATAGAGCTTCCAAGCAAGGAGGAAGGATAGTGGTAGGAGAATCTCTTTGTCAAATACAGGCTTGGTTTTTAGAAAACGTGTTATATTTGAATAGAGCTTCCAAGAAATGAAGGATAGTGGTATGAAGAAAACTAGTAGTGCATTCACATCTTTGCTTTAAATCAAAACTGTGCAGACAAGTCTCATTATGTGGATCATAGAATCTCACTTTAATCCTAGCAGACTTGCATACATCTCTGCATTCTTATGCGAATCATTACGACCTTCCAGACCTCTTTTCATTATCATTGTGCGATTATAGCAGACCTTAACTCTTGAAGAAATATTTGAAGAAAATTCATGGTTTACCTTGGAAGCATAGTACTGAGTTGAAATCACAAGAGTAGCATCATTTTGTAGACCTTAGAGGCACAATATTGACTTTTATCTTATACCCCTTGTAGATCCAACTGGAAGTATGCATTGCAACAGACATGAAGCACCCTTGGAGCTTTGGTTTAAAGACATCATTATGAAGGCTATTAAAGAAACTTGATATCTTGTGGCTTACCACAGTCTATCCACTTCCATATATGGTTGAAGAAACTCGCTTATAGGGTTCTCCTCGACAAGAAAGTAGAACTTGATGGTTGATAAGATACAAGGTTCTACTTACGACAACCAACAGTTCGATATCAGTCAAACGAGCAAGGTATCTACTCATTATGGTAGGGTTTTTGTGTTACATCTCCTTGCGTTCATATAGATTCCCCTCCACACATACCATTTCTTTATTTTTTTCAGGTTCAAAGATACATTGCCAGGAACCATGGTTGAAGCAGATGTTTTAGAATTGCTCTTGATCTCTCATAAGTGTACTTTTACATGATGTAGGACTCTCTCTACTGGAATGGTCTAATAATAATGACAATGTTAGTGCACTTCTATATAGCCCCATTGTATTGGCATATATTCTATATGGTATCTGCGTTACAGTCTTTGAGTGATAGTTATTTTTTTTCTGTTCATCTAAGTCTCCTCTATGTGCTGTCTCGACAGTATAACTTCAACATTGTTATATACATTGATATTAGCATCATTCATGTACAATAATCTCGGATGATCCCTTCACTTTATATATATTCTCGGAATTATTATATATATGGGTTCTTCTGGCTTAGTAATTGGAATGATCTTGGCACATCAAAAATGGTGTATAGTTTGATCTATAGTTCATGCTCAGTTTTATGGCACTTACTCACATGTATGACTTTTTCTCTCTAACAAGTTACTCTCTCTCTCATATGGCAGAATCATATTATATTATAACGTTGTTGTAGTAGTTTGATGGATGGCTCAGTCATATTTTCGATAGAAGGGTCTCAGTACATCAACTTTGTTTCACCTTTCTCTCTACTATGCTCTTAAGGTTGTATCTCTTGATGTAATTATGGTTGATGACAGGGAAAATATTGACATAGGAATATTGATATGGAAATATTGAGTATTGAGAGGGGTGCTTCCTATGTTTAATGATGCAACCGAGTCAAGAAAATAAGTTAGGGAAAATCATTTCTGAGGTAGTAGTTGTAAAGATATATGAAAACTGTGTTTTTCACAACCTAGATTATGAAGGTAATCCTGTCGCTTATGGATAACAGATTAGTTTAATCTCTTGGTATCATTTGGACCTGAAATATGAGAAGCAAACACAGGTAATACATATTGTGGAATTACGTTGATCCATAATTATTTAGCATTAATATCTGCAGGATAAATAATTTTACAGTAGCATAGGTTCACTATAACAACAATTCATAAACAAGGTCTTCATTATTTGAGCACGTACACACATTGTTTATTAATCCTATTACTCAGTAGCATTTATGCATGTACAGTGAGATGATCATCTTATCTCAATGTGAACTTCTGATATATCAGTTGAGATAACTGTTGATGTACAGTTCCTACAAGCAGTGAAAGATTTTGATGTTTGTAGCAGAGTCTTCTATACTACAATAAAAAGCTTTGAGTAGCACTAACATGTTCTTGTATTTGCATGAGATCGTTACAATTAATTACTGATACTATTATTGAAACTCGTAACAAAGATTTATTTATTTAATTATTATTTTTTTTAAATTTATGGGGAATTTGGTAGGTAGGTAGGATGTTTTCGTACCAATATTTCAATGTTAAATTACAATAATCTTGCTTAACAACTATTGGATCTCTTAAAGAACCTTACAACATTTCATTAAGTGACTTCAAATTTATGACTTTGCCATCTGCCAATTTTTAATCTCAACTGGCAGTTAGGGTTAGTGTGGTCTTATTCCTGAACCATTCCCAATACATGCATATCCGATGTACTCCACGGCATAGGTCAAATAATCATGGGGAATTTGTAGCCAAAGGAACATATCTTGCATAATCATGAATAATTCGTAGCCTTATCCCTTAAGAACATATCTTGCAGTAGCCTCCCTCAAAAAAATAAAAAAACTACAAGTAATGGTAACGTATCTCGCAGTGGCCTCCCTCAAAAATATAAAAAAACTGTAGGTAATGGTATCCACTGGGAAAACAAGAACAATAATGTCAAAATGAATTCTTATAGTGACTTCTTCATGAAATACAGGAGGTAATGCTCTCCTTTGATTGGCTATCTTTTAGCCATGTGCTCAGAGAGCTTAGTACAAAAGCATAGGTTCTCTCCAAGGAAGCTATGAAACTTTCATTTTCTGACGTTCAAAACCACTGTAGGACTGCACTAATCATTTCCAACAACATATCACTGCACGAATGATTAACCCAATCCAACAACATATCACTGCACGAATGATTAACCTAATCACACAGTTTTCTCGAACTCCAGAGATTGGTTATTTTTCCAGGTTTTTCAACTTTACTTTAAATTGGCATTTCTTTTCATTCACTAAATAAAAAATTAAATTATCACTGACTTGCTTCATGTCAAAAACTACAATTACTTCAAGTTAATACTTAAAGACAATACTCCTATCGGCCTCTCTTTGCACCTTCTAGGGCAACTGCTAGTTTAATAATCCACTAACAAGTTACTAATGGTTGACCATTTAACTCACATATCCACTAATTTTGTAACATCTCTCTGGAGGACATAAAAAAAATTCCGTTTATAAGTGTAATTCACATATTTTACTATAAATTTTTCAAGTAAAATTATTGCAAGGTGAGTATATGTCCTTTCTATCCTTTTACAATCCAATTCTTATATTTTTTTTCTCTAATGTGTCAAGGACATTTTATACCTTGTGCCTTACCATAACAACTTTATTTGTCAAAGTTGTATTCTTTTAAAATCCTTTCAGTATGGTTTTTTTATTTTATTTAAATGACCATTCTATAACATATATTTTCTTCCTGACTATACACGTTCTAATCATATTTAATTTGGTCACCGTCATCAGGGCACTCAAATTTTTATATTTTATTCCTCACTATACACGTTCCAATCATATTTAATTTCGTCGCCGTCATCAGGGCACTCAAATTTATTTTCTTCTTGGTTTTAAGGTTACATGGTTCTCATGCCTACGCATCAATATGTACTTTTTTTATATAATTGGGAGTGTAGTTATATGCAATAGAATGTGAATAAGATTTAGACTAATACATATAGTCGATTCTTCCCTACTGTTAACGTTAGTTCCACTCTAACTTCTATTATATTAATCTTTCGGCACCCATTCTTCTGTTTGCTCTTCAAGTTTATAACAAAAGTCCTAGGCTATGTGTTAACACATTACTCCATATAGTCGTTGAATGTATTTAAATAAAATCGTTCGTTTTGCATTAAGAAGAACTAGCGACCTGGCAACCCACCACATCATTGTGTTTCATGGAACTCATTACAGTTGTTGCATTCAACACTAAGGATTTCATCATGCATTATTTACGGTCCAGGTACATTGGGAGGAGGTTAGGGTAACCACCCTACCTGGTCCCTTCGACAACGCTTCATTATTTTACGATGCCTTCTAGAGGAAACGCTTTGCACGATTTTTATTGCTTCCTACAAACCCTATTTGTTTTGCTTTCGTAATTTAGGGAGAGATACTCATGCGTTGTAACCATCTCTAGCTAGTTTTGGTCATGTGGGTTTCACTTAATAAATTTTTGGAACATTATATAAATTTTTGGAATACTACATAAATTTTTGGAATATCACATGTATTCATGGAATATTAAAAAATATTTTTAATTTGAATATATATTGGAAAATATCTCTAAGCATTACAAGCTATAATACAATTTCTCAATTTAAAAAACTCTTACTTTTACTAGATATTATAGGTATCCATTTTTTCATTAAATTTGACCTTCATTTTTTGTACTTACCAATATAAAAACTCTTTACCCTTATTATATGTTCAATATATTATCTCATTTTTTCCTAGATATATCCCCTCCAATATAAACACACTTGGCTTGGTATTGCTTCCCAATATAAAATATGAAATCTTTGAAATGGACCGCTAGGGTATTCATAAAAGCAGAACTAAATGGCAAGTTTTTCTTTTCCACAAAAGTGAATTAATAAAAACCAAATGCATTTATGGATTAATAAAAACCAAATACATTGCGTAACCCTAACCCAAGCAACCAGTGGAGGGTATTTTATAAGGAGTTGTCTACAGATGCAACATAATAGTTGGGATGGCAGTTTTTTTGCCCTTTGGTAAAAAAAAAATTCAAAAAATCAGATATTTGGAGTGTTTGAATTGTATTTTTGATAGTAGAAATGGATTCAGCACTATCAAAAACCTTTAGGACACTCAAATATGCTGAAGTTTAACCACTAAAAACAAGATTATGATAAATCTTTGCCAAAAAATTTCAAAACCTTATCAAATTTTTTTAGACTGGCATTTTATAACAACTTAGTCTAAATAATAGACTTTTTTGACTTTATGTGGGACATTTTTAAGTGGATTTTGTCCAAATTCAACAGAGATTCTTCCTGAGAGTTATTTTACAACAAGGTAGTCTAAGTAATCCAAATTAACTGTGTAGGGATTTTTTTTTTCTTCAAATTCAATAGATATTTTTTCCTTATTATAAATGTCCAAATATATTTTATTACACTGAATTTATTTATATGTAAAAAATATTAATTAAAAAAAATCATAATCTAAACTCAAAAAAAATCTATCACGGTATTTTTGAAAAAAAACAAAACTTTTACGAACACTTTTTAATTTCATCCTTATTTTCTCAATATCAAAATCCGATAACGTCATATTCATAATTGACTTTGCGAAGAGATTTTTAATTTTATTTTTATTTTCTCAATATCAAAATCCAACAACGTCATATTCAGAATTGACTTTGCGAAGAGAAATTTTTTTTTTTTCCAAATTCAGCAGAGATTTTTTCCATACGATAAAAGTCCAAATACGTTTTATGATACTCAATTTATTTTTATTTAAAAATACATTTTAAATAAAAATAATTCATAATCTAACCCTTCAGACTGTGCCTTTTTAGAACATTTTTTGAATTCATCCTTATTTTCTCAATATCAAAATCCAATAACGTCATATTCAGTATTGACTTTGGAGTTGATTGATTTTCTCTAATTCCAGTGCAATGTCACATTTATCATCTCTATCTGACGGTGATTGAACCCATCTGATCTTCACAATTAGTTTCTTGGATTAATTCCGATTTGCAATATGTTTATGGTAGATTCTGGAAATATCTTAAAATCTGATTGTGAGGAACGCCGTCAATGGTTAGAACCCTCTCTTTACAATCAAATTCTGGGAATAATTGGAGATATTCCCTGAATTTAATCTGCAATCCACATAGTTCAACATATTTACGGGGATTGAACTGAATGAAGATGGAATAATTCATCGAGTTGATCGGCATCAACAACTGTAACGTGCTACACCGACTGTGTCTATTACCATGTTATGGCAGGATGAAGGAGCCGACGGAGTATAACCACTTTTTGGAAGTTTATCGTCCAGTAACTGTACATCAATGGCGGCCACTTTATCGGCTCGTTCTATATAAGCTTCAGAGATGTTATTGCTATTAGAATTGTGGTTAATGCCGGAGTCAGCAGTAGATTCTCTCAGGAAATTTGGCCTCGAGCTTGCTGTTGGAAATAGCGCAGAGACTAGCAAAGCGCAAATAATGATGGCAAACACCACCCTGACCGCCATGTTATTCAATAAACGTAGATGCCTGTACTTCGATGGAGCAGACAATGCAAACGAAATTGTCTCTCTGCTCGTAAGGATAATAAACTGATGAATGAATATGTTTGTCGAGTTAAATGTACGCAGAGATATAAGGTTACAGGTGAATGATTTGAAATAAGGAAAAGGAAGCTCTATTTATAAGCGATTCCAACACATTATTGGACGAATTTGCGGATGGTTTGATTTCGTTGAGTTTGACCTGGTAAGTTGGTTGTATTCAAAACAAACACTACGCGTTATTGATTTTTAACTCGACCACGCTTTTTGACTTTGAACAGATCAAACGTGCTAATCTTGAATACGCTGTACGTGGATTATTATTATTTTTTAATCGACATGGCCTTCTCACTTCGAATAGATCAGAAGTGCGGCCATTCTTGAAAATCCATGGTTCGTATTGAATCCGCAATTGGTGGATACAATTACAGGTAGTTTAGTATTCTGGAAAGGATGACGGCTCCTTAGCTAAATCTTAGGTTCCTGCCCTCCATGTTTGTAATACGTCTTTGGTGAGATTGTCCTATGACTTATCTGTAACGTATGGATTACATTGTGAAAAGATTTTTGTTGCCTGGAGTTTGATATGACAAATGCTCTTGCTGTGTCTCGTTTGCTTGAAAGTACCATTAAACGAGAATTATGCAGATCTAGTGTATTGAAGGCGCCTAAAGATAAGTGATTGGCTCCACAGTTATATATGGAACTTTGCCAAATCTAGTTTAGTATGAAATAGGAGTAGCTTCATACCATTATCATTTGAGTTTTTTTTTTTGTCAAATAGCTTTTCCTGGTTAAATTTACTTCAAATTTGGTTAAAAAATGAGAAATTGAGTTGTTAGAAGTTGGAAAAATTATAATGTCGAGTTAGACATGGGAAAAATTATAATTTTCAATTGGTTTAGTTTACATAATTTGAATATTTATTTTAAATAATGAAATATTATAACCTAAAAAAATTATTATTATTTAAAAAAAAAAAAAATCAAATAATCTTTTTGTTGAATTGTGCTTATAAAATATATTGAATTATATTTATAAAATATATTCAATGTAGGGAAAATATAGAGTTAATATTTGCAAGTGAGTTAAATTTCTATTCTTTTTCCAAACAAAAATTCATCAATTTCTATTTTTCTTAAAATTGATTAACCAAAATTTTATACAGCAAAATTATTTCACCCTAAAAATGGCCAACATTTTATAGATGCAATATAAAATTATTAGAAATTTCAATAATTTTACAAAAAAATCACCATTTTTTTTTTTTTCAGTTTTCCTATTAAAAACTAGTAAAATTCCCAAAAGTTTCTAAAATTTAAGATAAATTTCTATTCTTAAAATTTTCCTTGGCCCAAAGAGGATTTTTAAACAAGGGAGAGAGATTTTCTAGCCTTCTTCAATGAAGTTTAAGCAAACCAACCATTGAAATCTATAATTAACTAGGATATCCCCCTTCTCCCTTAAATCAGTGATTCACCCATGTAAAAATAAAGATATAACATCCAACATATATATTTCACCTACCCTAAATCCATCTCTTCTTAAACATATAAACCATTGATAATAATCAAATTTCTTTCTAATATTTTTACACTTTAAAAAATGTTTGTATGTCAAAAAATTTGATCTCTCTAGGTTATTGATAAATCTATGATTAATATGAATTTATCCTGCTTCTCTTTAGATATATATATCGTAGATTTTGTCATCTATCTATATATATATATATGACAAAATGAGAATTCAAATATGTCTATTTTCTTATTTTTTATTTTCAAGGATATATATACACGTTTAAATTATACTGAAATATTACATCATTGAGTAGAACTTACCAAAATCCTACTATGCTCACCCTTCTTAGATTTATTGGTTGGGTAATTGCTGAAAAATATTACACAATCCCAAAAGTGTTTAGCTATCTAGAAACGCAAAGGAACAAAGTGTTTAGCTATCTAGAAACGCAAAGGAACAAAGAACCAAAAAACCAACAGGATCAGTACACAACAAAGGGTTATGACGAATTTGAGGAAGTTACCAGAGCATGATTCTCTGGTTGTGAACTAGGTAACTATGGAGATCGAAACTCACAGTGAACATGTTTCCCTATGTGGCCCAACCCGCCTTCAAACTAGTCCAATTCTTCTTGTAGACAAAATTATCCCCTTTGCAAACACGTCAATATCGCCTGCATGTGCCATTGGTTACGTTGGAGGTCATTCATGAAAGAGATGATCGTGTTCCAATCATCATGCATGTGTCTGTTGAGCTAGTCTATAAGCATATTGAGATTCTTGAGCTTCAAGCCAAGGTTTTCCTAACTACGATCAGCCTCATTAAGGCAGGGTGAGTTGGAAGGGTTTGGATCTATAACCTCCCCTTGACCAGTGTCTTCTAGGGAATTCTGCGTCATCCACCCCCTGCCTTACTCATCCGCACCGGCATGCCATCCTAGACTTCACCAAGGTAGTAAAGTACCTAGATAAAGGGAGGCCACAGACAAGCCAAAGGAATAGAGCCTTCCCCTCCAACTAGAATACCAAGCCACCCCAAAAAAATAAGAATGCATCCAACCCAACAATGAAATACAGAAGGATTAAGTCAAAAGAGAAATTGGATAATTGTATACCCATAGACCATAAGAGAAAAAACAAAGAACCCCCTAAATGGTGGCTAGGGAGAAGAAATCGACCCGAAAAAATTGTGGCCTTAATCATCCTTTTGAGGCGGCGACTCCAAAACCAAATCAAATAGAAAAGAACCCAACCATCGAAAGGGTAGACACAAATCTCCAACACAACCAATACTTCCAAGGAAGCGCTAAAAAACCCAAATAAATGGAGTAAGAACAACAACAAAAATTGAAACTAGAGAGGATGAGCACACAAAGTTACCTTGTCTTAGACAAGGAATTCAACAAAAAGCTCAATTGGAAGTATATTTCGTAGAGCAATACCACCATCTCTTCACTTTGCTCACCTAATTGCAGTTGAGAAAGAAAATTAAAGTAACCCCTATGTCGGGTTCCCATATGGTATGCAACTGAGTTGGCTTATAGTCGACATTAAAATATATATTTTTTACTTTCTCTTTATACAATTATATTGAAATATTTTTAAAAGTAAAAGATTTATAAATATTGTAAATATAATATTTTTATTTTAATTATTTTATTTCTCTATATAAAATTGATGTAAATTTACGTCATTTTTTTTCCAAGGAAAAAACCGTAATTTCATTCAAATTAAAAAAAAAATTTACATTTAGCATTTACACTATATGTTAATGCATTTTCAGAGTATTTTTTTGTGACTAGACACAACATAGGTAATAATTCTCGACATTAAGATACAAAAAAATTATTGTAGTAATACAGTAGCCATCAACAAACCAACTCAAAGAGACCATCATCCCACAAAAATCCATAAAGGCTCAGCTGGACATATGATGGAAGAGACCATCTTTCTCAGCACCATATACTAACACCAAAAATCACATTTTTTCATCAGCAACACGCAAAAAAAATATAAAGCTAGCCTGTAGGGTCCTAGGAAGGATACAAAAAAGTTTGATAATGCCTGGCTCAGAGTCTAAACCTCAATGAACTTGTACTTCATCCATATATCAATGGTGATAATACTAAAAGTGGTTTGAACCCCAAAGTTCATTTATATACCAGAGCCCTCCTTCTAGCCAAATACAGTCCTTAGAAATCTTGTTGGCCTCCTGATTTCATGAACTGTAGATGTGCTTGCAAGAAAAATGTAAGAAGTCAAGGCGTTTAATCTGAAAATAACCTCGATAATGTTGCCCAAATGAATGTTTCTGCATAGTTGAGTTGCATTAACCTAATTGACCACCAATAAGGAATCACCTTAGATATGAAGGCTATCATAACACTTTTCGATGGAAAATGCAATCAAGGATCTTCTTGAAATTATTTTATCCTGGTTATTTGTTCTAGATCCAATAACAATTTTGACATGAAAATAGTGATTTTTTGACAGATTGAGAATGAATTCCCCTCCTACCTACTCTGCATCCCCTTGCGATGCCCCATCAAAATATCCCCAAGGCATGTAATTGTCTGACGTCTCCTCTATTTCATCCCTAACAACCCGCTAGTATTTAACTTGAGGGTAATGTTTGATAATGGAAATTCCTTTGTAAACTATCATATCAACAGAAGAGGAGGAATCCTGGAAAATTTCCTTATTATGTGCTAGACATATTCATAGCTAATGATTAGAGAAATGGATCCAATAAATTTGTTTTCACATACCTGAATCTGACTTATCCAAGATACAACAAAAGATGGAACATCCCACGTGCATTATAAACCTATCAAGGAACTACATTCATTCCATACCTACTAAGTAAAGGGACATGAAAAGAAAAATATGATTTATTGATGCCTTCGCATAAAGAGCACCATCCCACCCCTATCACATACCTGTGCTACATAATGTCCCATGTAGGGATCTCATTTTCCATGATGCACCAACCCATCAGTTTAGAATTCAGAGGACACTTGTTTTCTAGACAAAGTGCCACCACCAATAAGGGGTAGGTAATTGAGCTTAAACATTCAAAAAAAATATATTCCATTTTTGATGTGTAGATACTGTGAGGGGATGATGTCGAAATTAAATCATCTTCTTGATCATTAAGTCTGGTGTGAGACTTGGAAATAGATTCAATGTAATGTTGCCACTCTTCTTGGAGACCTTCTAGAATATTTGAGTCATCCTTTGATTGCCATCCTTGTATCCATAATGTGGTAGCGACCAGATTCCCTATTTAATGCAATCTTATGAAACCTTCTTCTTGAATATGTTCAATGAGGTTTTGGGATAGTATGTGCCCACCATCACTCCCTATTTGGGGATCATATATTGTCAAACCTTATGACCATTCCCAATTTTCCAAGCCATTCCAACCACAATTAAATCAAAGGAGTTCATGACAAACCTCGACACTATGGATATGTTTCCATGAGCTTTGACCATCAGTCTAAGCCAGTATTCTAATGAGTGATTCCTAAAGTACTTTTGAAAAAATACCTTAGTCCAATCACTATTTTTTGACAAGAGAATCCACCCATACTTCACAACAAGGGATTTAGAGAAGAAGAAAATATTATTTAATCTCCATCCTCCTAGAAGTCTTTGAACAATGATCCTTGACAATTTCACCCATGGAAATGCAAAATCCTCCTAAGTGCCTTGCCAAAGGAATGAACAAATGCTCCTAACATTTTCCAAAATACCTTTATGGATCCATTCTAGTGACATCCAATATATAGTGATTGCCTCGAACACATATTTCACTAGAACCAAATGCCCCGTTGTAGAGAGCCATTTATGACTCAATCAAGAAACCCTTTTTTTTTTGCAAGGAGCCAAAAAAAATCTTCAATCCTGTAACAATTTGGCTTCAAGTGGAAGGCAAGATATTTTAGACCAACTTCAAAGTTTTGGATCTCAAAGGGAAAAATTTATGTGATGTTATCAATTTTATGGGCCTCCAAATTACGAACAACGGCCGCAGATTTTGATACATTAATAATCATGGTAGTTTCTATTCTAAAAATCTCAATAATTTATCACAAAAATATTAGAATATCCATCAAAAAATATTAGAATATTATCAACAAAAAAAAGGTGTGATATAGCTAAATAAAAAACAACACTTAAACCTTTGAAACATCCTCTTCTCCTAACCGCCTTTAACATCATGCCTAAGGCATCACCTATAAGTAAAAATAGAAGGGGGGAAAGGGGGCATCCTTACCCTTATACAAGCTTGAGTTTACGGTGCTATTGGGAGAATATTATGTATAGATATTGAGATAGAGATTTTGGTAAGAGAAAAATGTTTCTTTTCATGAAAGAATAAATGTTATATGTTTGATCCCTTGGAAAAGAAATGTGTTTATTTTTCAATGCAAGATTTTGTTAGTTTCCTTTGGAAAGAAATATATGTTTCACATGCATTAAGAAAAAGCTATCATGTGATTTTGTACTTGCATGCGTGAATTTATATCTATTATGTCAATTCTATTTGAAATAGGGCTTTCATTTTTATACATAATAGCCATTTTGAATAGCCTTCTTGTATAAAATATGTCTTTGGAAAAGAAAATTCATTCAAATTCGTAAGTATAGAATTTATTGCATTAATCCCTTTAGAAAATAAAACATAATAGTATGTAAAAATAAATATTATTGTTTGGGTAGTTCTCCTGCAAACTTGTTATGCATTTGCATGGACAAGAACAATATCTAGTATGTTAGCTTTCCTTTGGAATGAATATGAATGTGCATGCAATTTTATGTTACTGTTTCGTTGGAAATATGATGCTTAATAGTGTTTTTCTTATTACTAATTCATGTGCAATGATTTTCAAGAATATATTTCATTACATTATGTGTATGTTTTATGCATGGACACAAATAGATGTTCAAGTGCCACTAATAAATATTGATTATTGGTTTATTAATATTTTATCTAATCATGATATCAAGTGTGCTCATGACAACAATGACATGAAAGAATGATGACTTGTTCAAAGGATATTTCACGTTTAACATTGTGGCAGATAAATATTTGTGTAGATTGAGGAATGTTAACTACACGATGATCGAATGATGGAAAACATCAAACCATAAAGACATAGAGATTATGATTCATAGGTAAATGATATCATGATGATTGTAATAGCTTATAGCTAGTTATGTTGCATTTAAGACGATTTTATATTTAATATTTTATTACAATGGTCAAGGGATGGACTCCCTTATAACCATTGAGTGAGGGGTGAACACCCTCATGAGCATTTAATAATAAAATTAAACGTTTGCTAGTTTTCACCCTAGAGGGTTTCGAGGGTATATCAATGTATAATGATGTGATTGTTCATTTTTCCATTTTTATGGTGTTAATTTCATTCATGATATTATGTTTATGTTATGGAGTGGGTGGTTTACTAATTGATTTAAAAGGATCATGGACTCGATACATAGTCATAGTAGGAAATTTAGGTCAATATGCTACAACAATGAAATTTAATGGTTATGTAGCTCACTATGCTTTTACTATATATATATATATATATATATATAATGATTATGGTTATTTTTATGGTGATTGAGGGAATATAGAAATTAATTTAAAAATGTACACATTGGTAAATGTTGAAAAAAAATCCTGTCTCCATACTTTTCCCAGGGGATGTTACAAACACTTATACAACAAGTTTTATGCAAAGCATCTATATACATGAAAAAATAGAGGATATAAATGAAATTACTTATATCATGTAAGTTCTATAAGGTCTAAAAGACTTTTAATCCATGCTCTGATACCATGTGAAAGACCCACCATTATAGTTTGTTTCGAGAAGGATAGTTTTATGTAAAATATTTATGAATCAAATTACATATATAACAACATAATTACTTCAACCAAATTAAAAGTCAAACCTACCAATTTGAATATATATATATATATATATAGACACACACACATCGTTTTCCTATCTAATGTTGATCCCTAGATGATGTTTCTTCGTGAAAAATACAAGTCATGTGCATCCATTATTAAACAAACAAATTCCTCCCTAACTATTTGGGATTAGCCTCTCTAGCTCCCAAATCTAGAAGACTTCAAGACCGAAGTATTATAACCCCCATTCCCAAAACTCCAAGAACAGTGGTCAAGTTTCCTAGGTTTTTAAGTGAGCCTAGAGCCCCCAACTCGCCACATTGGTTCATTCCATCACAATCTCTTCATCGTAACTTTGTTTCCTTCCTCCTCCCATCCAAGAACAAAAACACCACCCACTTTAGTCTATTCACATTCCCTATATCGAGTAGGTTTCTTCCTTTCCTAGAAACCTCCTCACCACCTTTACATAAAATAATCCCTTAAACTCCAATTGGTTGCATGTCATCTAAAAATGTGATAAATAGCCTTCATGGTCATTTTAAGCATTCAACTTCCTTTAGGCTCTTTAAAAATGTATTTAAAACCATAAAATTGGATTTGGTAGATTTGTGTTGGTTCTCGAGTTTAATATTAAATGGGCTTGTTAGTTAATTGTTTATCAAATGAGTTTATTAATTAATAGTTTATTGATTAAGGGTTCATTAAATTTGTTTATTAATTATAAGATTAGTTGAGTATATTCATTATATTTTATTATATAATTATAGACTTAATAAATTCATTGCATTTTTTATATTTAGGTATTTAATTTAATATTAATTTATTTATTTATATTTCGACATTCTTCATAGCCACTAAGTATGTATACTAGTACAATGCATGTGATGCATGCATATGTAGTTATCATATGCATGCTTCAAATGTATGAAAATAATTATAGTATGCTTGTAATTCGAAATGGGTTATTACATTGGTTTTATAATATTAGGGTATTTTATATTGGTTTTATAATATTGTTTTTTGTAGGAGGGCTTGAAATGTTTGGTTTTTAATATATGGGTTTATAATATTAGGTTTTACATTGCAATTTATTTAATGTCGCAGTGTGTGAAATTACAAAATTCGGAATTAATATTAGGGTTTTTAATATTGGGTGTTATATTATTGTGTTTAATATTGGTTTTATAATATTACGGTTTAATATTGGGTTTATAATATTTGGATTTATAATATTGGGTTTTTAATATCAGGGTTTATAATATTGGGTTTTATAATATTAGTATTACAATATTAATGCAAGGTTTACAATATTAATCTTAACATTTATAATATTAATAATATGCTTTATAATATTTATCACAGGGGTTATAATATTAGTCCTACACATTATAGTACTAATATTAGGGTCTATAATGTTGGGTTTTATAATGCTAGGCTTTATAAAATTTGGTTTAATACTAGGGTTTAGTATTGTGACGTTGGAATGTTGCAGAAATCTATCCAACGTTGTAGTGTGAAAAACATTGTCGCAAAGTGACAAAAAATGTGAATATGACTGTCACAATGATACAATACATTGTCATTTATTCAATGGTGCATTTTAATATTGAATAAATTAGGGTTTAGTATTTTAGTTTATAATATTTAGTTTAGGGTTTATGATTTCAAGTCTATTCTAGTTTATAATATTTGGTTTAGGGTCTATAATATTAAGGTTTATAATTATAAAATCTATAATAATAATCCTAGGATTTAATATTCTTCCCTTGGGTTTACTATCCCTTAGGTTTGTTAATCCCTTGAGTTGATAATATTATTAGTCCCTTGGTTTTATTAATATCTTAAGTTTACTAATTTCTTCGGTTTATAATATTAATCCCTAATATGTATAATAATATATTACGGTTTATAATATTAATATTAGGTTTGATATATTAATCTTAGGGATTATAATATTAACCTTAGGGCTTAATAGTAATCCCGGTGTTTATATGATTAACTCTCACATTTAATATTAATAAATTGGATTTATGATATTAATAAAAACTTGGGTTTATTAGTCCATTTGTTTTATAATATTAATCACTTTGGATTATTAAATACATGGTTTTATAATATTAATCCCTTGGGTTTATCTATTCCTTGAGTTCATAATATTAATATTAATCCATTTGTTTTATAATATTAATAATCCATTGGGTTTCTCTCAGATCCGATCGAGTGTTAATCACAGGCCCACACCTTGTTAGCATTCAGAGTAAATGGTGTCCACCTAGAATTCATTTACACTGGTGTGATCACACATTCCTTCACTCCTCTATAACTATTTTCTTCTTCCATTTATTTGCACACTCAAAACCGTTGAGCTCTTGAACTTCCTCCTATATGCTTTAATGGTTTTCATGTCTTCGATGTGGAGCCTTCCTTCTCTCACCTTGTTTGTTCTTCTTCATGTTCCTCCCTACATTTCTCCTTTCTAGATATTGCAACTTTGGTGACTCCTGTAAACCTCAAAGACTTCCAATTTTCCTCAATGGTCTATGAACAAGGCTAAGTGAAGTGTGGTGGTCATGGTCATGGATGATGACATCCTCTTCCTGCTCCAAAAGTGGATGGTGAATTGGCTTTCTTTGAAGGCCATATCCCAGATCACATCCACCACAGGGTTATAGAATTGGAAGCTGATGAGGTGAGTCTTGGGGGGAATGCCTCGTCAAACCTTTTGCATCTTTGTAATCTCCTTGTCTACCACCTCCTGACTTGGGAACGCAATTATGATAATGCTTCAAGGTAAGTTTCCAATGTCAATGTGTATTCGAACCACCTCTACTCCTCCCTCTGATCTCTCTTCCACAACATTGGAATTGTCTGCCCCATAGAAATCCCATCCTCTTAATCTCCTGACCACTTTGCTTCAATTTTTGTTCCTGCTAGCTCCTCCTCACCCACAATTATCTTCATTTTTGGGTGTAAATCCCTTGTTTTTTATTCAACGGACACCTATGTCCAACCCATGGATGTGCATCCCACTATAGATAGAATTTATCCCCCTTTCCCTAGTCCTTACATTTGTTACATTGTCAAGGAGATGCAAGATGTCAAGGTTGCAACTATATCCATGGGTGAGTGCTTGCAACAAAAAAATGTCAATACTCTTTCCATCCTGCATAATGTCAACACAACATGACCAAGTTCACTTTACTGATGGCTTCGAAGTTCACATCTTTTTTCACAAACTTTGTTGATCTATTTTTTTGGTTCGATGTTACTGGAATAATAATGGTGACACATTTTCAATGGCCCTGCTCATTACAAGTACTTTTCTCTCATTTAACTATTATAATTACAATGGTATACTTTATCTTAGGCATCCCATTTGGTTTCCCCTTCTGATATAGTGGCAATTAAATGGTCAGCATTCAAAGTGCTCAAAACAGCTTGAAACTGGTGCCAAAGAGAAGATCCCGTATCCTTGAATCCAACGCAACTTGTTTCACTCAAAATCAATGTCGTATCCTCCCGATATCAAATTCTGATGGATTTTCCAAACAATTAAATTTTTAAAAATGAAGTCGCAGGAATGCCTAGTCAGCAATATGTAATATGAATGGGAAATGACCATAAAGGGTGATTGTACCTCCTATGGTCTAATGAGATGAGGAAAATTGACACTGGTTGACTGGTTCAAAGTTGTGTAGTTTCATTGGTTAAAGGATTATTGAGGTGGTCCAATAAGGAGAGGCCATGTCGGCCAATGGGAGGTTGCCACAAGGCCTCCTGAGATTGGTGCAAAATATTTTTTGGGGTCCTAATCAACCTCCGATGGATTCGAATGCATGACCAACAATCTGTAATAAAATCCCTCCACTCACCCCCTTAACTTGTTCCTTAATGTAATATGGTCCATGAATTGTATTTAAAGTTTCATGTCAAAGGATTCGAGGGTCAGGACAGGGGTTAACCCTGGACCCCGGTCCACCAACCCACACTTCATGGCTGGCAGACAAGGCCTAGGGCTAACCTTGGTCCCAACACATATTCTATGCCCAAACCTTATGTTAAATTCATAAACCATATGTATATCTCGGTGGTCAAATATGTTCCAATACATATTTGAAACATATATTAAAACAATATCCAAAGTCTCAATAAATATTTTAACACTAGTGGTAAACCCAACCACGATTACATGTGAACTTATTACGGTTAAGGTTGTATGGCAGGTTCAATAGTGTGAAACCACCAACAGTTCAACTGGAACCTAACCTAACGGATATGCATATCACATGCCACGGTTTGGGTGGTGATGACGTTTAACGTTGGCGAGAACCATACCATAACCAATGTTGAACCACAATTGCAAAGGTTTATTTGGAGCTAGCGTGGAATAGAACCTGCCTTGCGTAGGGTTCCAAGAAACTAAACCATGGTAGGTTAAACTCAAACCCAAACTCCAGTTCTGAATTGGGTTAGAAAAATCAACAGGAATCATTTAAAGCAAACTCCATATCCTACAACGCCCGTTGTGCCACTTAGCACATTTTTATCAATTCATGGGCGACCTAGGAAATATAATGAAGCAGCAAATTTTACCTGAATCGGCGTGAATCTCACCGATGTGGGACAAATTTGTCACTCCATGTGGTTGCAAAAGTAAAAAATTGCAGAACAGTCCGTAGGTAGGTGCGAAGGACGACTGTTAGCAGGAAAAATTCTCTCGAGTATAACGAAGTCAATGTTCAACCTTTTTAAGTGTAAAAAGAGTGCAGCTAGGGTTATTTTATTGTTATGGAGCCATTGGAGACAAATTTTTCATTCTGAGCACTGTAACTTGATGTAAACAAATATTTTTTAGCACAATGAAAGAGGCCAAGCATTGGAATCCAGACCAAGAGATGTAACCCATGACAGGTGAACTCGTCCATCATTTTTTGTCATGTGTATGTTTTAATGGTACTATTGTCTTCACTATTTTATGCAAAATTTAGTTTTAATATCATGTTTATGTGTTAATCTAATTGAAATAATTTGCTAAAAACCCTAAACATTTGACTTTCTGTTTTCACCATAAAGTTTCATTTTTACATATACAGATCAATTTCATACATAGCTTAGGTTCTTAAGTTATTTGGTTGTTTTGAGGGTTTAATTTTGCTGCAAGTGTTTCTTATGCTTTCAAGTTTAAAGCTCAAAACAGGAGAAGGAAATCTTGTGGTACCAAGTCCTCAAGTTAGGTTAAGGAGAGCACATTTGCCACAATCTCCACCACAAATTGTTCCTCAAGTTTCACCAAAAGCCTCACGAGTTATGGCACATGAAGGAAAACAAGACAATATGTCAAAGGATGAGAAGGTTTTCAGAAAGGAATTCTTTAACCTGACACAAATGGTGAAAGTTCTCTATGAAGCGAGGAATACAACGTTGAAAATTGAGAGCTCCAATCCTCCAAAGGGAGATGGAGATAAACCTCCAAAAAGAGATAGAGGACATGGGGACAAGCCTCCAAAATGTAATGTAGTGAATGGTGACAAACCACCTTTAAATGCATCTTTCTCTTCACCTCCATCCTCACCTCCATCTTCATAATCATCATCTTCTAAGTCATTCCCTTCACAAACACCTCCACATTCTCCAAAGGGACATAATAAAACTCCACTTTTGAAACTTGACATATAAAATTTTAATTTCCTATGTATAATGGAGATGTAAATGCTTAGAAATTAGATAATTTGGTTCATTTTCTTGAAGTCTGTTGCAGGATACAAAGGATCAAGGATGATGATACCCATATTCAACTTGCTTCATTAAGGTTGGAAAGTGCAACACTCATTTGGTGGGAAGCCAAAACTCAAGAGGACATGAAGAGACATGGTAAGGTTTAATCCTCTTGGAGTGATTTTTTTGCTGCATTAAGAAAAAAAAATTATCCTTTAGCCTACATATAGAAATCTATTAGGAAACTAAATGGCCAAAGTGTGAAAAGTTATACCCAAGAGTTTAGAAGGAGAGCATTCATTTTGGTTGTAGATTTATCATCTCAAAAAACTTTACTCAAATACATTGGAGGTTTACATAGCTAATTGAGACACACTATTCTCATGTTTAACCCTACAAGTTTAGATGAATTTTGTGTACAAGAAACACATCTAGAAGAAAGAGGGGAAAATTTTCCACAAGAGGGAAAAAAAATCCATTTAAGAGTGGAATGAAAGTAAAGGGCAAATTCAAAGGAAAAGGGAAGAATAATGCTTCCATAAAGAAAGAGGGAGAAAAATTAACATGCAAGCATTGTTCAAAGGAAGGTCACGATGAATATCACTATTGGAAACTTCATCGTGAGATGAGACCCAAAAATTTTAACAACAATGGAAAGAAAAAGATAGTTGCAACTACACAACATGATTTAGGATCTGATTCAGGAGATGAAACAAAGGTCACAACTATGGTATTGAAAGGTTAGGAATCCATTTTTAGGACTATTTCTTCAAATATCCACAATAAAACTCAAACTCAAAATAAATAATAGAGATTTTCCATATTATATTCATCTCAAAACATGAAAAAATTGATATTATATTTTATAGTGGGTCACAAGAAAATCTCAATTCTGAGAAAATTGTCAGAAAGTTGAATTTGGAAACCATTCCTCATTCTAAACATTATCCTTTAGGTTTGGTGTGTGACAATGCAAAGGTGCAAGTAAATAGAAACTACAAATTGAAATTCGCCATTGGTACAAACTTCATTGATGAGGGAGAGCTTGATGTAGTTGCATTAGACATATGTGGTATTTTTTGGGGAGCCCATACCTTTGTGATAGAAGATATATCTTTAATCTCCATGAAAACAAGTATCATTTGTTTAAATATGGTATTGAGTACATTTTTAGATCCCATCGCAAGAAACTAAACCATTCACTTTTGAATGCTGGACAAATGAAGCGACTTGTTAAATATATCAATAGCCTTGTACTTTTGATGATCAAATGAAAGAATGATGTTGATAATGAAGCCTTTCAAGGTTGTGATTCAAGGTTGAAATATTATTTGGTTGAGGTTTTTAACCATTATGATGATATGTTTCAGGAGCCTAAGAGATTTCCTCCTAAAAGAGGAATCCAAAATGAAATCTGAATTGAAACAAGATTTTCCTCTTCCTAACATTGGCAAATACAGGATGTTAGTGTTGGAGAATGTAGAAATTAAAAAATAAATCCAAGGGTTTCTTGACAAGGGGATCATATGACCAAGTACATCACCATGTGGTTCACCTATTTTTTTAGTGCCAAAGAAGGATGGAACATCCCTCATGTGTGTGGACTTCGATGCATTGAACAATATTATGGTAAATAAATGTTACCCTTGTCCTAGAATCGATGATTTACTTGATCGATTGAAATATGTTGTGTATTTCAATGATTTGGACTTGAGGAGTGGCTATCATCAAATTACGATCGTTGAAGGAGACATATGGAAGATAACATTCAAAACAAATCAAGATTTATTTTAATGGTTGGTTATTCCCTTTGGGATCTGTAATGAATGATGTTTTAAGGCATTTTCTAGATGAATTTGTGATAGTCTTCTTAGATGACATATTATTTTAAGAAAGTCTCATGAAGAGCATGTCATTCATGTCAAGCAAGTGTTAGATGTCATG
Organism: Pinus albicaulis; assembly: GCA_034641835.2. Lineage (NCBI taxonomy): Eukaryota > Viridiplantae > Streptophyta > Pinopsida > Pinales > Pinaceae > Pinus > Pinus albicaulis. The sequence goes on from CM076571.1 coordinate 997,906,904, forward strand.
AATAAATAATAGTTGTTTTTAAAGATGTCAAAATGTGAATTCGGAAAAACTTCTTTAGTATACCTAGGTTATATTGTCAGGGAGGTAAGTTGAAAACATATCCCTCCAAGGTTGATGTCATTTTGGATTGGCCAAAGCCCAAGACAATGACAGAGGTTAGAATTCTTTTGGGAGCAACCCAATATTGGAGAAATTTTACTTCTAACTTTTCTTAAATTGCAGCTCCATTACATCCAATGACAAGTGTGAAGCAGGTTTCTCATTGGGGAGGAAAAAAAACATTTGATGCATTGAAATAAAATATCAGTTGGTCTCATGTACTTTCACTTCATGACTTGAGAGAATCATTTGAGATACAGATTCATGCAAGTGACTATGCCATGGACGCAGTCTTGATGCAACATGGCAATCCCATCTATTTTCATTCAAAAACTTTTAATGGTGAAATGATGAGATATCATATATCTGACAAGGAATTGTATGTATTGGTGCAAAGTTTGAAAAATTGGAGACATTACTTGATGGGTAAGGAAACAATCATTCACATGAATCATCAACCATTGCAATACTTACAATCACAAGCAAAGCCACAACAAGCAACAAACCTCAGATGGAAGGGGTTTCTTGAACAATTCCATTTGGTGATAAGGTATACAAATGGTATCTATAAGAAGGTTGTCAATATGCTTTCTAGACCAATCGTTAGTGCATCCATTATTCTTAAGCATAATTCTATCATGTTAGAGAGATATGCTGAAAAATATGCTTTAGATAATAATTTCAAATATGTATATGCAACTTTGTGTCAAGGTAACCAAGTATAGGAATTGGATTATCGTTTGCATGAAAAATTGTTGTACTATATTGGAAATATTTTTATTCCACAAGGAGAGAGAGTCAACATCACAAGGGAAGCACATACTTCTCTTATTGTTGGTTATTTTGGTGTAGGTAAGACAGTGGCACAATTACAAAGGTGTTGTAACTGGCCTCGTATGCTTGAAAGTGTATCACGATTTGTAAGGTGATGTTCATTATGTGTTTTCAGTAAGCCTAGCAATAGAAAGTTCGGATTGTATACACCACTTCTAGTACCTTCTTGTCCATGGGAGAGTATTTGTATGGATTTTGTAGTAGATCTACGTATGACTAGGAGAGGTCATGATTATATTTATATAGTTGTGGATAGGTTCAAAAAAATATGTATTTTGATGCCTTGTAAAAAGCGTATTACAACTAAACAAGGTGCTCAATTATTCTCTCAGAATTTATGGGTACATTTTGCGTTACCCACACCCATTGTTAGTGATCGTGATTCTCACTTTGTCGGGAAATCTTGGTCAAGCTTGTGGGGGCTCATGGACACCAAATTGAATTGAGTAAAACATTTCATCCTAAAAAAGATGGCAAAACTGAGGTGGTGAACAAAACAATGATAAGTCTTCTTCGACATTATAACAACAAGCTTCCTAAGTTGTGGGATGAAAATTTGCAATATATTCAACATTCTTATAGTCGGGCCAAGAATTCATCGACCCAAACATAGTCGTTTGAGGAATTCTTGGGATATTTTCCCAAATGTCCTTTATATTTTATCTTCAGGAAGGATGTTGTTTTTTATTTTCATAGTGACATAGACTAGGTGAAAATATTCATTGACCAAGTTCAATTGGTACATCAAATAGTTCAAGAACAATTGGAGGAGAGCCAAGTCAAGTACAAGACAAGACATGAAAAGCATAATCTGGATCACATTTTCCAAGTCGGTGATGAATTTTTAATTCACATTTGGAAAGAGAGACTTGAAGGATAAGGTAAAAATATAAAACCAATTTGATATATTACATTCAAAATTATGAAAAATTTTGGTAATAATGACTTGAGGTTGGATTTTCCTTCATATATGAAAATTTATGTAGTTTTTAATATTGATAATTTAAGGTTATATGAGCCTCATTTGATTTAAGTTCAAGGAGAGAATGTTCAGATTCCTTCAATTGGAGATTTCTCTCTTGAATATATTGAAGAATTGCAGCAAGACAATATCTTTGATAGTAAAACAAAAACTTCAAAATGAGGGAACGTGGAGTATATTCATGTGGGGCTCACAGGAAAAAATCAAATCAAAGCCAAATGGATTAAGATTGGAATGGTGAGGGACATGTAACCTCACCTGTTTGTTAACTAAAAGTGATATTTTGGGGTGAAAATTCTTCAAGTGGGGATGTCGAGTCAATAATCCATGCGTTGATTGGGAAATTATCGTACAGGGCGATTGTACCTCCTATGGGCCAATCATATAAGGAAAATTGGCACTGGTTGACTGGTTATAATTTGTGTATTTTAATTAGTTGAAGGCTCATTGAGGCGGTCCAATCAGGAGAGGCCACGTGGGCCATTGGGAGGCTACCATATTGCCTCCTTAGATTGGTGCAAAATATTGTTTCGAATCCCAACCAACCTCCTTATATGGATTCCTTGTTATGCTATGATTCACAACTTGTATTTGATGTTTCATGGTGGAGGATTTGGGGGTTAGGACTAGTGTTAACCCTTGACCAAGGTCCACCAACCACGCTACGTGGCAGGAAAACACATATTATTTCCAAAACTTATGTTAATTTCACAAACCATATGTATATCTTGACATTAAAATATGTTTCAATACATATTAGAATCATATATTAAAATAGTATCAAAAGTCTCGGTGAATGGTTTAACACTTGCGGTCCACCCAACCATGATGACATGTGAATTGATGGTGGTTAAGGTTGTATGGCGGGTTCAAGAGTGTGAAAACATCGACTGTTAAACTGGAAACTAAATTGACAGAGACCCATATCACATGCCACAATTTTGGTGGCGGTGATGTTTAATGTTTGTGGGAACCATAACCAATGTTGAACCATAATTGCGTAGGTTAAGTTTAGAGCTAGCGGGGGAGTGGAACCTACCATGGGTAGGGTTCCAATAAACTAAACCATGGCATGTTAAACTCAAACCCAAACTCTAGTTCCATATTGGGTTAAAAAACTTGGCAGGAATCGTTTGAAACAAACCCAGGATCCGACGACGCCCATAGCACCACTTGGCGTGTTTTTATTAATTCATGTGTGACATAGGAAATTTAATGAAGTGACAAATTGCACCTAAACCATCGTGAATCTCGTTGGCACAGGGTGAATTTGTCACTCCACATGGGCGCGGAAGTCAGAAATTGTCGTCGGATCCTGGGTTTGTTTCAAATAGGAAAACTTCTCTGGAGCATAACTTAGTCAATTTTCAACCTTTATGAGTGAAGAGAGAACTCGGGTATGTGTTTTTAACCATTATGGAGCCATTGGAGACAATTTTTTTTCATTTTGAGCACTATAAATTGATGTAAACACATATTTTTGAGTATAATGAAATATTTCCAAAAATGGAAGCTGGACTAGGAGATGTAGCCCACGATGGGTGAACTCCATCATTTGTTTTCTTCTGTATCATGTCATGGTACTGAAGTGTTCATTATTTTTTTCAAAAATTAGTTTTAAAATCATGTTTATGTGTTAATATAATTGACATACTTTCCTAAAAACCCTAAACATTTCACTTGCAATTTTCACCATAAATTCTCTAGTTTAGATATACAGATCACCTTCCTGGGCCAGATTCCCTACCCTATACATCCTTTTATGGTGCCTCGGGGAAGTGACTCTCTATGCATATCTACTTATATTCTATGTATGTCATTTTTCTAATATATGTAAATCATTTTCCAAAAAAAAGGACTCTTGGCTTTAAAATATTAATCACTTGGGTTTATTAATCCCTTAGTTTATTAATACCTTAGGTTTATAATATTAATCCCTTGGGTTGATTAATCGCTTGTGTTTACAATATCAATAAACCTTTGGGGTTATTAATAACTTTGGTTTATAATATTAGTCCCTTGGGTTTATTAATCCATCGAGTTTATAATATTAATCCTAAGGGTTTATAACATTAATCCCTTGGGTTTCTAATATTAATAATTGATGCAGACACCTCAGGCTACTACATGATCGAGAATTTTGGCCCTTACTAGAACCTATTCCCTGCACTGAAAACCCAGCTAACAAGCACAAATATTCAATAAAGAAACCTTTAATAGAACCAAAAGAATCAGAAAAATTTCATGTTACACACATTAGAACGCAAAATTCCTTCATTTTATTTCTATTATCGTCTAAATGAATCTGCGTAGGGAGTTTCAGTCGCAAGCTCCCAAACAACACCCTAGAAAAAAAGCAACAATTGAGATCAAAGTTCCTCTTTCATTATTCATTTATTTCATAAAATATCCCCCCTCCTCTGCCCCCTCACGAGTAGTTACAACAACTACTAATTCTCGCCCCAACAAATCCATTCAATTCGTGAGTTTATTTACCTAACCAAACTGAACTATAGTTTCCTAAACAGAACTTCAGTCACGAGGATTCAATGAACTTCCACACATTTAAGGATTTGTAATGCATAAATAATCACTCGGGTTTATAATATTGATCTCTTGGGTTTAATATTATTCCCTTGGTTTTATAATCCATTGGGTTTATAATATTAATCCATTATTATTATTATTATTATTATTATTATTATATAAGAATAATATTATTAATATATTCTAACTATATATTTATATCGCTATATTAGTAATAAATATATATTAATCTCTTAATGATATGAGATAATAATATATTATTAATAATAACCATATGCTATTATTATATTATATGTTAATTATGTTATAGTTTGAAATATAACTGTTAATATATTAATACATATTATTTAATAACTAAATATTATATTAATATAAAATATAATATTGAATAAATTACATTATATATTTAATAATATACACTCATATATCAATTACATTATCAATTACATTAGTAAGTAGTAAATGTAGCTGTGCTAATTTATTTTTATTTTAATATAGAAAAATATTTTAATAGAAATTTTCAATTATTTAAATTAATATAATTTAATAATAACTATTTAGAACTAGAACATATTAACCATAACTAATGTACTTGTGCTATTTTTTTAAATATAGAAAAACACTTAGCAATTTTTCAATTATTTTAAATTAATCTAATTTAATAATAACTATTTAGAATTCTGGAACATATTAAAAGTAAACAAATCATGTAGTGAATTAAAACCATCCCATGTACATGTGATGTGAAACATTCCTATATAAACATGACTGCATGGCAGTGGCATACCTGTCGATAAAATAAACACCTATGTTCACGTCTGCTTAGGTTTAGATTTAAGTTTTCAGAATCCATTTCTAGCGTTAGTGATTACTAAAACCTGTAGAACCTAAGGCTCATCGATTAACCATAGTCTAATGGATTAATTATAGTAGAAATCTTTAGAGTACAAAAATATTCCATTTCTTTAGAGGATCTGCTCCTAAGTAGGCCATTTAGTCCATTTGCATTTATGGATCCCAACAACCTCAAGAGAAGTATGAGCCAACTCTTGTTCCCCATATTCCCCAGTGTAACCATATGCAAAACTGAAAACCTTATAAGCTCAAAACCTACTGTAAACTAGTTATGTAGATTTCTTTCGAAATACATAGTTGTTATAGAGGATCAACGATCAGACATGGCGTTTGAGAAAAATTAGACGAGGCCCCAAGGTTTAAAAAATTATAGATAAAATTGATTTCATTATATATATATATATATATATTTTGCAAAATTGAAAACATTATAAGCTCAAACCTTACTGTAAACTTGTAAGAGCTTTTGACAAACTTATTTATTTAGATCAAAATACATAGTTGATCACACATTGTGTTTGTGAGCAATATTAGACGACGATCACATCTGGTGTTTGAGCAATATTAGACGAGCCTCCAAGGTTTGAAATTTTTTTAGATAAAATTTGAAGAGATGTTGTTTAATATATTAGTCCGAATAATATTTATTTAATAATATATTCTTCAAATTTTTACAATTCTATATTTTTATATTATATTAAAATTTAATTCAATGTACATTTCTCATTTGGATCAATTTGAGGGATTTGAATTAGCTATTATAGGAAATTAATACTAATTGTAATTATCTAAAATTTGTGATTCATGGTTTAATATAATTTGATTGATAAAAAATATTGTTGTTTTTTAAAAGAGTATAGGAAATGTAGATATGTGAAAATTTGTGAGTCATTATTTAATATAATTTGATTGATAAAACTTATTGCTATTTTTAATCTTTTTTCTTTAAATTAAAAGAATAGTGGAGATGTAGATATGTGAGGAGGGATGTCATATCAACTATTATAGATTTTGAGTAGCCATTTTGAAAAATATCGATTTATATTGTCTACTCGCCCAAAGCCAAAGAGAGATAAGGTAGGCAATCGTGCCTCAGAGAGGGTAGTGCTGCTAGAAGGTATATGAAGAAAGTAATGGTAAGAAAGAGCATAGACCATGAGATTATTGAGATAGAGTGTATAGCTTATTGATATAAAGCGTGACTTAATGAGATAAGGCATAGCCAAGAATCAGTGGTAGCTTATTCTTAAGCTAGAATCTTCTCAAAAACAGTTTTCATGAGCTAAATTTTGTGATTCTATCTTGGATTTTATTTCATTGGGTCAGAAATGCCTTTCTTAGTAGTGCCTGAAAATTATGTAATTGGGGTCAGAACTGCCTTTCTCTGCCTTACTCAGTAGTTCTTGAAAATTAGCAGAAGCTAGGGGTAAGAACTTACAACAGTCTAGTCCTTTTAGAAACTGCATGACATAATTCAACCACTTTACCGTTTCGCACCTTATTGTGGGCTTTTAACAACCAAAGATATCCATGTGGTTTGGGCGGTATGCGTTGGTCACTTATTCATTTTCAAGTTTCTTGACACCATCATATACTTATTATTATATGATGCACCCTATTTGTGCTTAAGCTCTTGTTGCCTTTGCCTATATATCTTGAACTATGTACGTAGTTACTGCATCTATATCTGGATGAGATAAGTAGGATATCGAAAAAGATATTGGAATGGTCAAATGTTATAGTTAAGGGGCAAGGTGGGATATGTTATAGTTAAGGGGATAGGTGTGATGTCGAAATAAAGGTATAGATATGAATAAATATACCATGTGAAATAATTAAATACCTAAATAGATTAATCAACCAACTTCTCCTTGTTTTTTCCTCACCATCTTACTTCTTACGTTCCTTTCTCCCACATATGAAATTTTCCACATAGTTAGAATTCTCCACCTTTCCAAATAGCGATATGACAAAAGAGTTCCCCATTACTTTTAGGATTTCTAAATGGTTTTTTCTTGGGTATCAATTTTCTATGGTCCATTTCTTTTCTCATCCACCCAATTTTGTTTGATTTTTTTTTGATATTGCATGTGATTCAAAAATTCAATGTTTAACAATGGATGCCATTCATCATAGTTTTTGAATGTAAAATAAATTTGTACAGTTGTATTAAAATTTTAAGAAGTTTTGGGAAGCTTAAACTTCAACTTTTTTTAAAGCTATTATCCCAGCTAAAAAAATTAAAAAATATCATTAACCATGGATTTTTTCTGGGTTTTATTGTCTGCCATGCAATTGTTCCAGCTGTTTCGTGGATATATCCTCCAAGTGGTAAACAACCACACCTAGTCGCTAGAGAATTCTACCTTCTCCACTTCCTCACTCAATGATGCTAATGCTTTTGGAAGATGGAGAGGTTGAAGTTGATATCAGAATAATGGAAGCTTCTAGCTCAACAACTAGAACCAACAATAAAGACAACAGTTGACTATCAAAGCATATGGCTAATAATTTTCAATGCTTGAATGTTCGTGAACTTAGTATTTATGCAAAGTTTTACAATATGTTTTAGCAACAACATAACATCATTATTGAGGTTAGGGTATAACAAAGAAATTCCTCCTAATCTTCAATTTCCTCATTAAAACCTACTAGTAATGACTTATTGTCGTGAAACCAGCTCCAAAAATAGAAGAAAATAGATATCAACGCCTTAGAAATAAGACGCTTTGAGGGGGAAAACTCCAATACATTACATGAATGAACAATTATTGGATGATACAAATGAAAAAACCTCCTTTCTATATATAGGATTCCATGGGGCCACAATCTAATCCTAGTAGGGCCACAATGCAATCCTAGCCGACCTAAAAATAATAATCTAAGGGCACAGTAATAACAATATGGGGGTTACAGGGGTAAAAATACAACAATAAGGGGGGCTACACTAACATAATAATGGACTACACTATTAATATAGGGACTTAACATGCCCCTTTTCTTCAAAAAAGTGTTGTCCTCAACGCTTGATTATTTCTTGATGCTTCTATATAAAATTCTCATCCTCCCATGTGGAATCTTCTATAGGAAAGTTCTTCCACTTGCTGAGATAATCTGAAATTGATCGTACTTGTCGAGTTCTTATTTCTGTGACTGCTTCATAACTTCTTTCAATGTGATGTTGAACTTCCTGTTGTTTCATTAGATTCTGCACCAAAGTTAGGTTATCCTTTGAGAGTTGGAGAAATTGTTGTTGATGCTCGATGTCATCTTCCACTAATTTATCATCCATATTAGCTATTATTTGATCCTTCAAACCATCCAACTTAGCCCCCATTTATGCTTTTAAACCATCTATGTCATCTTCGGTTGCTCTTCATAAGATCGAAATTTGTTGCACTTGGTACCGTAATTTTGATATCTCGTACTACAATTCTTCCTCTTCATGTGTCATAGTATATCTTTTTGAGGGCTTAATGGGCATGGAATTATTTTTTTGGAGGCATTATAGAACCCAATACTGATAAAAATTCTCAATAGGCCCTTTGAATCACTTCAAAATATTTTTATTTTTAATGTTTTTTTACACAAGACTTATGCAATTCGAAAAAAAATACACACCCTTTTTCTTACTTTTGAGGAGCTCAATCTTGAAATTGAATTATATCTGTGATTTCAGATCTTAAATATCTGAAATTTGGTATTGAGGTAGCCCTTGGAATTCTCTTTCGAATGCCATAGGTTTTACCTGATTTGGATTCTTGAAGACAAAGTTGTGCCCAATCTCCTACGATGACCTAATTATTGACAGGTTCACTAGAGCGAACTTGTACGAGTTTCCACGTGTCAATGTTTCCTTCTTAGGCTCTAAAATTGATAGAAAAGAAACTACAGTTCGTTTACTTGCGGCCACTTTTTACAGAATTCCAATCTGATGCTGAGAGAGAGTTATGAATATTTTCCCATGATCACCTCTTTGAGATGAATTTCGGGAGCCTACAAAAAGACCTAAGTTCCACAGATCATATCTCCGAAAATTTTGCAAGCCAAGCTCTGAAATTTCGCGATAATTTTCCTCAGGGTTTCAGCTTCACGCTCTAAAAATTGCAGCTTCTGAGCCTTCGTAGAAAAAATGTGATAGCGAAAATTCCACGATGACCTATTTGGGGCAGTGAAACCCTAGAATCCAAACCTCTGATACCAAATGTTGTGACACCAGCTCCAAAAATAGAAGAAAAGAGATATCAATGCCTTAGAAATAAGCCACTTTGAGGGCGTAACCTCCAATACATTACATGAATGAACAATTCTTGGATGATACAAATGAAAAAATCTCTTTTCTATATACAGGAGTCCATGGGGCCATAATGTAATCCTAGTGGGGCCATAATGTAATTCTAGCCGATCTAACAATAATAATGTAAGGGCATAGTAATAACAATATGGGGGTTACAGGGGTACAAATATAAAAATAAGGGGGGTTGCACTAACATAATAAGGGACTACACTATTAATATAGGGACTTAACACTTATCTTTAGTTTCCTCATTAAAACATGCTAGTAATTATTCATAGAAGCAACATTGATACCAACAACAAAGGAATATAAGCCTTGTCCAGGAAGACATTAATGACTCTTCCTAAGATGAATTTAACGACAATGAAATATTCTGCCATCAGTAGCAGCAAGGTTTGTTATGCATCTGAAGTGAGTTTTTTCCAATTCAAGTAGGATGATGGCTTCACTATTCCTATATATATGGATATATTTATTGAAATCAATAGAAAACCAATGTAGATGATAGGGATTTCAATGTATCTAATTCTAATAAAATTAACACGTTAATCATGTATATATGTTTTTCTACATAAACGAAAAATTTCATTTACAACCATTGTTCAGAGATGGGAATAGCTTTAACATGTTCACGACTATCCTGCATCACTGCAAGGTGAAGGAAATATTTATCCGTTGGATCTATGGTCGATTCCTTTGTCTCTCCTACTCCACTCTTTTGGACCAAAAGGTGTTGATTCCTTTGTATCTCTAGCTCCAACCTTTTAACAGACCTAGACCTAGCCACATTTACTCCAACATTTTCACAAACCCAGATCTAGCTACCCCTACTACACTGATGAAATTAGGATTGTTTGCATATTTTTTTTGGTTTGGTTTCAAGAATGAAATATACTACTAGTTTCAGGTATGCATTTAAACCAATTATGTATCATTATATATGACGTGACACAGATATGCTAGCAACTGAAAGGAAACATGTCTACAACCACAGGTTAGATGACAACTATAGTATGGAAAAATTATTAGGGTAGATGGAAATCATAATACGAAAAAGGTATCCGCAAGATTTGGATAAATTCTAAACATAGAAGAAGACCTTGTAACAAAATTTTGTTAAATTGTTCATAGAGAAAGTTTCGCAACAAAGTTTGGTTAAATTTTAATTATACAAAAAATAGCTGCAATAAAGTGTCATCACACTTTGGTTAACTTGATCATAGAAAATGTTTCTTCGAAGAAATCAACATCCATTTAAACTTTTTGCTAAGAAGCTTTGGTTAAATTGTCAACACGAAAAAGTTTCGGCAATAAGAGGTCCATTTTCATATCCAATCAAACATCCTAAAATAAAATTTTAAATTATTTAAAATTTGATGTTGGCCTCAAACTTTGTTTAAATTGTAAGTAAGGGGAATTTCAATGAAAACTAATAGGCATTCAACTATTTATTGGTCGCTATATACCTTGCCTTGTGCAGGTATAGAGCTGTAGGTAGCAGTAGTCCCTGTCGGGTCTAAAATACAAAGGTAATGAAATAATTTTACATTTTTAAATTAAGAATGACATGTAATGTTAAATGTTGAATTGTTTTAATGGCATACAATGCTAAACACAATTCGGATAAAATTGGGTCGATGAGAAAAACAATGGACTACAGGATATCGATACCCAAGACTCCATCAAAATTTTATAGGGAGGTTTGGCTACTTCGATTGTATTTAGAAATTCTGGAAAATTCAGATGGCCTTCTTGAAAATTCGAAATATGTGGAAAATCAGAGTTGAATTTCATAAGTAGGAGAAAGGCACAAAATAAGTAACATGGTGAGGAATAAATGATGGGTGGTGAGGAATAAACAAGCTGGCCGTTTATCTATATATTGTTTTCATATGGTAGTAATATTTAAATCTAGATCTTTCTATCAGCAAAATTAACCTTGACACCTTGCTTCATATTTATCTATTTATTTTTTTTGTTTCTTCACTTTGCTGCACATTACCCATGGTTTGGCAGTTAGCTATGGCTACTTAAATCTTTAGCAGTCACCTGTGGCTACTTAAATCAATATTCATTCAAATCTGGTTTCTTTAACTATTAGGTAGTCATTGCTACTCAAATAGTATAATAGTTCCTATGGCATCCTCTTCACATATCTACATCTCCTCTCCTTTTTATATAAAATGTAATTAATAAAAATATACAACAACATAACAATACTTTCTTTTATTAATAAAATTAAATTGCAATAAAAAGCTTATCATTCAAATTATACTAAATATTATTCACTGTAATATACATGACTCACAAAAATTCAATTCAATTACAATTATAGTATTATTTTCCTATATAGCTGATCAAAATGAGAAATGTACATAGAATTAAGTTTTAATATAATATAATGTAAAAAAATCAATGTTTTAAAGTTCAAAAATATATTAATAATTTTAAAATGAGAAATGTCCATTGAATTAAGTTTTATTATAATGTTAAAAATCAATGTTTTAAAGTTCAAAAATATATTAATAAATAAAAATTATTTGCAATTACAGTATTAATTTCTTATAACATCGGGTTGTAAGATTAAAGAAAACCTTTTGTAATTAATCAGAATGAGAGATATGTACATTGAATTAAGTTTTAATATAACGAAAAAAATCAATGTTTTAAAGTTCAAAAATATATTAATAAATACAAATTATCCTTACTGATCTGTTAAACAACATCTCTTTAAACCTGAATTAATTTTATTTATAAATTTTTATCGCTCAAACTCCAATATTGTATGTATTTTTAATTCCTATAACATCGGGTTGTATGATTAAAGAAAACCTTTTGTAATTAATCAAAATGAGAGATATGTACATTGAATTAAGTTTTAATATAACGAAAAAAATCAATGTTTTAAAGTTCAAAAATATATTAATAAATACAAATTATTTTTACTGATCTGTTAAACAACATCTCTTTAAACCTGAATTAATTTTATTTATAAATTTTTATCGCTCAAACTCCAATATTGTATGTATTTTTAAAGAAATATACAAGGTGGTTAAAAACTCTTACAAATTTATAGTTTGGAGACAAGATTTTCCTCATACTTAGTATTAAATGACGTGAGCAAGTAGATTGTTATGATTTGAGTTGATATTAGGGGTTTTTCTAATCCTAAGCATTGGATAAATTCTTTCTGGAAAGCTAATGGAAGCATTGAAGGTCGGCATTGGGATACAATGTTAAAAAGCATACTTGTACAATGTTGATCACAGGCTCCCACGTCTGGTAGCATTCCTGCCATTGTTATGTATATAATTCTTCCATGGCAGGTCTCCACTCTCTGCATATGGAAGGTTTTACTTCGTTTGTATTCATGTGGATCTTCATTTGCAACTATATGGACTCAGAGAAATCTCTTTAATTTCACACTTAGTCGTTGTATTTAGGGTCAAACATAGCGAATCCAATTCTGAAAATGATTCTCATTCAATGTCAATACTCCCATTAAATATATACACATTATTAATTGAAATAAATAACATTTTATTTAATAAAGCTACATGCAATGTCTTATTTTATTTAATAAAAGAACCTGGAATGTGCTAATAAGAAAACCCACCCACATTAGACTTGCATGAAGTGAACATTACACGTGCATCATGAAAACATTACACATGCATGAAGAAAACAAAACCCACCCGCATGGATTACATTTTCATTCCCATTAAAGCCAAGGATATGGATCAGATGGTTACAGGTGAATACTTGTTGGTTGATCTATTTTGTAAAAGAAGGCATGTTAGAGACAGACTTCATGTTAGTTGCATAATGGAAGCCTAGTTATAGGTGAATACTTGTTGCTTGATCCATTTTGTAGAAGAAGGCACGTTAGAGACAGACTTCATGTTAGTTTCATAATGGAAGTATCATTACCGATCTATATGTTTGTTACACTAAAGAAAGAACAACAAAGGAGACAGGATTAATAACAATTATTTGGGCAAAAGGTGGGATCTCTTGCAATATGGTGTGAAAAGACCCCATGCTCTAGACTTTCCTTCAATTTCCTTCAGTTCCTCCTTCCGTCACAATAGCCTAGTCTTCACTAGAGAGAATTAGAAAGTTTAGAGAGCTAACAGAATATTGGGTTGCAGGCTGCACATTCAATTCTCTGGTTGCAAGTTACAAATTTAGGTCCGAGGACAAGTAATAACTAAGTAATAACTTATATGTTTCCTTTCTTATCTATGATTCTATTTTAATCTTTAATATCTATTTTAAGCTTCTGTGATCTATTTTAATCTTTAAGCTTTTCTATTTGTTTAGAATTTTAGAATCTTGTACGATGCATATTTTGTTCAGAAGCATGAAAATTAACACACAATCAATCAAGAAGTACTACAAGAGGGTAATTCCACACTTACAATAAATTTATAAATTTTATAATCTTGTACCATGCATATTTTGTTCAGAAGCATGAAAATGAACACACAATCAAATGAACACACAATCAAATTAACACACAATCAATTAAGAAGTACTACAAGAGGGTAAGTCCACACTTACAATAAATTTATAAGATATAAATTAAATATAAAATGAAAACAATTATCGAAACTTTACAACCTCACTTTGTAATTAATTAATGGTAAAGATGTATTAAAATGAAAACAATTATCGAGACTTTACAATATTACTCTTACTTACTGTTTACAATCTTACTAGTACTCGATAATTATCAATATAACATCATACAATATCCTCACATCGTTACCCTCACTTTATAATTCATTAATGGTAAATATGTATAAAAGAAGAAGAAGAGATATAGTACATATAGTAAGTTATTACATTAGCCCATTTGAAATCTCAATATCAATATATGTACCAACTTTACTCATATTTATTGGATTTAAAAAGTTTCTTTTGCAATTTTGAATAGAAATAAAATGACCTTACTCATATTTGTTAGAACTATGGAATTTATAATAAATAGCCATGATCTATATTGAAGTTGTTCACTGCATTGAAAATAATAAGAAAATGTGCACTGATATTACCAGTGAACATCAAATTTATAGTGATTTTGTTGTTTGAATGTTTGGTTGTGGCATTGATTACCAGAGGAGATGCAAAGAGAAATTGATGAGGTTTGAACTCATTCTCGACTTCTTATGATTTCTCTATACATTGAATATAATGAATCGAATGACCATATCACCTTTGGTTGCAGGTTAGACCAGCTGCAAGCCAACCAAGGAAAGAATGCAAGTCAACCAAGAAAAACCAACAAGCAATAAGGGAGACAAGACCTAAAAGGAAATGAGAAAGATCGATTTTATGCAAAAACCTAAGGTCAACCATTGCATCTCTCCTGTGTTGGCTCTCAAATCCAAATTTCTAGCAACAATGTCCAGGCGATGAAGAAATCGTGAACCAGTCACCCTAGTCGCCTGATGGCTTCGCATAGCTTGCTTCGCTTTATAATGATGGCTACCCATATATTATTGCGTTCTGGAGTAGGTCTGGTGATTTCTACATGAAATGGTGAACCAGCCAGGCTAGTCGCCTGGATGGCTCCGCATAGCTTGATGCCCTCTAGAGGGAGGGATGACTCTACATAGCTTTCTTCACTCCAGAGTAGGTCTGAAGATTTCTACTCTGGATATTTCTACATGAAATTCTCTTGAGTAAGACTTTATTTACAATGCGAGAGCACTAATGAAATGTCACTTTAAGATTTTCTTTACAATGTTAGAGCAATAAGGCACCAGAGTTGCATGCAGACAGATGGCCATCTGGAAAAGTGCAGATAGCCACGTGGAAGGGCCTTGCAAGGACATTTTAGCCACGTGGAAATTTTGGATATAAAAAAATGTTTAGCAAAAAATTTGGATATAAAAAAGTGTTGCATGATAGAAATTTGGATATCATAAAACTTTCTATATTAGAAAAATTTGACACTACGAGACTTACAATAAAATTATATTAGAATACTTTGACACTACCAGATTTAGGATAAAATAAGGTTTCCCAATAGTCTTGCATTCAGGCATGTGATCTTTGCAATAGGAGGTGAAAATTTTTCTAGCCAATAACTTTGGTGAAAATTTTGATGAATAATATTTCCAACATAAAACTTTGGGTTAAATTAAAAGAGAGGGAAAAAAAATCAGTCAAAAAGTGAATTAATAAAGATTGAGCGAGTGATTGCTATAGTCCTGCTAAAGGTAGAGACTAATAACGATAATTTATTTGAATTATCAAATAAAGATAATAATAAGCCAACACTAACATACATAGAGAACTAGATATCTATTTGTAACTATAATATATATGTGACGAAATATATTCTTAATTAATATTATTAACCCTTTCTCATCGATTTGTATTGAAGCTTCCTTTGATTTGGGTATAATGTTTGGATTTTTCTTTTAATCTAAATCAAAAGGAGGATACATCAAATAAAACATCCTCGAACATGTGAAGAGTTTATAGAGACAAAATATCCCATGATGACGAATCACATGGGAAGGTGGAAGGATATCCCTACTTCATGAGTAAATTAACCTAGGCGACCATCTCATAAGAAATCTTGAAAATAATAATTAGTTGGTTGTGATTTTTCAAAGGGATTCTTTTGAATTTATTGAGGTTGTTATTTCTGACCATTGAAGATCCAAGTCACCCTACTAACGTTCTTTCTAACCATTCACTTTACTAATGTTTTTTGTCAATAAAATCTAACAAAGTTTTAATGTGTTGAAGAGAAGGTTCTAAAATAGTTTCGGTGTGCAACATAAATACATAATATGTAAATAGTCGGATGACATATCTAGCTATTACATGCATTAAAGAAGAGACATTCTTTTTTAAATAGACAATTTATAAGTATTGATCATATAATCATAGTTGTTCTTGGAAATCTACACGTAAAACTAATAAAATCACCCTTTATTATACCTGCCCAAGAAGGTATATATGGATTGCTAGTGCGTTGACTTGTATTAATTCGAGTTGAACTATTTTATATATAAAACTTAACTAAATTTTTAAACAATTTTACATTTTAACAAGAGTGGTTGCAGGGCAGCAATTCCCTGCTACTAGCCAGAACATGTGCCTCGTTCATGTGTGACTATTGTACTAGGTGAGATGCCCTCCGCATGAGCGTGAAAACTATATGGTAATGTATAATTTCCTACAATAAAATCATAACAGATAGAGAGAAATTCGATTTTTGTGGCGCACGTTTCTGCTACTTGCTTCAAGATTCAATCTCCACGACCAAGGCTAGAATTTTCTTTCTGTGCATGCATTATGACTAGTTATGATCACTATGCACTTATTGAATAATTTTGTATGATCTTTCTTGGATAGATACTACAGCCTCACCCCTTGATTCTTACTGCTACATACTTTTCGGATATCGAGACAAGAGATTAGTGGTTACGTGCCTCTTTAGTCCATGAGAAGACACTATCTTCCCCTAGAATGACAACCTAAATCAAGAAGCTCTACATTGGGTGCTTCTAACTCTAATGCCTATATCGAGGCCAAGTATTCAACTATCGGTTAATAATAAAAAATGATTTTACATATATGCAATTAATTTACAATATAAAAAACTATTTTACATATATGAAATTAATTTACAATTCTAAAAGCATTGGTTGGAATATATATGAAAATGAAAATGAATAGATTATATATTTCCTCACGGTTTAAATGTAGATTATATATAATTCTATCAATCAAATCACTATATAATAGAAATTAAATTTCATATATCAAATTTAATGTTTAATTAAAATATAGAAAAACAGGTGGGATCATGCAGCTTGCATGCAGGCCACATATCCCCTCTGCACAGAATTGGAAGCATGAATATGCATATCTTGAAGTCCAATGGATCAAATACCTTAGCTGCAGTGAAATGTAAGTGAATTGCGCAGTGAAAGAGGGAAAGGGTAATTCGTGCACAAGTAGTAGATACAAAGCTATATGCATCGATGTAGCGGGGGGGGAAGGCATTGTAAGCTTAAATAGCATAGCCTATTTCATTTCTAGTACCAGGTCCAGATGAGAAAGTAAATTTGTCAGCACCACCGCTTATTGAACCAGCAGCGATAGCGGTCACAACTATAGCTTCTCCAATTGGTGGTCTAGCAGTAGCTCCTTGTCTAATGCTTCATCCAGCCACACCGCCATTGAATCCAGCGATAGTGAGAGGCATAAGTGAAAGATGTGGGGAGAAAGAGAATAAGATCCACTTAGATCTTCCAAACGGTGGTACCAATTTAATGTCCGCCAACACTTCTGTCATATGAGGCCATGGATAGCATACGATAACATCAACCTCGATTCACATGGGAATTGATAAGAGGCATTTCAATGTTAGATGTGGGAAAAGTATGAAGCCCAGGTACTGTTGAGCCTTAGAGGGTTGTAGTGTGTATATACAGTGTAAATCTATTTTGTGTATATTTCCATAAACATAACATAAGGGTGACTCACGTGTCACAGTTTCTAGTTTCATTCAAACGACTTCTTACAAAATAGTTTGATAAATTTTTAGCTTTGTTTTGACAATTGAAATGAAATTGTAAATAAAAAACATTGCTATAAATCAGAGTTTGTTCCTATATTGGATGTGATTACAAATACAAAAAACTGAAATGAAAAACCTGAAATGAAAAATAAATTTGTATCCATTTATATTGCATGTAATTACAATTAAAAAAAACTGAAATGAAAAACCTGCAACTTGCCTTTAAATTTATATTGGATGTGATTACAAATTAAAAAAACTGAAATGAAAAATAAATTTGAATCAATTTATATTGGATGTGATTACAAATAAAAAAACAGAAATGAAAAACATGAAACTTACCTTTAATCCTTTCGTAGTACTTGACAAATTTGTAAGTGTAGGACTGTGAAATTGAAATATAAATGTATTGTTCCATTCCATTAATGGAGCATGTATGCCATTTCAGGACTTTTTCTCTGGACGCTTATATTCCCTTGCACTCTTTCTGACTTCCCTAGCTCGTTTGGTTGGCAGAGCGACCAGTACGATAAACAAGATGAAACATCTTTTGTAGGTTATACCAGAATTGAAGGGTTTCCCACTTAAGCAATATCTATTTTCCCTAGTATATTCAAAAGTTCATACCAGAGATTCTATTTCGAGGGTACCGCTACTGCATATGCAGCCAACCAAGGAGGTTTTTGTTGCCAATAACCCACCCCCACAGAATCAGAAGCTCAACCACAACAGGAAATAAAGAAACTTCGTGAAGAGCTATCACATGGAAGACCAAGTCTGAAGAAAGTGCCCTCCTGGATTTGTTAAAAGAGCTACCTATCCTCGGTTTGTTAAAATAGCTATGTTCAATAGGTAGTTTAGTCCAACTAAAAAAAAATGAAAACTTGGATAGCCATGTGGTGATTTGTGTAAGTGACAACTGGTCTACACATGTAGACATGCAGATAGTGTAGATAGCAAAGTGGTGAGTCGCGTAAGTGACATTGCTCAAAGAAATGAAATTGGTTACTGAAGATGAAAGCCAATGTTTAATTTGTAAAATTTAATACTAAAGAAATAATGCTAACATTAGTTTACTTGTGTTTACATTTTTGAAAATGCAATACTAAAAAAACAATATAACATATGATTTTGGCTTGCCTGCCTCGGGAAGAGGTGAAATAAGACGAAAAAACCAATTCCTCTAATAAAAAGGTAAAAAAATTTGGTTTGTGGTGACAAGAAACCCCGAAAAACCCCTAAAACTAATGTTAATTAGATATTTTTGATTACTATAGTCCCAGTCGTGCCTACGGCTAGGACTAATAATAATGTAAAACAATTTGTGAATGTTTTGATTGGGTATCATATTAGAGCTCTTATTTCAGAGTGAGGATGGTATACTAAGTTTTTGTAACCAAGCCATCCATTAAAGTTAGAATAAGCATGAAATAAATGTGAAAGGAAGTCTCAAAGTCCACTAATGTTATCTCAATGTTAGCATTAATTCGTGACATTTTATGTCTTACAAATGGTTTGAAAAAATACTTTACAAATTTATATGGATTTTCTAATTACTCCCAAAATCAAAATGTATTAAATCCTACTTACACCTGTCACTATTACTTACACCTTCCACCATTTCTGTCCAACACGTTAACACCCTCCACCACACCCGTGCTTGAAACTATGTTCTTAACCCTTTGCTTGAAACTACATTGCAACTTTTGCAACTTTCTCAAACTTCATATCTTTGAAGCTAGGTTCTTAACTCTCTGCTCTAGTTGGTTGTATATTTCTCTAGCTAGTTGCAAATTTCTCAAACTTCATAGCTATCTTTCTCAGACTTCATAGCTACGCTGCCTCGACATTCAGACTTCAGAATTCATAGCTACCCTACCTCGACATTCAAACTTCATAGCTACCACGCTTTTCCCTGCCTCCACATTCTTTTCCACAATCTGTTGGTAAGCTAAGACTTCATAGCTACCCTTAATCGATGTTTAGACTTCATAGCTACCATGCTTTGCCCTGCCTCCACATTATTTTCCACAATTTGTTGGTAAGCTAGGTACTTAATAGCCAATATAGGTTCTTAACACCCTTGCTAATTGTATCCTTCTAACCCTTCGTAGCTCCAATGTTCTGCCCTCGCTATATATTCTTCTCCAAGCTTACAATTGGACAATCGTATCAACATTTGGTTCCAAGAGACAAGATGTCATACCTAGAGTAAGCATCCCTGAGTAGAAGTACTCTGGTTTACATCTGACCGAGTCGTGAAACATTATCGCACCATATCGTTCTCTTATTTTGAATGCTCCCAAAGGAGATGAAACTCTGCTGGGATATTTTTCTCTTATTACGAAGTGAAAAAAATGTTCCCAGAGTAGATGAAATTAGCAGTGCTCTGGTTTACATGTGACCGAGAAGCTAGGAAACATTCTTGCACCTGTATACTTGCCAGAATATTGTTCTCTTTTTTAGAATGCTCCAGGAGGAGATGAAATTCTTCTGGGATATTGTTCTCTTATTATGAAGTGCAAGAATGTCTCCATAGTAATTGAAATTAGCATTGCAAGACAAAATCGAAGCAACACCAGCAAAAATAAACACATACACAGAAAACCATGTTTAATATAGAACTATTTACTGCATGTTCCCATATTTAATATAGAACTATATACATTTATCTGAATTAGCTCAGCTCAAACTTTTGGTGCAAGCTCTAGTACTGGTTGTACTTGATGTTCTGAGCTCTAGCACTGGTTGTACTTGATGCTCCCATATATAACTGTTTTGATGTAGATTTTTTTTCAT
The DNA here is from genome assembly GCA_034641835.2 of Pinus albicaulis. Classification (NCBI taxonomy): domain Eukaryota; kingdom Viridiplantae; phylum Streptophyta; class Pinopsida; order Pinales; family Pinaceae; genus Pinus; species Pinus albicaulis. The sequence goes on from CM076571.1 coordinate 997,927,865, forward strand.
TTATTTGAATTGTTTTCATTTCCATCTTCTGTAACCTAGTCCCATTGATGTATTTAGAGCTTTTTAGTAGGACAAAGGAAGTCCATAGATGCAACAATGAATTCCTCAACAACAATCTCTCTCTCATGTAACGCACAATATCTCTCTCATGTAACTCTCTCATTTAGAAAATGAGAGCAGATTAAAATTTAAATCAATTGTTATGCTCTCCAACATGAAGAATGCATGAGATAAAACAAATGCTCTAACATTTGAAGGTACAGTAGAAACTAAAAAATGCACAGAAACCCAATGACAGTGAAGGTAGGTCATCATCCTTTGTAGTGTCCAATTCCTGATAGGCTCCCTTTCAAAGCATTAGAACATCTCAGATATTTTGCTTCGAAGCATCTCGTCCAACAACACATTTTTTTCTACTTCGCCCAATTGATTATACCTTAGTCAATTGGTAATGGATGTACTTATTTGAAAATGTGATCGCTGCGATGGATACTATGACTTTTCCCTATATATTTATATTGAAAGTTGTCATAGCGATGTGCTTGTATTTTCTCATTTAAATACTAAATAGGGATAAAATAAAACACTGATCATGACTGGTTTTGTTCTAAATTTAGATTCATTATTTAAAAAGAATATATTTCATTTATTTATTTTTATCGAGCAATGCTTTGATTTTTAATTTTGATCCATTAGGTAAGAAGCATAGCTCACATATATTTTTCTTTATTGCAACAATGGTTTGGTTTTAAATTTGGATCCAATAAGTAAGAAGTATACATCACTGCAATAGCAATGTGCTTGTATTTAAATACTAAACAAAAATAAAATAAAACGCTATATTGTGAATGGTTTTATTCATAATTTAGATTCATTATTTAAAAAGCATGCATCGTATTTATTTATTTTTATTAGGGCAATGCTTAGATTTTTAATTTAGATCCAGTAGGTAAGAAGCATACAACACATTTATTTTTCTTTATTGCATCAATTCTTTGGTTTTAAATTTGGATCCATTATGTAAAACGTATACATCTCAGTTATTCTTTTATTGCAGCAGTAACATAGTAAATCCAACTGCAGGGTTGAAACTCAGAAAGAAAAAAGTTTAATTCCTCATGTAATCTACCTTAGGTGTCTCTCTTGCAAGCTTGTAGATCTTGAATCAGGGGCATCCCCACAACCGGCGGGGTAGTTTCAATCTCAATATGAAACCCTCTTTGATTCACGTGAATTTTCTCAATCCTCTTAGCTTATTACTTAAATCCAATTTAATATACAAGCTTTTATTAGGGAGGTATGTTGTTTGCAATGCGAACTTGTTTAATAATTATAAGAAAACTCTAAACCTAAAATCTACTCTAGCTATAACTATATAGAGATATATTTGTTGAAATGTTACTTTCAATAGTGGTTGTGCAGAGCCGCTTTCTATTTTCAATTTACAGTTTTATGTCCTCCAGCCGCTTTCTAAAATTGCTAAACAGTCAGTTTCAGATTTTTTTGAAATCGAAGCAGTATTTTATTTGAAGGAAAGTCTTTTATTTTGTTCAGGGAAAGTCTCTTTTTTTGGAAAAACAGAGTACCTTTTATATTTTTTATACACAGAGATATTTTTTTCTATGTACGCGGGCGTTTTAGTTTTAAACCCCGTGGTCCCCACAGGAGGAACAGTGTCTTGTTGATGTGGTGAGTTCCACAAGTGAAACGTTCACATATGGTACCACAACCATTACAATCGCCCTCCGCTTTGAGCCGAGGTCCACGGGTGGTCCCACAGACCATGTGGCATGTTATATGTTTAATTGCAAGTATTGAATCGAGACTCATTTGTTTTGGCCCCGATTGCATTTTGAAATGGTGGACCCGATCACTTTATTGCGGTGGAGTTTAATGGTGATCGCATCCAATTACTCATCGGATTGGAACTCTTTTGTACAAGGCCTGATCGCACAGTGTATTATCCAGACCTGACACCATTTATATCGGAGTCCTTCTTTTTCATGTGATTACTCTATTTATTTTAGTGGTGCTAATAAATAGTATGATATGACCTTCTTTTTCATGTGAGGAGTTTTTTTTTTTTGAAAAAATAAATCTTGGTTCGTCGCGTCCATTTATTGATCAGAATCGGGAATTTTGGTTTGAACCATTTGGAAAGTTAAGACAAGGACCTGATTGGTTTATGAACTAGATTTCAAATTTGGTTTTTGCGTCCGTTTTCAATCATGATCGGAACTTTTTGTGTTAGGCCCATTTGTGTTATTAAAGTTTGGACCCGATGCAGTTATAAATTAGATTTAAATTTTTGATCGCGCGTTCAAAGCGCATTTGTTATGTGGGCCCTCGACATTTAAAAAAAAAAAAAAATTAGTTTTATTTTAATATGTTATTTCGTTTTGATAATAGGCGCGGCATATAAAAGCAAAAAGGTCCGAGAGCCTATGTATTGAATTGTTTTTGTGATTTGCATAGCAGTGCACGAAAAGAAAACACGACAGTGTTGTTTCGAGAGATAGAGTGTTTTGTTTGTATGAGACAGTGAAGTTTTTGTGCACTGTGTTTGAAGAAGTCACATTTTTGTAATCACTCTGTTGAGGAAGACATTGTAATAGTTTTTTTTTGAAGCAATAGAAGTTTGTTTTGAGTGTGAAAACTCTGTCTCATGTGAGTGAAATTTTTAATTTCTCTGTGTTAAAGAGGAGAGTATTACTCTCTCCATTGTTGCTCTGGAATTCTCAGAAATTCCAACATGGTATCAGAGCCAGTCCAGGCTCTTTTAAGATCAAAGAAGCCGAAGGAAAGGATTTCTTTGTTGCAGCAGCTTCTCCAGCAGTGTGAAGACTCAGGCAAAAAGAATTCAAGGTATTTCTCTATACAGTTTATTGTGTTACTGTTGCAGAGAAGTAAGCTATTTTAAATACACAGTCAAGTGTTTTTGAATGATAGTTAAGAGTGCAGAATGGCTGGAGCCAGCACTGGTATGTGTATGGGAAATATCCACCTCCCACTAATTAATGGGAAAAATTATGACTACTGGTCAATAACTATGAGAGCTTTATTTACTTCTCAAGACTTATGGGAATTTTTTGAGGATGGCTTTGAAGAGCCAGCAAATGAAGAAGAGTTTGAATATTTAACTCAGGCATAGAAAGAGTTGCTGAAAATCAATAGGAAGAGAGAATCCAAGGCTCTCTTCTTATTGTATCAAGCAGTGCATGAGAGTCTATTTCCGAGGATAGCAGCAGCCAAGAGATCCAGAGAAGCATGGGAAACTCTCAAGACAGCCTATCAAGGCATGGAAAAAGTGAAGATAGAAGAACTTCAGTTGCTGAGGACAGACTTTGAAACTCTATGTATGAAAGAGTCAGATACTATTGACTCATTTTTCACTCATGTGATTGGAATGGTCACACAAATAAGATCTCATGGAGAGACTCTTTAAGACAAGATGATTGTGGAAAAACTCTTCAGGAGACTACCCTCAAGATTCAATGTGATTGTCACCACCATAGAGGAGACTAAGGATCTCACAAATTTCACAGTGGATGAGCTACATGCATCACTGATGACTCATGAGCAGAGATTGGGTAGGAGTGAAAACTCATCTCTGGAGCATGACTTTAAGACCCAGATGTATTTCAGAAGAGGAAGAGGGCAAGGCAGAGGAAACAAGAGAGGAAGAGGCAGAAACCAAAATAGAGGTGGAAGGAACCAGGTCAAATAAATGCTCAGAAGAGAGCATCAATCCACAGTCAACATCAAGGTTCGGGCGGGTGCAGCCGGAAAAATGGTCGAGGCGAATCCTCGAGAGACGGTATGATAAGTCCAATGTCAAATGTCATGTAAAAATATGGTCATTATGCTAATGAATGTAGAAAGAAACAGCATGATATGGGAAGTAGAACTAGTGCAAATTTCACTAGAGAAAATATCAGCCAAGATAATTTGTTTTTAACTTGTAATATGGTTGAAGAAAAAAGTGAGGATTTATGGTTTCTAGACTCCATTTGCAGTAACCATATGACAGGAAAATTAGCAATGTTTTCTATGTTAGATGAGAGTGTGAAGTCACAAGTCACACTAGGAAATGGTAGCAAAGTTTTTGTTATGGGAAAAGGAAATGTAAATGTTTTAACAAGGAAAGGTGTAAAGAAATCCATAGCAGATGTTTATTATGTTCCAGGAATGAAGTGTAACCTCTTAAGTATTGGACAACTTGTTCAAAAGGGGTATACTGTATTTTTTGAGAATGATGTTTGTACCATCATGGACAAACCACCCAGCAAACAATGCATTGCTGAAGTAAAGATGACAAGGAACATGATGTTCCCTCTTAGAATGAGATTAGATTTGAAGAATGGTGAAGATAAAGCAGCAGTGGCACAAGAGGCTATCCAAAGCGAACCAAAAGATGAAAATTGGTTGTGGCACTTGAGATTTGGACATCTCAACTTTGGAGGTATTAATCTGTTGAACAGAAAAGGAATGGTAAGAGGTTTACCGCTGATAGAGAAGTCGGACAACCTTTTTGAAAGTTGTTTCTTTGGGAAACAACAGAAAGAAAGGTTTCCTTCCGGGAAAAGCATAAGGGCAAAGGCACCCTTAGAGATTGTCCACTCATATTTCTGTGGACCGATGAAAACTCCATCTCTTGCTAGCAGCCACTAGATTTTAACATTCATAGATGATTTTACAAGAAAAACTTGGGTTTACTTTTTGAAAAACAAAAGTGAAGTGTTTGAAAGGTTCTGCAATTTCAAAGCATTTGTTGAGAACCAAAGTGGGCTGCACATCAAAGTCCTAAGGACTGATAGAGGAGGTGAGTATATCTCTAAATATTTTCTAAGTTTTTGTAGAGAAAATGGTATTCATAAGCAGTTTACAACAAGATATACTCCGCAGCAAAATGGAGTAGCTGAAAGGAAGAATATAACCATAATGGACATGGTGAGGAGTATGTTAAAGGCAAAGCATTTGCCTAATGATTATTGGGCTGAAGTTGTACTTTGTGCAGTGTACATTTTGAATAGGTGCCCTACAAAAGCAGTGATGAACAAAGTGCCAGACGAGGCATGGAGTGGCATAAAGCAAGGTGTCACACACATGAAGGTTTTTGAATGTGTGGCTTATACACATTCCAGATCAGCTAAGGAAGAAATTGGATAGCAAGGGGGAAAAATGTATTTTCATTGGATACAGTGAGGAATCCAAAGCTTACAGGTTGTACAACCCATCCACCAAGAAGTTTATTGTGAGCAGAGATGTTCAGTTTATTGAAGAGGAAGCTTGGGATGAAAGCATAGAGAAAACAATGAATGTTAAACACTGTTTATCTCATGATGAAAATGATGATGAATTGGCTGAAATACATCCCCAAACAGCAGTACCAACACAAGAGCAGCAAAGCACACCCTTGAGGAGAAATGAAGGTGCTTCTCCAAGCACACCACAAGGAGGAAATACAAGTGTTTCTTCCAGCATTTGTACACCTAATGAAAGAGGTAATAAGTTCAGAAATTTGAATGACATTTATGCACAAGAGGTAGAAAATGAAGGCATCAATTCTTTGTTTTCTTTATATTGTCATGTTGAAGACCCTATCCACTTTGAAGAAGCTATTAAGGATAAGAAATGGATAGAAGCTATGGATGAGGAGATTAATGCCATAGAAAGAAACAAGACTTGGGATTTGGTTGAACTCCCAAAAGGTAAAGATTTAATTGGAGTCAAATGGGTCTACAAGACCAAGAGTAATGCTGAAGGCAAAATAGAGAGACACAAGGCAAGGCTTGTTGTCAAGGGATATAATCAGAAGCATGGGATAGATTATGAGGAAAATTTCGCACCGGTTGCTAGAATGGAAACCGTGAGAGCAGTGTTGTCCATAGCAGCACAAAACAAGTGGAAAGTTTACCAAATGGACGTGAAGTTAGCATTCGTAAATGGAGTGTTAATGGAAGAGGTTTACATTGAACAATCTCTCGGATATGAAAAGAAAGGCCAAGAGCACAAAGTGTGCAAGTTGAAGAAAGCTCTTTATGGGCTGAAGCAAGCGCCAAGAGCATGGTACAGTAGAATAGACTCCTATCTACTAGAAAATGGATTTGAAAAGTGTGAGGGAGAACCCACCCTCTACATCAAATAAAAGGATGGTAAAATGTTGATTGTAGTTTTATATGTTGATGATGTTATTTTCACAGGTAATGATGATTACCTTATTGAAAATTTTAAAACAGACATTAAAGAATAATTTGAAATGACTGACATGGGTTTGTTGAGATACTTCTTAGGAATAGAAGTAGAACAAGATGAAAATGGAATTTTTATCTCACAGGCAAAATATGTTAATGAAGTGCTTGAAAGATTTAATATGTAGGAAATCAAAGCAACAATCACTCCCACAGTGATGGGATTAAAACTCAATAGAGAGGACAACAGCAAGGATTTTGATCCTGGCTTGTACAAGAGCATAGTTGGTAGCCTCATGTATTTGACTGCAACTAGGCCAGACATAATGCATGCTGTTAGTTTAATTTTCAAATTCATGGAGAAGCCAAAGGATGCACATTGGCAGGCAGCGAAGAGAATTCTGAGGTATTTTAAAGGTACTAAAAGGTTTGGTATTTTATATACTACTTCAGAATGTTCAGATTTAGTTGGATACACTGACAGTGATTGGGCTGGAAGTGAAGATGATCAGAGGAGCACTTCCGGTTATGTTTTTCACATGGGTTCAGGAGCCATTTCATGGGCTTCTAAAAAGCAGCCTATTGTAACATTGTCTACAGTAGAGGCAGAATATGTGGCAGCTATAGCAGTAGTGTGTCAAGAAATTTGGATGAGGAGGATGTTAAGGAGTTTGTGCCAAGAGCAGACAAAAGGAACTGTGATTTTTTGTGACAAAAGCTCAGCTATTGTATTATCTAAGAATTATATGTTTCACAAGAGGATGAAACACATTGACATAAAATTTCATTACATCAGAGAATTGGTAAACAATGGAGAAATTGTTTTGAAACACTACAAAACTCAGGAGTAGTTTGCAGACATTCTGACCAAGCCATTGGGACAAAAGAGTTTCGAATTTTTGAGAAAATGCCTGGGTATGACTGATAACCTAGCAGTTGAAAGTAAGGGGGAGTGTTGAAATGTTACTTTCAACAGTGGATGTGCAGAGCCGCTTTCTATTTTCAACTTCCAATTTTATGTCCTCTAGCCGCTTTCTAAAATTGCTGAACAGTCAATTTCAGATTTTGTTGAAATCGATGCAGCCTTTTATTTTTTTCAGGGACAGTCTCTGTTTTTGGTAAAATAGAGTACCTTTTATATTTTTTATACACAGAGATATTTTTTTCTAGGTACGCGGGCATTTTAGTTTTAAACCCCGTGGTCCCCACAGGAGGAACAATGTCTTTTTGATGTGGTGAGTTCCGCAAGAGGAACATTCACATATGGTACCACAGCCATTACAATCGCCCTCCGCTTTGAGCCGAGATCCGCGGGTAGTCCCACAGACCACGCAGCATGTTATATGTTTAAACGCAAGTATTGAATCGGGACTCATTTATTTTGGGCCCGACCGCATTATCGCATCGGAGGCCTTTGTAATTTGTCCCGATTGCATTTTGAAATGGCGGACCCGATCACTTTATTGTGGCAGAGTTTAATGGTGATCGCGTCTGATTCCTCATTAGATCAGAACTCTTTTGTACAAGGCCCGATCGCACAGTGTATTATCCAGACGCGGCGCCATTTATATGGCGGACTTAAATCTTGGTTCGTCGCGTCCATTTATTGATCGGAATCGGGAATTTTGGTTTGAACCATTTACAAAGTTAAGACACGGACCCGATTGGTTTATGAACCAGATTTCATATTTGGTTTTCGCGTCCGTTTTCAATCGCGATCGGAACTTTTTGTGTTAGGCCCATTTTTGTTATTAAAGTTCGGACCCGATGCAGTTATATATTAGATTTAAATTTTTTATCGCGCGTTCAAAGCACATTTGTTATGTGGGCCCTCGACATTTGTTTTAAAAACAGACTTTAGTTTTATTTTAATATGTTATTTCGTTTTGATAATAGGCGCGGCATATAAAATCCAAAAGGCCCGAGAGCCTCTGTATTGAACTTTTTTTGTAATTTGCACAGCAGTGCGAGAAAAGAAAAAATAGCAGTGTTGTTTCGAGAGATAGAGTGTTTTGTTTGTATGAGACAGTGAAGTTTTTGTGCGCTGTGTTTGAAGCAATCACATTTTTGTAATCCCTATGTTGAGGAAGACATTGTAATAGTTTTTTTTTGAAGGAGTAGAAGTTTGTTTTGAGTGTGAAAAATCTGTCTCTTGTGATTGAAATTTTTAATTTCTCTGTGTTAAAGAGGAGAGTATTACTCTCTCCATTGTTGCTCTGGAATTCTCAGAAATTCCAACAATATTGAAAAATGAAAGTTAGAGCTTAACCCCAAACCATCCATTTAAAACGATATTTTAGTGGAAGAAACTTGTCGTTATATCTTATTTTCTTGACGCAAATAACATGTTCTATCAAACGAAACCATTTGTACTGCGTAAACGTAAGCACTATAAACTCTATTACACTTAAGTCTGCAAAGGTGAAATATTATTTATTATTTATATTAATGACATCATATAAATGACATGATATTGATTTATACATGGTTTAATTCATCCATATCACGTTACCGAGAATTGATATAAACCATCCAACTTAAACATGACATGCCAAGGATCACAATCACCGAAGTGATCACTCCTAGATCAACAAATCAATTGATTTCATTTTATCATGTCCATTTTGTTCAAATATGCACTAATAAATGTCGATAAAATCAAAATGATATCAACTAATGTGTTCATAGACATAATACTAATAAATATTGAAAGAAATAACAATTTGGCTTTGAACAAGAATGTATAGTGTCAATCTGCATCAAAGAGTTTGATATGTTATAGATTGACATCAAAATCCTTTATGATGTTGGTAAATATTTTCTAAAGTAATTCATATTATGTAACATATCAATATATACGGACATGTATGATTGAATAAATTGATTAATTCATGCAGTGTATTAATCTACATGTAATCATACTTACTAACATGGAATATATTTTTTTTCTACTGGACAACATACTAAGATCATTGTAAAATTAATTTTGTAATATTAAAATTTTAAAAATTATAATAACTTTTATAGTACTACTTTGAAATATTACATTGGATAGGTCGCTATGCTACTAGCCGCCTTGAAGGAAGGGAAACACATGGTAATAAAACAAATAGATAAAAACTGGATTGAATAGAAACTACAGCTCACAGGTGAGTACTACACCTGGAGACTGCACACAAATGGAGAGTACACACTCTGCATTCATTAATCAAATGATAAAACTATAGGTACATAACAAATAAGTAGGAAGTTGTAAACAAACTCCTATATCCTAGGAACTAATCCTAACTTAAGGAGCTATGTTACAACAATGTAACCATTTCTCCATTAATATACAAATAATATTAATTATTTCCAACTCTTCCCCTTAATGGAGAAAGGATTACTGTGAATTCCTAACATCCCTCTAAACAATTCAAACTTTATTCTTCGAAGAGGCTTAGTAAAAATGTCTGCCATGTTGTCACAATATTTGCAATATTCAACAAGTATTTCCTTTGATTTAAGTTTTTATCGAACAAAATGGAACTGAGTATTGATGTGTTTGGTGTTTTTGTGAAATACTAGATTGTATGCTAGCTTGATGGTACTCTTGTTGTCACTTTTAATGGTAGTTTCTTCTTTATGTTCTTCTCCTGCATCATTGAGAAGTCTTCTCAACTCGATAGCTTCACATGTGGTTGCACACAATGTTTGGTACTCAGCTTTAGCTGAAGATAAATCTACAATACTTTTCTTTTTACTGCTCCATGCTATGACCCCGGCTCTAATGCTAAATGCATAACGTGTGATAGATCTTCGATCGTCTAGGTTTCCTGCCCAATCGAAATCCAAAAAACCTGCTAGAGTAACATCAGATGTGTCAGTGTATAAAATACCATAATCAATAGTACCACAAAGGTACCTCAACGCACTCTTGGCTGCAACCCAATGACTTTCAAGAGGTTTAGACATGAACTAGATTAGCACACTAACAGAGTATGCCAAGTCTGGTCTAGTTGTAGTAAGATATATTAGACTCCCAACTAGTTGTCTATACATAGTGGCATCCACCTCCTTAGTGCCATCGCCACTGCACAAATTTAGATTTTGCTGCAATGGTGTTGCTGCTGACTTACACTGCTCCATCCTGAATCTTTCTAGCAGACTTCTGGCATACTTCACTTGAGTAAGAAAAGTTTGTCTAGAGTCTCTCCATACTTCCAGACCCAAGAAATAATGAATATTTTTGGGATCTTTCATTTCAAATACTTGCGACATATGTCGTTTGATTTCTTTGATCATAGTATCTGCATTAACTGTTATAATCATATCATCCACATACAAAGAAATCAAAATGATTTTCCTCTGTTTATTATACTTAGTATATAGATTTGGATCATTCATGCTCCTATGAAAACCATGTTGTAAGAAGAATGAATCGATCCTCTCATACCACGACCTGGGTGCTTGTTTTAAACCATATAATGCCTTTTTCAATCTACAAACTAGATGTTCCTGCCCCTTTTTAACAAACCCTTTAGGCTGAACTAAATAAATCTCTTCTTTCAATTCACCATTCAAAAATGTAGACTTTACATCTAACTAGTGTAGCTTCCACTTATATTTTGTTGCTAAATAAATTAGCATTCTAATGGTATTTGATTTCGATACAGGGGCAAAGGTTTCATCAAAATATATTCCCTCTTGTTGTGAATAAGCCTTTGCCACTAGTCTAGATTTAAACTTTTCTATCCTCCCATCTACATTCACTTTAGGTTGGTACAACTACTTCCAACCTATGGGTGTTTTTCCTTCAGGCATTTCAACTAGATCCCAAGTATGGTTTTTATTAATTGATTCAATTTCTTCATTCATCGCAATCCTCCATTCATCATATTGACTTGCTTCTTTATAGTTTTTGGGTTCAAAAATGTTTAAATTCTTGTCATTAAAGCATAGTCTTTCAATATGGCTGGTAATTGTGTCTACCTACCTGATCTCCTTGGTAGGGGACTTACCTCAAATCGGCCTGCTTCAGACTTGTACGGGCTTGCCTTATTGACTGCATCACCTGTTTCTTCTTCTTTATGCTCCTACTCCTGATTATCCCTGTTGTTTTCTTCCAACAATAATGGAATGTGCCATTCATTATTACTGTCATCCTTTCCTCCCTCAACCTGTTCATGAAATACCACATCTTGAATTTCAAATATTTTATGAGTCACGGGATTAAATAACTTGTATGCTTTAAACTCAGTGCCATATCCTACAAAGATACATTTCATGGCTTTAGGGTCTAACTTCTTTCTATCAACCTTGGATATATGGGAAAAGGATTTTGACCCAAATACTCTCAAATGACTCACTGCTGATTTGAATCCATATAATGCTTCAAAGGGGGTTTTGAAGCTAAGACATTTAGTAGGACTCCTATTCTTTAAATAAACAACAGTGTTGATGGATTCTACCCGAAAACCATTTGATAAACCCTTACCTTGAAGCATAATCCTTGCACACTCCACAAGATTTTTGTTCTTTCATTCTGCCACTCCATTTTGTTGTGGTGTATGAGGCACTAAAAACTGTTGAACAATCCCATGATATCTACAAAAATTCATGAACTCTCCCAACCTGTATTCTCCCCCTTGATCTGAGTGAAGAATTTTTATACATTTTCTTGTCTACTTTTCTATCAAATTTTTAAATTCTTTAAAATGCTAAAAGTTCCGACTCTTTTTACTCAAAAAATATATCCAAGAGAATCTATTGCAATCATTAGTAAACATAAGAAAATAATATGCACAACCTAGCGACCTGGTCTGCATAGGTCCGCATATGTCTCTATGCACTAGTTCTAGGATGTCTCTTCTCTTTCTATCAATATGCAGAGGAAATTATTCTCTATGAATTTTCCCTAATGCAAATCCATCACAATCTAATTGAACACTATGAAAAACAGGGAGTCCATTGACCATACCTTTTCTCTGAAGTAACATGAGGTCTTGTAAATTAAGGTGACCAAATCTCTGGTGCCAGAGGTTTTTGGCTGTTAATCCTATTGCGACCATGGCTTGTTGTGGCATGCTTTTGACATTTATTATGTACAGGCTCCCCACAAGCACTCTTGATGCAACTGTTTCCATCTTGCTATATTTTATGACACAACATGTCTTGAAGAATTCAACTAGCAGATCCTGATCTGTTATCATAGATACAAAGATCAATTTTTTCCTAATCCCGGGCACATATAAAACATTCTTAAGATGTCTAATGTCACCATTAGGAAATCTTACTGGAATATCACCATACCCTTTTATCTCATATCCTCTGTCATCTCCTAGAAAAATTTTAGATCCACATGGAGTTTCTTCAAGAAATTAAAACCATTCTTTCTTACCTGTCATATGTGAGGATGTGCTAGATTCGACATACCATATGTCGTCCTCATCTTCCTTAGAAGATGAAAGTGCACAATCAGCTACAAATAGTCAAGTTTCATGACTATAGTCTTCATCTTCATTAACAAAATATCATTTCTGTCTACTCTGATTATTCCTTGCTTCTTCTGTCTACCTCTTAAAACAAAACCTAATTTGGTGGCCAATTTTCCCACAGTAAAAAAATTTCTTGCTTGAAAATTTGTTTGCAGACATACCTCTAAATGGTCTCTTTTGAAATGTGCTACCTCCTCTCTATTTTTGCTGTTGTTGTTGTGGATGTTGTTGCTGTTGTGGTTGATTCCCTCTAAATTGTCGCCTCTTCGCCACTAGAGCAATATTGTCATTCTGCGATCTTAAATTCTGTCGTCGCTCTTCTTGTTGCAGAAAAATTCCTGTCAGTTCTTCAAATGCGGGGGATTTATCCCTCGCTACCAATCCTGTGATGAACATTTGATATTCATCCTTCATTCCATTCAATGTAATTGTGACTAGATGGGAATCAAACACCTTTTCTCCGATGTCTCCCAATTTGTCCTTGACGTCTTTAACCCTTATAATGAATCCAGTAGCAGCTTCATTTTCCTCCATCCTCATCACAAAAAAATTTCCTTTTAGTGACAAGATGCGATTCGTATTTTGTGTCTGTTATAGATTCTTGAGCGTCATCCATATCTTAGTGGACGATTTTCCATCTCTAATGTGTGGGATAATATTATCCTTGATAGACATCTTCATTATGACTTTTGCTTTTTTCTCCCTTTTATCCCACTCTTGTATAAGTGCGGTTGTTCCTATTACATTATTTGGTTTCTGCTCATTGCCTGTGACAATCGACCATGCATTTTCTCCCTCAAGCAATGTCTATAGCTTGAATTTCCAATTGGTGAAATTTGACCCATCGAGTTTGCTAGACTCATTGAGATATGTTTCTATGGTATTATTCATACTGGACTGATCTAATTCCAGACCCTCCAATGATTCTAACCAGTTGAATAATTACAAGCTACACTGACAGAAATTCAATACATACCAGATCCTAATCATAGATCTGCCACCAATCTAGCCCGATCTTGTGACTGTAACTCAGATCCTCCACTGATCTGATGGTTACTATGTCTGCGATTTGAATCTACCACCAACGGGAAAATCCCCTTTGCAGAACTACCAAAAAATATGTCTACGACTCGATCTACCACCACCAAGAAAATCCCATGTGCAGAACTGCCAAAAAATGTGTCTGTGACTCAGATCTACCACCATCGGGAAAATCCCATTTGCAGAACCACCAAAAAATGCGTCTGCAACTCAGATCTACCACCACCGGGAAAATCCCATGTGCAGAACTGCCAACAAATGTGTCTGTGACTCAGATCTACCACCACCAGACAAATCCCATGTGCAGAACCAGAAATAATGTCTGCAACTTAGATCCACCATAGACGAGCGAATCCCATGTGCAAAACTGCCAAAGAGAGATATTGGCACTTTTTTGAGGCAAATATCCGCACCAAATTAAAATTCGTGTAAGTGCCCAGATTGACGCGGGTATGGCCCTGGAAGTCACGCCAATTTCTCTTTTTGGCGTGACTGTCAGCAGAAAAAACGTGCCAACCCTCCTATGCTCAGAGATTTCAAAAAACCATCCGAGACCTGTGAGTCAGGTGTTTGCTGCAGACCACTTGCTCTTGTGAGAAACAAAGCTCCTATGTGCACCGTAGCCACGAAGGCTTTGTAGCCACTAAGGGCTCTCAAAAACAAATTAGGCTCACCCAGTTTGAGCTCTGATACCAAGATAAAAACTGAATTGAATAGAAACTGCAGGTCATAGGTGAGTACTGCACCTGGAAACTGCGCACAAATGCAGAGTAAAGACACTCTACATTCATTAATCAAATGATACAACTATAAGTACATCACAAAGAAGTAGGAAGTTGTAAAGAAACTCCTATATCCTAGGAACTAATCCTAACTTAAGGAGCTACATTACAACAATGTAACCATTTCTCCATTAATATACAAATAATATTAATTATTTCCAACTCAAATGATGCTCTCACAGGGTTGCACCATAATGGTGAAGCTGAGTGGCCAATTCAGAGTCCCAATCCACGCTACAAACATTTAAGGAGGTCGAAGGTGGACAGATGAAAAAATAAGAGTGAGGGAGACAAGGCAAACATTCCAGTGCCGGGAGAGCAAGAAAATGCTCAAGACTAGACTAATTGAGTTCGAGTAGAGAATAAATGTGACAGGCATGATGACTATTTGATGATAGAACTGATATCCTCTTTTCCATTAATGAACACCAAGAATGAAAAGACCTAGGTGACAAAAATATGCTAGAGAGAGGACATATTTTTTTTTTCAATGAAAAAAACATGGCTTATATATTGCGCTATCCAGAGTCTAGAAAACCCAGAAAAAAAATTACACGTCGATCAAAATGAGTACAGGATAGGGTGTACAACCACCCAAAGATAATATTAATCGATCAATAGACAAACCAACCTAATCCATTTTAAAAAATAGTATGACAACTGAAAGCAAGGAAACATGAAGCAGCATCCCATCAGTTTACAATTTGGATAAAAAACTTAGTCTAAAAAAATAATCAAAGTAGCGTCCCATGAGAAAATAAGTACTATGCCATCCGCAGGGGAGATCCCCTGGTCCAAAACAGAAAAAACATAGAAAGATGACTAATGTACGCCACAACATATCGAATAAGAAAAAACTCAGAAACCAGTGATAGGACTGACGAACCTTAGTTGAATCTCACCATACCATAAGCACCTGAACCAGTATAATCCACCAACTCATAATGCATGTTACCAAACTCACCATTTAATCACTTTTTTGAAAGTCTATCCACCTGTACATTTGACTCCCGAAAGATATGATTGAAAGTTATGCTTGAAAAGGAAGACCTGAGTGAGTAGATGCGCTCCATCCATGACATTGGATTGTTAGGAGTGATATTTGTATCATTATTTAGATGATCTATGAGAACCTTCGTATCGCCCAGCACCCACAGGTTGTCAATATACAACTGAAACAAAAACCAAAGAAAACCCCAAAGGGCCAAGATCTCTGCCCTTGTGAAAGATTGTGAGGGGACATCTGCTCACAATGACACCACCCTCCTCCAGCCCATTATGGAACCACTATAAACCATCAATTCATTGACATTATTTTACCACAAGTCAAGCTATATTTGTTGCACAATTCCCAAGGACGGACTAGTTCAAGAATCATATCATACTTATAACAGGTGTGTCGGTAAATTAAAGAGTCAAACGTGCTAGCAAATTGGTTGTCATTGCCGCTCAGCTTTGATAGTTTTCTCACAATCATCGGGTCTAGATATCCATTGTGGGGATATTATATATTTATATTAATTATTTTGTTGATAAATGTGTTTATTTTGGAATAGGATTTTTAAATAGTTAATTTAATTGTTAATAATTATTATATGGATGGTAGAGATTTAATTTTCATGTTGAAATATTTTTAATAATAATTATAAATTAGAAATATTTTTAATAATAATCATAAATTAAAAACTGAGATTTATTTTCAAAGTATTGATATTGTTGCTTTAGTTTTAATTAGAATGATTAATTTAAAAAAATATCATATAAACATGTGTTGCTTTATTTTTTTTCTAATATGTGTTATTAGTAGCAACACATGACATTTTAACCAGATTTATTTATGAGTTTAAAATACTAGTGGTAAAATAGAGATAAATTTCTATGGTTAAATTTTTTTTGACATGTGTTTTAAATTTATATATATTTAATTCATATATTAATTATTTTAATAATCATTAAATAGTGTTTTAGATATCTATTTATATTTACGAACTATTCAATTTATATAAATACATAAATAATTATTTCAACTTACTCTTATTATATTGTATTGTAGTTCTTTATCTTGTATACATATACCAAACATATTTGAAAAGTCATTTTATCTTGACCATTTGATATATTATAAAATGAAGTAATCCTTAAAATATATTTTTATTAATTCATCTTTTCACTTAATATTATAAAATGAAGTAACCCTTAAAATATGTTTTTATTAATTCACCTTTACACTTAATCCAGCTCTGAAATAAGTACAATTGTCTCCTTTTTTTTTTCTAGTTTGTTGTTAGTTTCATGAAATTTGGTGTCAAATTTAACAATATTTTTTTTCTTAAATTGAATATTGTATTGTTTTTTATAAAGTTTTTTAGTATCTCTAGCATTGATTGAAATTTTCAAGATTAATTAATGACTAGTTAGACTCAGTGTATAATAATTTTGAAATAAGTTTGTTGTATTGTTAGGAGTTATAGATTAAAAAAGATAAAAGTTTGTATTGTTTTAAAACTAGTCCTCTTTTTTTTTGGAATAGAGTTTCTAGAATTTTAATTTAATTATCAATAATAATAAATAGATGGTATGGATTCAACTTCTTATAATATTCTATAATATTCTTAGTAGTAATTAAATCAAAGGTTGATATTTATCTAAAAAATAGTTCTTAACCCTACTACTTTAATTAAATTTATTTTTTGTCAAAAAAATTATATAAACAAGAATTATGATTTGTTGGGGCATGTAGTATTAGTAAGTCATAATATTGGTTAATGATAATGTAATAAAACATCTTCAAGATATGTGTCGTAAAGTAGTGATAAACCTCTATAATTAAGAATTTTGTTACATATTTTTAAAAGTAAAAATATTTATTATTTTTGTAATTAATAGTAATACTAATAATTAAGATTAAATTCTAATTTAATTAATTTTTAATATATTGTTTTAAATTTTGTAATATAAAACATATGATAAAATAAATATTTTGATGTTTATCTATATTTATTATTTATTTTATTTATATAATTACTTTAATTATAATTGATAATAAAAATATTTTTAAAATAAAAATAGTAATAATAAAATATAGTAATCAATAATAATTTTATTTACAAGTTTGAATTTGCATTGAATTATTAGAAAAAAGAACTAGAAATATCCAGTGTATGTTGTAAACATTTTATTAATAAAAAATTGTATTTGATGAAGTTATAGGAAGTAAAAAGCCATAATATCATCATATTAAGATGTAATAAATTGAATCATTTTTTTATAAAAATATAAAAAATAAAAATAATAAATAAAAAACAATATTTATGAAAAAAATATATATATAAATATAACAGAAAATAAAATTGTAAAATCTAAAAAATAATTAAAAATATGTATCTTAACTATATTTTAAAAATAAATTCCAAAAATTATATTAAATCTCAAACACAAATAAAGTAAAAATACTGAAAGAAAATAATAGATAATAAATAAAATAAAATATTTATGAAGAAAAAATAAATAAAAATCTAAATCTTATTTAAAAAAAATAAAAAATTATCTTAAATATATTTTATAAATGAAATTTCAAAAATGATATTAAATCTCAAACCCAGTAAAGTAAAAATAAAGTATAGCATAGGAAATTGCCGACAAAATTACGATGACATGGAGGCATCACATCATCATCTCCATATTCTTTCATGTCAAATTCAGGTGAATCCCCATGATTTATGTTTACCACCATAATAACGAATCGTTTAGTTTGAACCTTATATTTTTTAATGTTAATACGAAGTTTTATATTTAAAAACAAATATTGTATTTAGATTATGAAAATGGAAAATTTATAAATTATAATATTTAAATGATATATTTAATAAAAATAATTATAAATTTTAATATAATTTAAAATGAATTTATTTAATTAAATTTTGTAATATTTTTTTACTAATTTTAAATTTTATTAATTAAAAAAAAATTAATAAGTTGAGGTGAATCCACAGATGGCGACACTTGATCTTGAGAAGTTGAGGTGTCAATAGTTGTCTTCTTCTAGCGAGAGCGGTGCTTATTATGGCTTGCCGGATTATTTACATTATATGTTGTCTGCTAATACCTCCAACAACAATTGTATTCTCTTTGATCTAGGGAACTAGGCTTCCCTTTTGAGACATGTCATGCATTCTGAAGATGCCCTAGTTGCTCACAAATTCTATATCTAAAAGCAGTTTTTTTTGTAAACTAAAGGTTGAAGATACTCCTTTATATCCCCTTTCAAGAATGATTTTATCTATAATTGGTTTGCTTAATTCCAATTGCACACAAATGTAGATGAATGAGATGAACCCATTTTCCATTCTTTCACTTCCAATTTTAACAAAAAAAACTTAATGTGTTTCCCATAGTTTCGAGGAATTCTGGCCAAACCCACTAGAGAGGTAAGTTTTGGATTCTTACCCATACTGGAATAGCCAAAGACTTGATGGAAAGGGCCTTGAACTCTAGAAATCAATGTTTAATTAGAAGACCTTCACGACCTCGAACCAAGGTCCTTGGTCAAAAACCTTCTTTTGATCTTCAAGGCCCTTGAAAACAACCCCAAAATTTCCTTTCGAATAAAATAACAGATATACGTTCTTGGTCCAATTCTAATGAACCCAAGCCCGAAGAGCAGTAGTTGAGGGCCTAAATCCATAAGCCGACAAATAATCACACATCATTGATAATTTATAATCTTGGTCTCTTAGTAAAAAAGCATCTTCATTTGAAGCGTTGGGGTGACCACTAAATGCTCCATCATAAAATTTGGTCCTAAAAGAGCCTTAGAGGGCTCATAGCTAGAACTTTGGCTTAAAAGCATATTTAAATGGCAAGGGTTTTGATGTCAAAAATGGACCATTTCCCTCACCACCTCCAATCACACCTGAAATGAGGGAAAAAGTGGAATCCTTCCTCAGGCCATACTCTTTGAGTTCATTAGTTGAGATTAATTTCTTACCCTTGAAAAGGAGTCTCATCACCCCTATCAGGATTCTTGTTTACTTGTGAATATTATCTAATTTCTCAACATTATTGATAGAGAGTTTTTTAATTTATGATATACTAACTTTAGTTGACACGTATTTATATTTACATAAGGAAATCCTAGTTGGTTATGGATTTCGATGTCTCGTGAGTAGAATTGATATTCTATAAACATATTAATCATTCATAGAAATATGTGTTATTTAAAAATAGAAAAGATAGTTTGTTTGTAAAATTAATTAGTTTAATGAATCTTTCAATAGGTATTAATTTAGAAATTATTTTATTGGAGAAAAAACTCAAAATCAACTAATTCCAAAAATCTCTTACAGACTAGGAACAAACTATTTTTTGAATTAATGATCATATTGCTCCAATATAAATAAACTTCATTGAAAATTGTAGGAAGCTCCCTAACATCTCTCTTTCCTTGTTTTCAATATTTAATTATTTTTTTTAAGTTGTCTTTTATTTTTCTAGAGAAAAAGTAAGCAACTTTCTATTAATGAAAATTAAAAGTTACATTTTTGTAGATGTAATTAATAATTCAGAATGCCCAAAGGGTTCGTGTTCTCAAGCACACATCGTAGCGAAGCTACCAAAAGATTAAAAAATCAATAAAAAATAAAAGTCACAGAGTGCCAGTAGAGCTCGAATTTTCGCGTTTTCCTTTTCTCTTTTCCACAATCTTCCAAGTCATTGATTGCAAGGAAGAAGAAACTAAGGCCAGCTCATTATTTGTTGTGGTATTTTCTTTGTCTGAGTCTAAGCTTTCAGACACATGTGATCTTTTGTTTGTACATGTTCCTGTCACTATTCGAGCTTCAGTTGGCGTGGGATCTACAATGGTGAAAGGGCTATCTAATTGTTGTATAAAGCCCTCTTTCCCTTCCTCTCTCTCTTGTGCTCCTAGATATTCTTTTGTTCCTTGGGTTTCATGATTTTATTCCATTTCTTCTTCATTTTCCAATAAGGGGCTACGAGGGAATTTCCATCTTTTTTACTTTTGAGATTTCTTTTTTGTACCTTTCTTTGCAAGTTTGCATGTGCTATGAAGGTGCCATGTTTGTTGACATATTCTATAATTAAAATTTGTGTTTTCGAAATCTAGCGGTTGTACCCACCTGAAATATTTGTGTCATGTTGATGCTCTCGGGAAGGCATTTACTTAGATCCATTTCCACACAAATGCGTGCAAAAGAAAAAATGTCTTTTTCAATTACTTTGTAGTCCATCTTAAGGAATCTTCTCAAAGAGTTTCCTATTTCTTCAAGAACCTGATGGTGCCAAAAAGGAAGTGGAAGGTTGTGTAGTCTTACCCATACCAACATTTTTGATACTACCATTGTATTTGCATCGGCAAACCATGGGGTTACAAATAGACCTGCCCTTCCCCAAAACCATGGGCCCTCAGATATTAGAGAATTGGAATCCTTTTGTGAATGAAACTGAACCACAAAAAAAAAATTGTGCATAAATAAATATCGTATTCGGTAGTCTAGGTTTGATGAATCCACTCACTTAACATGTCGGATTTTGGCCAAAAGCCATTAAAATGACCAATGATTGCTTTGGATTGAAGGATGTTGAGTACATCATTTACTTCTGGTAATTCGATGATTATCTCTGGTGTTTTTTCTAGCTTATCCATCATATAGGGGCCTAGGAGATTTGGAGGTTGTTTGTCCTCTAAGACCACTTTCCCCTTTAAGATGTCTTTGAAAGAAGTCTAGCCTTTTCCTGAGGAGGATGCTCTAGCTGGAAAAGGAGTTCCAAGAACCCATCTGTGCAATCTGGAGAGCTGGTTGATTGTGGAGTGCTTTTGGATCTCGTATTATTTAAACTCTGTTTCATTCTCCAATATATTGCTGCAAAAAAACAACACTTGGCTGAATCGGGGATGCATGTTATAGTATGGCCTTTTTGCATTAGAATTTTCATAGATTATGAAATTTTTACCGAGATTAGTTTTGTGGACCCTAATACCCTAATATAGTTTTAAAAATAATCATGAAAGAGTCCTCCGACTCTGTGGGCTAAGATTCTACTTTCTTGATTTTTTGGTTTCCCTGTTCATCTTTGTTGGAAATTACTCCCAACTGTAATCTATATAAACAAGGACATGAACATCAATTTTTATTTGAATACAAAGGACAGGAGAAACAACAATTTCTTTTTTGGTTTTGCACTCAACCTGTTAATTCAATTTTATGTTTTAATGCACCTGCAACGGCGATTTTCTTTACGCAGGTCGTAGCCCTCCCGATTTACTGAATCGTTCTTTGCACCACGAAACCTCCTGCCATAAACACTATGCACCAACTGCATCTAAATTCCATGCCTTTTTTTTTAATACAAACCTCACCATGTCTTTTGTGGACCCCTCTAGTCCACGTCACACCACGATTGAACAATTGGCACTTATCGCAAGCCCTGGCATCTACGTCATCAGCCCTTCGAACCCACGCGATGTATGGACCCCACCAACACCACGACAACCATCCACGGCCAATCAAATGTCTTTCGCATCATTTCTCATCTATGTTAGTAGCTCGTTGCGAATGCATGATAACTGTGACTACACCATTCCATCTCATTCCCCATCGCTAAGAGTTCATTGGAAGGTTTTGAAGTCCAATCAGCCGATGCATTAATTGATGCGATAAACCATTGCATTCCATATCCCATTCTCTTATAGAACAGTTTCGTGTTGATGTCATCTAGCATAGTGTTTGATGTGATAAAACACATCACGATATATATTGTAATGTTTTTGGTTTAATGTTTTATGTTATATGGTTTTGAAATGACGGCGACATAATAGTTTTATTTTATAAAGTCTTATACTTAGGTTAATATTTTGTATATATGTATTGTAAACACATATATATGTTTACAATACATAATAAAGAAAGTAAGTTTATGTCGAGAGAAGATTGAGATTGTGTGAGAGGTAGTGTGCAAGCCTATCAATGACATGTTACAGAGGAGCTGTGTAAATCCAGAACAACAGTTCTGAAGGAAGAAATTTGTAATAGTTGAAAGTCATTGAATGAAAGACAATGTTTTGCTTCCACTATGTATTATTTGTTTTTTTCTCCATCTGCAAGTATTTTTTTTGTTGCTCTCTCTGTGTTTAGAAGAGGAATTTTGTTTTCTCTGTTGTTAAGGAATTCTCACAAATTCCAACATGGTATCAGTGCTAGTCGAGGCTCTCAATAATTGTTAAAGAAGATGAAGGAAGAAGAAGATTGTTGAAGCATTTATCCAGCAGAGTGAAGGTTTCAGCAAATCAGTGAGAAAGTTTGTTTTAAATACACAGTCCATTTTTAGCATAGTTAGCAATGGCAGGAGCTAGCACAAGCACGAGTATGGGAAATACTCAACTCCCACAGTTCAATGGGAAGAACTATGATTATTGGGTAATCACAATGAGAGCCATGTTTGCATCTCAAGACTTATGAGAACTGGTTGAAGATGGATTTTAAGAACCAGCTGATGCAAATGAGTTTAATGCCTTAACACAGGCAGAAAAAAGATTTTCTGAAGAATAATAAGAAGAAGGACTCAAAAGCCCTCTTCTATCTCTATCAAGCAGTGCATGAAAGCATATTTCCAAGAATTTCAGTAGTAAAGAAGTCTAAGGAGGCATGAGATACCCTCGAGACAACCAATCAAAGTATGGAGAAAGTAAAGACAACAAATCTTCAAGTAATGAGAAGAGAGTCTGAAGTTATTTTCATGAAAGAGTTTCATAGCTTAGACTCATTCTTCACACGGTTATTCCGGTTGGTTACCAAAATGAGATCTCATGGAGAGACAACAGAAGAAAGAAGAATATTGGTGAAAGTATTGAGGAGTTTACCTTCAAGATTCAATGTTATAGTCACTACCATTGAAGAGAAAAAGGATCTCTCAAGCTTTATAGCTGATGGGCTTCATGCATCTTTGACGACACATGAAGAAAGGTTGAACAGAATATCAAACTCATCTATAAAGCATGCCTTCAAGACCCAAATGTCCTTTGGAAGAGGAAGAGGTCAAGGAAAATCAAACTATAGACGAAAAGGTAGAGACATAAGCCAGAATAGAGGAGGAAGAAACAACCCTGCAAGTACAAGTGGAAGGGGCAGCAATCAAAATCAAAACCAAATCCAAGACAGTAGTTAACAAGTTGGAAAAAATCAAACACCTAGACAAAGGTATGATAAATTCCAAGTCCAATGTCATTACTATAAGAAGTATGGGCACTATGCCAATGAATGTATAAAGAAACAGAGTGACATGGGTAATAGACCTAGTGCTAAATTTACTAAAGAAACTCATAATCAAGAGAATTTATTTTTATCATGTAATATGGCTGAAAAAAATAATGAAGACCTATGGTTTCTAGATTCAGAATGTAGCAACCATATGACTGGAAACATCTCTATGTTTTCCATGTTGGATGAAAATGTGAAGTCTCAAGTAACATTGGGAACAGACAGCAAAGTCTTCGTCCTGGTGAATGGAAAAGTAATTGTTTTGGCAAGAAAAGGAGAAAGGAAATCCATATCGAATGTATACTATGTACCTGCTATGAAGTGTAACCTTTTGAGCATTGGACATCTCATTCAGAAAGGCTACAATGTATTTTTTGAGGATGATGTATGTACCATCATGGACATACCACCAAGAAATCAAAGGATTGCACAAGTAAAAATGACAGGAAACATAATGTTTCCTTTCAAAACAAGAGTAGATTTCAAGTAAGGAGTTGCAATGGCAATTGTGGCATAAGAGACATTCCAAAAGGAAGCAAAAGATGAAAACTAGTTATGGCATTTGAGATTTCGACATCTCAAGTTTGGAGGCCTAAATTTGTTGCACAGAAAATATATGGAAAATGGATTACCATTGATTTAGAAACCAAACAGTCTATGTGAAGGCTGTATCTTGAGAAAACAACACAAAGCAAGTTTTCCATCAGGAAAGAGCATAAGGGCAAAAGCACCTTTAGAAATAGTCCATTCAGATTTGTGTGGATCAATGAAAACACCATCATTAGCAGAAAACCACTATATGCTGACCTTCATTGATGATTACCCAAGAAAAACATGGGTATATTTCCTGAAGTTGAAGAGTGAAGTATTTGAGAAGTTCTCCCACTTTAAATCTCTTTTGTAGAATCAAAGTAGTAGCACATAAAATTTCTTAGAACTGATAGAGGAGAAGAATATATCTCCAAATATTTTCTTCATTTTTGTAGAGAAAATGGGATTCATAAAAAATTTACACCAAGGTATATACCACAGCAAAATGGAATTGCTGAAAGAAAAAATAGAACCATCATGGACATGGTAAGAAGTATGCTGAAGGAAAAACAAATTCCAAATGAATATTGGGCTGAGGCTATACATTGTGCAACATATGTTTTTAATAGATTCCCAACAAAGAGTGTAATGAACATAGTTCCAAAAGAAGCATCGAGTGGCATAAAAAAAAAAAAATCACACACATGAGAGTATTTGGATGTCTGGCTTATCCACATAGTCTGAATCAGCTAAGGAAGAAGTTTGACAGTAAGAGGGAGAAGTGAATATTTGTTGGTTATAATGATCAATAAAAGGCATACAGATTGCATAAGCCATCCACCAATAATTTCATGATAAGCATAGATGTGCAGTTTATTGAGGAAGAAGCCTGGGATGGAATATTTGAGAAAATAGTGAATGTTAAAACTTGTTTGTCTCAAGAAGATGATGAGGAAGAAATGGAAAGAAGGAATCCCTCATTAGCAACACCACCTCCACCAACACAAGCACAACAAGGAACACCTTAAGCAGGTATGAGAACACCCTTGAGAAGTGATGAAAGTGCTTCTCCAAGCACAACACAAGAAGGAGATTTGAGTGCTTTTATAAGCACAAGTTCAGGAAGTGAAAAAAGAACGAGATTCAGAAGTCTGAATGAAATCTATGAGCAAGAAGAAAATAATGAAGGTATGAACTCTCTATTTGCGTTTTACTATCATATAGAATATCCTATTCATGTTGAAGAAGCAGTAAAAGATAATAAATGGATAGATTCTACGGATGAAGAAATAAATGTAATAGAGAAGAAAAAGACATGGGAACTAGTTGATCTTCCTAAACGCAAAGAAGTGATTAGAGTAAAATGGGTCTATAAGACCAAGAGTAATGGTGAAGGCAAGATTGAAAGGCACAAGGCTAGACTTGTTGTGAAAGGCTACAAGCAACAACAAGGAAGAGACTATGAAAAAACTTTTGCACCAGTTACAAGAATGGAAACAATAAGAGCAGTGTTGTCCATAGCAGCACAACACAAGTGGAAGGTTTACAAATGGATGTGAAATCAACATTCCTAAATGGAGTATTGATGGAAGAGTTTTATGTTGAACAACCTCTGGGCTATGAGAAAGAAGGACAAGAGCACAAAGTATGCAAATTGAAAAAAGCTCTATATGGGCTGAAACAAGTACCAAGAGCATGATACAGTAGAATAGATGCCTATCGACTGGAAAATGGGTTTGAGAAATTTGAAGGAGAACCCACATTGTACATCAAAGAAAAGGATGGTAAGATGCTCATTGTTGTCTTATATGTTGATGATGTGATAGTTACAGGTAATGATGCTTACCTCATTGAAAATTTTAAAAGAGTCATGAAAGAAGAATTTGAAATGACTAATATGGAATTGCTGAGATAATTCTTAGGAATAGAAGTAGAGAAAAATTAAAATAAAAGATTTATTTTTCAAGCTAAATATGTAAAAGAATTTCTGGAAAGATTTAACATGCAGGATTGCAAGGCAGTAATTACTCCTACAGTAATAGGATTGAAATTAAGCAAAGAAGACCTCAACAAAGATTTTGATCCAAGTTTTTACAAGAGCATAGTTGGCAGCCTTATTTATTTGACTGCAACTAGGCCAGATATTATGCATGTTGTAAGTTTAATTTCCAGATTCATGGAGAGGCCAAAGGAGGCACATTAGCAAGCAACAAAGAGAATTCTAAGGTATGTGAAAAGAACAAAGAGGTATGGTATTTTATATACCTCTTTATAATTTTTTTAATTAATTAGATATAATGACAGTGATTGGGTTGTAAGTATAGATGACAAAAAAAACACATCTAGATATATTTTTCACATGGGATCAGGAGCCATTTCATGGGCTTCTAAGAGACAGCCAATTGTGGCGTTATCTATAGTAGAAGCAGAGTATGTGGCAGTTATATCAACATCATGAAAAGTAGTATGGATGTGGAGAATGTTGAGAGATTTGTGCAATGAACACGTAAAATTTACAACAATTTATTGTGATAATAGCTCAGAAATAACTTTATCCAAGAATTTTGTGTTTCATAAAGAACATAACACATTGATGCAAAGTATCACTACATCAGAGAATTGGTGAACAATGGATAAATTGTTTTACAACACTGTAGAAGAGAAGAAAAATCCGCTGATATTTTGACAAAACGATTGTAGCAAAAGAGTTTTAATTATCTTAGCAAATGTCTAGGAATGCAAGATAGCAGCAGTTGTAATTAAGGGGGAGCTTGGAAATTACTCCCAATTTCAATCTGAATAAACAAGGATAGGAATATCAATTTTTCTTTGAAGACAAAGTACAAGAGCAACAACAATTTTTTTTTTGGTTTTACACTCAACCTGTGCATTCAATTTTAGGACGTAGCCCTCGTGATTTACTAAGTCGTGGTCTACACCAGGAAACCTCCCGACATAAACACCATGCACCAACCGCATTTAAATTCCACGCCTTTTGTTTTGAATAAAAACCTCACCACGTCTTTTGTGGACCCCTCCAGTCCACATCACACCACCATTGACCAATGGGCGTTTATCATAAGCCTTAGCATCTACATCATCGGCCCTTTGAACCCACATGATTGATGGACCCTGCCAACACCACGTCAACCGTCCGCAGTGAATCAAATTTCTTCTGCACCGTTTCTCGTCTGTGTCAGTAGGTCATTGCAATCACATGATAACTGTGACCCCACCATGCGATCTCATTCCCCGTCTGCCAATACAAGTTCATCGCCAGGTTTTGAAGTCCAGTCAGTCGACACATTAAACAATGCGACAAACCATCGCATTACGTTTCCCATTTTCTTATCACACAGTTTCGTACTGATGTCATCTGGCACAGTGTTCAATGCGATAAAACACATCACGATATATATTGTAATGTGTTTGGTTTAATGTTTTATTTTATATGGTTTTGAAATGACCGTGACATAATAGTTTTATTTTATAAACTCTTAGACTTAAGTTAGTATTTTGTATATTTGTATTGTAAACATATATATATGTTTAAAATACATAAGAAAGAAAGTAAGTGTATGCTAAGAGAAGAATGAGAATGTGTGGGAGCAGGAAGTGTGCAATCCTGCTTGTGAAATGTTACAGAGGAGCAGTGTAAATCCAAAATAGCAGTTTTTAAGGAAGAAATTTGTAATAGTTTAAATTCATTGAAAGAAAGACAGTGTTTTGTTTCCACTGTGTATGATTTGTTTTTTGCTTCATCTGCGAGTTTTTTTTTTTTTTTCCCTCTTTGTATTTGGAAGAGGAATTTTTTTTCTCTGTTGTTAAGGAATTCTCAGAAATTCCAACAATCTTGAATCAAATTTTCCTTATGACAACAACAGCTTGGTTAACAGATACCTAGATCTGGAATAAAGCACAGTAGATCCAGACTATTACACAGTACATCTCAGAGTAGATCTCAGACTAATACATAGTAGATCTGAGATAGATCTGAGATTGTTGCAAGTTCTAACCTATTTTTCGTATGCCAATCCAAGCCATGTGGAAGTTTTTTTGAATAAAAGATACCCTCTAACCACTGAAACCCCAACGAAACTGCTATTTGTTTCACCAAATCTGGTACCAAATTTCTTGCAGTCTTTGACCCTATTGTGTACTTGTTCAACGGTTGAAATCAGATCCTGCAACTTTGGATCAGCCTCTCGAGGGGCATGGCTATTAGTGCCAAGATTTGCAATCCCCTTTTCTGCCTATATGTGGGTCTCCATCTTTCATCACCGAGTATGTGGTTTGGAGCGAAACGAGAGTCAAAGAACTCTTGTTGTGTACAATGCTCATGGCTAAAATTGATAAACAGGGTGCGGATGTCCTCATTGGCGAGTTCTGTTTTGTCCAAGTGTTGTGATCCGCAATGTACCAGTGCGCTGGCTAGACTCTATGATATTTTGATGCTAAAAACCTCCCGTCTCTTGAGTGCCTGGATGGGGCATCCGTTGTGTTCTCTGAAAACCCAACGCCATGAACCCTAGCTATGTTGCCTTCCATCACGCTCCATTTTTTAAGTTGTCTTCCTCTTTCCTTCATTGATATTTAATTATTTTTTTTTAAGTTGTCTCATTCTTTCTTTCATTGTTTCTATTTAGAGTCTTGGAAATTTCTTAAATGATTAAATAACTCAAGAAACCCAAATTTATATTTTCTGTTAATTTGTAATGAGATTTTAAAAAATCAGAGCATTTTAGCTCGAGTGATTTGATTTGGTAAAAAAAAAATTTCCCAACTACTTGGGATAAGTCTTGAAGACGCACTGTAACAAGTTTATTAATAACATTTATGAAATAATTGATAGTAAATTGTTTAAAATTATAAAGTCTCCAACAATTCTCATTCATATTTTTAAAAAAATCCCAACTACTTGGGATAAGTCTAGAAGACGCACTGTAACAAGTTTATTAATAAAATTTATGAAATAATTGATAGTAAATTTTTCAAAATTATAAATTCTCAAAAAAAAAAAATCATTTAAAAATAAATAAAAAATGAGAAAAAAAAATTGATATTTCAAAACATTAAAATAATCACCTTATCCAGCTATACCTTTTCCATCCATGCTAAGCTAAACTATAGAGATTTTCAGATATAACCCTACAGCTAAATTGTTATCATTAGGTGCCTTCAACACATGAGTTGTGCTTAATACTGGTTTCATGGTACTTTCAAGTAAACAACACATTGGAGCATTCACCCTAAATGTTATGTTCCTAGGAAAGCCTTTCCTGGGGAGCAGCAAAAATCTTTCCAAAAAGTTTAGGATGATGAAAATATCTAAATATGTATTGCAAACCATAGCTACCAAATGATTGACTTGAACAAAGCATATGATAGAGTTGACTTGGTCTTTATGAGGATGGTTTTACATAAAATTGGTCTTGGGCGGGAGGTGGTTGCATGGATCATGGATTTTATAAGCAATACTTCTATGGCTATCCTCATAAACGGTTATGCATTGAAGTTTTTTCATCCTCGCCGAGGGTTGAGGCAAGGTTGTTCCCTTTCTCCATTACTATTCATTCTAGTAATGGACGCACTGAGTTTAAGAATCAAGAGGGCGGTCGAACAAGGGGTTTTCAAGGGCATTGACATTGGTCCTCTATTGAAGGCTTCCCACAACCTTTTCTTCGATGATATCCTCATCCTCAATATGCTGGTGAAGGCATCATGGGCGGCCTTAGATGATATTTTTAAAATGTTCTGTGCTGCCACTGGTATGATTATCAGTGCTGAAAAATATTGTTTATACTGTGCTGTTGTTCAAGATTCAGAATTTGATGATGTTGTTGAATTGTTTGGTTTCAAAAAGGCTTAACTGGAATATTTTCTTACTTATTTGGGTTTCAATATGAAAGCTATATCATACTTTGCGAAGGACTGGGAATGGTTGATAGAGAAGTATAGGAAGCGGTTAAATTCATGGACTGTGAAATTCTTATCCCGGGGTGGCAGATTAATTATTTTGTAGGAAGTGTTACAACAAATTTCTGTTTATTGGGCCCACCTATATATTATTCCCAAGAGGATCTTGAAGGAAATTAAGAAAATTATGGGGAAGTTCATATGGGGGGGAGGATTTGGAAGAAATCCATCCACCTTTCTAGTTGGGATAGTATTTCCTTGCCTAAAAAGATGGGGGGGTGGGGTATATTAGATCTTGAGATTTTTGGAAATGCTCTTATCATTAAATCATTGTGGAGATGCCTACACAGTGATGGTATTTGGCACAATATAATAAAGCATAAATACATTGGCTGCAAGTCCTTGGAGGGTTTACACTCATTCGGTTGGAATGATGGTCCAAAAAGATCTTGTATAAGGAAGGGTTTCGGCATGGTATGGCCAAAGATATGTTGGGTGCGGAGCCTGATTATCTTGTTTACTTTTTATCACAGCATTGTACCCCTGTACCTTGAAAGGGGTCCCGGGGGGGGAGAGCACTTTTTGGAGCCCCCCCCTAGCAGGGGTTTCGGGGGCATTGCCCCCGAAGCTAAAAACAGATGTAAAATTGCCTTGTAAAAGTATAGTAATTTCTAGTCAATCTGGGTCGTTCATAGGCGGATGATCTGACGGTAGAAGTTATGTTTAGTTTAGGGTTTTTTTTTCCCTAGAAGGAAACCCCCTTGTATATATGACGGTATTGTATTGCGGCTGTGTATTATGTGTGTATTCTCAGAGCGAGAAACAGATAGGGAGACTATGAGAGAGAATAGAGGATATTACAGCGGATCTACTGTAGGTTTTGTCTCTTCATTTTTGCTGGATAATAGAAAGGAAGGACTGGATGTTTGGGGTGGACGTAGCCCAAACTAGGTGAACCACGTATATCTGTGTCTCTCTGGTTTTACGTGTTTTGTGTGCTTGTATTTTCCGCATATTTTATGTTTT
Source organism: Pinus albicaulis (assembly GCA_034641835.2). NCBI lineage: Eukaryota > Viridiplantae > Streptophyta > Pinopsida > Pinales > Pinaceae > Pinus > Pinus albicaulis. The sequence goes on from CM076571.1 coordinate 997,959,103, forward strand.
GCATTGCTCTATAATATTTAATTTTATAACAACTGGTATCAGAGCCGAAGGTCTATTTGGCTGATAAACTCGCAGGAACGAAGGGTTCCTGGTTCGAGTGGGAGCAATGGCGGAAGATGGTAAATTTAGGTTCGACAAATTTAACGGCCAAAAATTCCCATTATGGAAGATGCCGATGGAATATTATCTTTATCAGAAATATCTGTAACTACCATTGAGCGGAAAAACAAATAATCTAGCGGCCATGACAAATGCGGAATGGAACATTCTCGATAGAAAGGCACTCGGAACAGTACGGTTGTGCCTTGCGGTGTCAGTCACCTTCAATATTTCGAAGGAAACAACAACAGAGGGTTTGATTAAGGCATTGGCGAAACTATATGAAAAACGCTCGGCCTCAAACAAGGTATTTCTCATGAAACGTTTATTTAATATGAAGATGTCGAAAGGTGGATGTGTTGTGGACCATTTAAATGATTTTAATATAGTTACCAGTCAGTTAAGTTCTGTAGGGGTAAACTTTGATGATGAAGTTAGGGCTCTTTTATTTCTATTCTCATTGCCAGAAAGTTGGAACGGTTTAGTTATGGCCATTAGTAACTTTGTCTCTAGATCTAGTACTTTAAATTTTGATGATGTTGTCGGTGTTATCCTTAGTGAGGAAATGCAACGGAAAAGCTCCGGTGAGAAATCGGGTAATGCTTTGAGTGCAGAGTCTAAAAAGGAAGAAGAATGGAAAGAAGAGCTTGGGTTATCGCAATAAATCAGAAAGGCAGGGATCAAGTTCGGTCAGGATAGTGTCTTTGAAATGCGGAAAGAGGACAACTAAAAAGAAAGACTGTAGATCTCAGAAGGGAAAAGAAGGAGATGCACAACAAGAAAAAAATCATGAAGCAAATGTGACAAGTGATGTGTTACAAGATGATTTGATTCATTCTTTTGAAAATGTTACTGATTTTTGGGTAGTAGATTCAGGGGCCTCATTCCATGCCACACCTGATAAGAAATATTTTCATGACTATATCCAAGGAGATTTTGGACAAGTCTGTTTGGGTGATGATAAACCCTGTAAAAGTTTTGGAATGGGTAAAGTTCTCGTAAAACAACAGAATGGAAACCAATGGCTATTAAAGGAGGTAAGGCATGTTCCAGATTTGAAGAAAAATCTTATTTCAACAGGGCAGTTAGGCAGTGAAGGTTGTGTGACAACTTTCACATATAAAACTTAGAAGGTCGCCAAAGGAGCCCTTGTAATAGCAAAAGGCGAAAAGATTGGTACATTGTATTTATGCAATGGTGTTCTAAATACGGTAATGGCACCTTCGAAGGAAGCGATTGGCAGGATTGTGGCATCCTGGCTAACAGGACACATGAGTGAGAAGGGAATGAAGATTTTTCACTCAAGAAATTTGTTTCCAGGTTTGAAGAATATTGATTTGGATTTCTGTCAAAATTGCATTTATGGAAAACAAAAGAGAGTTAGATTTCTCAGAGTTGGGAAAGAAAAGAAGAGCGAAAAATTAGAGCTTGTGCATACAGATATATGGGGACCTGCTCAGGTATCATCTCTCAGTGGCTCTCATTAAATGTTACTTTTATTGATGATGCAACTAGAAAAACATGGATTTATTGTATTCAGAATAAATCTGATGTATTTGATACTTTCAAGAAATGGAAAGCTTTGGTTGAGATTGAGACAAGAAGGAAGTTGAAGTGTCTCAGATCAGAAAATAGAGGTGAATATTGCAGCAAAAATTTTGATAGGTACTGGTCAGAGCATGGAATTCACAGAGAGAAGACAGTTCCAAGAACACCACAATAAAATGGTGTTTCAAAAAGAATGAACAAAACAATCATGGAGCGTGCAAGGTGCATGAGATTGCACGCAGGATTGCCTTTACAATTTTTGGCAGATGTTGTAGATATTGTTGTTTATCTAATAAACAGAGGGCCTTCAAGTTCCTTGGATGGTGGTATTCTAGAGGAAGCATGGACAGGTAAAAAGGTAAACTACTCTTTTTTAAATCCTTTTGGTTGTGAGGCCTTTGTCCATATTAATAAACAAAATAGAACAAAGCTTGAGAAAAAATCAAAGAAATGTACCTTTATTGGATATGATGTTAATGATTTTGGTTATCGCTTATATGATTATGAAAATCACAAATTCATTAGGAGCAGAGATGTAATATTCATTGAAAAGGTCTTGTATAAGAATCAGTTGCAGGAAAAGAAACAAGAAAAAGAAATCAAGGAATACATAGTTCTTGATGAGATAACTGAAAAAGTAAAGGTACCTGAAAATAATAGTAATTAACAACCATAATAGCAGCAACCACCACAACAGCAACAAGCACCTCAAACACCTAAAAGTGGTGTTAGAAGATCTACCATGATAAGTATACCCCCTGAATGATACTCTCCTTCATTATATTATTTATTTCTAACCGATTCTAGTGAACCCGAATGTTATGAAGAAGCAATGCAGGTTGAAAGCAGGAAGAGGTGGGAGCTAGCCATGGAAGAAGAAATGGAATCCTTAATGCATAACCAGACTTGGGACTTAGTGAGGTTGCCTTCAGGTAAAACTGCATTGCAGAATAAATGGGTTTACAGGCTAAAGGAAGAAGATGGAGGAAAACATAGGCACAAAGCTAGACTTGTGGTGAAGGGGTTTGCACAGAAGAAAGGTATTGATTTTGATGAAATATTTTCTCTTGTTGTTAAAATGACTTCAATCATAACTATTTCAAGTCTTGTAGCAGCAGAAAATTTACATCTTGAACAGTTAGTTGTAAAGACAACATTTCTTCATGGAGATCTAGAGGAAGAGATCTATATGGAACAACCATAAGGATATGAGGTCAAAGGGAAAGAAAAATTAGTGTGCAGGCTAAATAATAGCTTTTATGGCTTAAAACAGGCTCCAAGGCAGTGGTATCTAAAATTTAACAAGTTTATGTCTGAACAAGGTTATACTAGATGTCACTCTGATCATTGTGCTTATCTGAAAAGGAAAAATGATGACAGCTATATTATATTGTTATTGTATGTAGATGACATGCTTGTTGTAGGGTCTAACATGCAGGAAATAAATGTGCTCAAAAGAAAATTGGCAAATTCATTTGCAATGAAGGATTTGGGAGCTGCAAAACAAATATTTTGTATGAGGATAGCTAGAGACAAGAAAAATCGCAAATTAACACTGTCTCAGAATGCGTACATAGAAAAGGTGTTGAAAATATTTAATATGCAGAATGCAAAACCAATTAGTACACCTTTTTCCAGCCATTTCAAACTTAGTAAGGAGATGTGTCCCAAGACCCAAGAAGACATGGATTATATGTCTAAAGTTCCATATGCATCAGCAGTTGGAAGCTTAATGTATGTAATGGTCTGCACAAGGCCTGATATTGCACATGCAGTGGGAGTTGTAAGCAGGTACATGAATAATCCAGGACAAGAACATTGGATGTCAGTAAAATGGATTCTCAGATATTTGAGAGGTACCACAAATCAAGCATTATGCTTTGGTGGTTCAAACATTGCTCTACAGGGATATGTTGATGCAGATATGACAGGTGACAAAGATAATAGGAGGAGCACTATAGGATATGTATTTACTGTAGGTAGAACAACTGTCAGTTGGGTTTCAAAAATCCAAAGTGTTGTTGCACTTTCAACAACAGAAGCAGAGTATGTTGCTGCTACAGAGGCTAGTAAAGAAACAATTTGGTTACAAAGGTTTATGGATGAATTGGGTAAGAAGCATGATATGGGCACATTATATAGTGATAGCCAAAGTGCCATTCATCTTGCAAAGAACTCATCATTTCATTCCAGGACTAAACACATACATCTCAAGTACCATTTCATACGGTCAATATTGGAAGATGGAGAGTTGAAGCTGGAAAAGATACACACTAGCCAGAATCCTGCAGATATGCTAACAAAAGTTGTAACCAGGGAGAAAATGAGAACATGCTCAGTTTCAATTGGTCTTCAAGGATGACGATGAAGATGAGGAACAACCATGTCCAAAGAGGAGTCATTGTCCAGCAAATGAAGCAACGGTGGAGTTGCTACAATCAATCTCCAAGTGGGAGATTGTTGGGTGTGGAGCTTGATTATCTTGCTTACTTTGCATCACAGCATTGGACCCCTATACCTTAAAAGGGGCAGCAATGCCGCTCGTAATTAATCGCTATCGTGGGGGGTCTAGGGGGCTGGCAGCGCTTTTCGGAGACCCCCCCCTAGCGGGGGTTTTGGGGGCAGCGCCCCTGAAGCTAAAAATAGATGTAAAATTGCCTTGTAAAAGTATAGTAATTTCTAGTGAATCTGGGTCGTTCATAGGCAGATGATCTGACAGTAGAAGTTATGTTTAGTTTAGGGTTTTTTTCCCTAGAAGGCAACCCCCTTGTATATATGAGAGTATTGTATTGCGGCTGTGTATTATGTGTGTATTCTCAGAGCGAGAAACAAATAGGGAGATTGTGAGAGAGAACAGAGGATATTACAGCGGATCTGTTATAGGTTTTGTCTCTTCATTTTTGCTAGATAATAGAAAGGAATGACTGACTGTTTGGGGTGGACGTAGCCCAAACTGGGTGAACCACGTATATCTGTGTCTCTCTGGTTTATGTGTTTTGTTTGCTTGTATTTTCCGCATATTTTATGTGTTGCATTGCTCTGTAATATTTAATTTTCTAACAAGATAAGGGAGAACCTGCGATGGTATTTTGGAAATGGTGCAAAAATTTTAATTGGCTGTCGAAGGTTGCCTGGGTTAGAAAATTTTGTCCCTTTAAATGATGATATTATATAGATGCTTAATAAGAAGGGGGTTTTTTATTTACAACAGTCCATTCTAGACTTGGATTTTGGTGTTCCTAGATGGAAATATGCCTCACAAATGGGGTTGAATAGCAGGTGGGATGCTGAATGGAATAGATATATCAACCTACTAACATCATTGGGGATTTGTACTTCGGCTGAGGGTGATAGAATTACATGGTGTGGTTACAAAAAGATGGATGGGTTGATTGTTAGAGGATATATTCAAGTCTTATTATGAAAAAGGAGTGGTTGCATTCGAATCAATGGTTTAAGAAAATGCGGAAAAATCAATGTAGCAATAAAAGCTGATATTCTTTATGTGGCTTGTGTGGAAAGTTAAAAATCTTACATTGAATAATTTAAAAGGGGGGCTGGCAGGGCACAGTTCAGTGTGTCCATTGTGGGGTGGATGAGGAGGATAATTGTCACCTATTTTATACATGCTCATTTGCTAAAGATACATTGTTCCTCCTTAGTGAGAAACTACACATCCAGGTTCCTTCCTTCAGCTCTACTGGGGAGTGTTTGGTTTGGTGGCTGCACAAAGGAAGGGTCTATTGGCCTGTGCCTTTGTTGTTTCATTGGAATATTTGGTGTTGCAGAAATAGAAAAATCTTTGAGAATAAGCCATGTTCCCCAACTGAGGTGGCATTACTGATTTATAGTTCATGGGAAAACCAGAAGATTGGCCAGCAACCAATACAAGATTTATCTAAAAGACTGTGCACATTTGAATACCAATACCCAGTAGGTTTTTTTGATGGAGCCTCTCAGGATTTAAATTGCGGATGTGGAGAATGGTCACTGATCTCTCCGAGTTGTCACTATAAAATTTATTGGAATGGAGGCAAAGGTTCGAATATGAAGGCGGAATGTCTTGCTTTATGGGGTTTATTATGGTTTGCTTGTCAACTTTGTGTGGATCAGATCTGGGTCATTGGGGATTCCAAGGTTCTAATTGATCATATGAACCTTAAAGCTATGATTAATCTGGGGAATTTGGCACAGTGGATGGACTGGATCAACATATTGCAGAAGTCTTTCACAAACATCTCTTTTCATCATGTTTACAGAGAGAAGAATATTGTGGCCGATAGATTGTCAAAGAAAGGCTTGGTTGGGACTTATCCCTGGCTCACTATTACTTCAGTTCACTTCATATGGACGGAAAGTGAAGAAAATATCAAATTCATTGATGATGACGCTCACATCCTCATCGTTTTTTATTATATTATAGTTTATGGCTATTTGGTTTAGAATTTTTGTAAGTTGTTCAAGAACATATGCGGATGGGCAGATGGCTTCATGGGCGGGGGATACGCGGTAATTTCTAGTTAGTACGGGACGTTCAAGTCAATGGGACGTTCATGGGCGGATTATACGACGGTAGAACTTATGTTTAGTTTAGGTTTTCCCTAGAAGGAAACCCCCTTGTATATGTAGGAGTTTGTATTAAGTGCATGTGTGTATTCTCGGAGGCGAGAAATAGATAGAGACTGAGAGAATAGAGGATATTACGGTGGATCTCACCTTAGGTTTGTCTCTTCATTTTCTTTGAGATAATAGAAATGAAGGACTAGATGTTTTAAATTAGGCCGTGCCCAAGCTGAGTCAGTACATCTTGTCTGTGTCTCTCTGGTTTTATGTGTTTTGTGTGTTTGTGTTTTCCACATATTTTATGTGTTTCATTGCTATGTAATATATACAATTTGTAACAACTGTATCAGAGCCGAAGGTCTATTTGGTTGATAAACTCGCAGGAAAGAAGGGTTCCTGGTTCGAGTGGGAGCAATAATGGAAGATGGTAAGTTTAGGGTCGAGAAATTTAACGGCCAAAACTTCCCGCTGTGGAAGATGCAGATGGAAGATTATATGTATCAGAAAAATCTGTAGCTACCATTTAGCGGAAGAACAAAGACGCCGACGACTGTGACAAATGTAGAATGGGAAATTCTCGATAGAAAAACACTCGGAACAGTATGGTTGTGCCTTGCAGTGTCGGTAGCCTTCAATATTTCGAAGGAAACAACAACGGAGGGTTTGATTAAGGCATTGGTGAAATTATATGAAAAACCCTCGACCTCAAACAAGGTATTTCTCATGAAATGTTTATTTAATATAAAAATGTTGGAAGGTGGATCTGTTGCAGACCATTTAAATGATTTTAATACAGTTACCAGTCAGTTAAGTTATGTACGGGTAAACTTTGATAATGAAGTTAGGGCTCTTTTATTTCTGTGCTCATTGCCGGTAGGATGGTTTAATTATAGCCCGTGGTAACTTTCTGTCTCTTGGATCTAGTACTTTAAAATTTGATGATGTTGTCGGTGCTATCACTAGCAAGGAAATGCAACGGAAAATCTTTGGTGAGACATGGGTAGTAGCACGAGTCACAAAAGTCTAAAGGAAGAAGAATGAAGAGAAGAGCTTGGGATATCGCGATAAATCAAGGAAAGAAGCGGACCAAGTCTAGATCGGGGGATAGTGTGCGAAATGCGGAAAGAGAGGACACCTAATGAAATACTGTAGATCTCGGAAGGGAAAAGAAGGAGACACACAGCAAGAAAACAATCATGAAGCAAATATGATAGGTGATGTGTTACAAAATTATTTGATTCTTTCTTTCGAAAATGTTACTGATTCTTGGGTTGTAGATCTTGGGGCTTCATTCCATGCCACACCCGATAAGAAATATTTTCATGACTATGTTCAAGGAGATTTTGGACAAGTTCATTTGGGTGATGATAAACCCTATAAAATTGTTGGAATGGGTAAGGTTCTTGTAAAACAGCAGAATGGAAACCAATGGCTATTAAAGGAGGGGGTAAGGCATATTTCCGGTTTGAAGAAAAATTTGATTTCAACAGGGCAGTTAGGCAGTGAAGGTTGCGTGACAACTTTCAGAGATAAAACTTGGAAGGTCACCAAAGGAGCCTTGGTAATAGCAAAAGGTGAAAAAGGTTGGTACATTGTATTTATGCAATGGTATTTCTAACTCTGTTAATGCTTTAACTTCCAAAGGAGCAGATGCAACATTATGGCATCATAGGCTCGAACACATGAGTGAGAAGGGGATGAAGATTCTTCACTCAAGAAATTTGTTGCCAGGTTTGACGAATGTTGTTTTGGATTTCTGTGAGAATTGCATTTATGGAAAACAGAAGAGAGTCAGATTTCTCAAAGTTGGGAAAGAAAAGAAGAGCGAAAAATTAGAGCTTGTGCATATAGATATATGGGGACCTGCTCAGGTATCATCTCTTGGTGGCTCTCATTATTATGTTACTTTTATTGATGATGCAACTAGAAAAAATTGGATTTATTGTATTCAGAATAAATCTGATGTATTTGATACTTTCAAGAAATAGAAAGCACATGTTGAGATTGGACGAGGAAGAAGTTGCGGTGTCTCGGATCAGAAAATAAATTAATATTAGAAACAAAAGGAAATTTGACAGTGAAGTCTGTTCAGAGCATGGAATTCACAGAGAGAAGACAGTTCCAAGAACACCACAAGAAAATGGTGTGTCAGAAAGAATGAACAAAACAATCATGGAGCATGCAAGGTGCATGAGATTGCATGCAGGATTGCCTTTACAATTTTGGGTAGATGCTGTAGATATTTTTGTTTTTCTAATAAGTAGAGGGCCTTCAAGTTCATTGGATGGTGGTATTCCAGAGGAAGCATGGACAGGTAAAAAGGTAAACTGCTCTTTTTTAAAGCCTTTTGGCTGTGAAGCCTTTTTCCATATTAATAAAGAAAATAAAACAAAGCTTGAGGCAAAATCAAGGAAATGTACCTTTATTGGATATCGTGTTAATGATTTTGGTTATCGCTTATATGATTATGAAAATCACAAAATCATTAGGAATGGAAGATGTAATATTCAATGCAAAATTATTGTAAAGAATCAATTAGGGAAAAAGCAAGAAAAGAAAGCAAAAGGAATGCACGATTCTTCAGTGGAAATAGCGAAAAATGAAATGTGTACGAAAATAATAGTAATTGCTGTCTATGGCGGCCAACCACCACAAGCACTTAACCGCACCTCAAACACACAAGTGGTGTTAGAAGATCTACCATGATAAGTATACCCCTGAAGCGTGCTCTCCTTGTTATATTATTTATTGATGGGTTAAACATTTAGATGTTGTGAAAACGATGCGGGTTGGCGAGAAGAAGTGGGAGCTAGCCATGGAAGAAGAAATGGACTCCTTAATGCATAACCAGACTTGGGACTTAGTCAGGTTGCCTTCAGGTAAAAATGCATTGCAGAATAAATGGGTTTACAGGCTGAAGGAAGAAGATGGAGGAGAACAGAGGCACAAAGCTAGACTTGTGGTGAAGGGGTTTTCACAGAAGAAAGGTATCGATTTTAATGAAATATTTTCTCCTGTTGTTAAAATGACTTCAATCATAACTATTTTAAGTCTTGTAGCAGCAGAAAATTTACATCTTGAACAGTTAGATGTAAAGACAACATTTCTTCATGGAGATCTAGAGGAAGATATCTATATGGAACAACCGGAAGGATATGAGGTCAAAGGGAAAGAAAAATTAGTGTGTAGACTAAAGAAGAGCTTGTATGGCTTAAAACAGGCTCCAAGGCAGTGGTATCTAAAATTTGACAAGTTTATGTATGAACAAGGTTATACTAGATGTCACTCTGATCATTTTGTTTATCTGAAAAGGAAAAATGATGGCAGCTATATTATATTGTTATTGTATGTAGATGACATGCTTGTTGCAGGGTCTAACATGCAGGAAATAAATGCGCTCAAAAGAAAATTGGCAAATTCATTTGCAATGAAGGATTCGGGAGCTGCAAAACAAATCTTTTGTATGAGGATATCTAGAGACAAGAAAAATCGCAAATTAACACTATCTCGGGATGAGTACATAGAAAAGGTGTTGAAAAGATTTAATATGCAGAATGCAAAACCAATTATTACACCTTTTTCCAGCCATTTCAAACTTAGTAAGGAGATGTGCCCCAAGACCCAAGAAGACATGGATTGTATGTCTAAAGTTCCATATGCATCAGCAGTTGGAAGCTTAATGTATGTAATGGTCTGCACAAGGCCTGATATTGCATATGCAGTGGGAGTTGTAAGCAGGTACATGAATAATCCAGGAAAAGAACATTGGATGGCAGTAAAATGGATTCTCAGATATTTGAGAGGTACCACAAATCAATCATTATGCTTTGGTGGTTCAAACATTTCTCTACAGGGATATGTTGATGCAGATATGGCAGGTGACAGAGATAACGGGAGGAGCACTACAGGATATGTATTTACTGTAGGTGGAACAACTGTCATTTGGGTTTCAAAAATCCAAAGTGTTGTTGCACTTTCAACAACAGAAGCAGAGTATGTTGCTGCTACGGAGGCTAGTAAAGAAATGATTTGGTTACAAAGGTTTATGGATGAATTGGGTAAGAAGCATGATATGGGCACACTATACAGTGATAGCCAAAGTGCTATTCATCTTGCAAAGAACTCATCATTTCATTCTAGGACTAAACACATACATCTCAAGTACCATTTCATACGGTCAGTATTGGAAGATGGAGAGTTGAAGCTGGAAAAGATACACACTAGCCAGAATCCTGCAGATATGCTAACAAAAGTTGTAACGAGGGAGAAACTGAGAATGTGCTCAGTTTCAATTGGTCTTCAAAGATGACGATGAAGATGAGGAACAACCAGGTCCAAAGAGGAGTCATTGTCCGGAAGAAAATGGTGATGACGGTGGGTTACTCGATCGATCTAAGTGGAAGTTGTTGGTGTAAAAACGATTATCTTGCTTGTTGCATCCTGACATTGGACCCCTATGTCTCGAGCGACAACGCCGCCGTGGTGTCCTTTCACGTGGGGGTCTGGGGGGTGGCAGTGGCGGGCCCCACGGGGTTTTGCGAGCGAGCGCCCACGGAAAGGCCCCAAAACGGATATGGAAATTGCCTTGTAAAAGTATAGTAATTTCTAGTCAATCTGGGCCGTTCATAGGCAGATGATCTGACGGTAGAAGTTATGTTTAGTTTAGGGTTTTTTTCCCTAGAAGGCAACCCCCTTATATATATGAGGGTATTGTATTGCGGCTGTGTATTATGTGTGTATTCTCAGAGCGAGAAACAAATAGGGAGACTATGAGAGAGAACAGAGGATATTACAGTGGATCTGTTATAGTTTTTGTCTCTTCATTTTTGCTGGATAATGGAAAGGAAGGACTGGCTGTTTGGGGTGGACGTAGCCCAAACTGGGTGAACCACGTATATCTGTGTCTCTCTGGTTTTATGTGTTTTGTGTGCTTGTATTTTCCGCATATTTTATGTGTTGCATTGCTCTGTAATATTTAATTTTCTAACAAGATAAGGGAGAACCTGCGATGGTATTTTGCAAATGGTGCAAAAATTTTAATTGGTTGTCGAAGGTTACCTAGGTTAGAAAATTTTGTCCCTCTAAATGATGATATTATATAGATGCTTAATCAGAAGGGGTTTTTCTATTTACAACAGTCCATTCTAGACTTGGATTTTGGTGTTCCTAGATGGAAATATGCCTCACAAATGGGGTTGGATAGCAGGTGGGATGCTGAATGGAATAGATATATCAACCTACTAACATCATTGGGTATTTGTACTTCGGCGGAGGGTGATAGAATTACATGGTGTGGTTACAAAAAGATGGATGGGTTGAGTGTTACAGGGATATATTCAAGTCTTATTATGAAAAAGCAGTGGTTGCATTCGAATCGATGGTTTAAGAAAATCTGGAGAATCAATGTACAAATAAAACTGATATTCTTTATGTGGCTTGTGTGGAGGAACAAAAATCTTACATTGAATAATTTACAAAAAAGGGGCTGGCAGGGGCCTGGTTAGTGTGTCCATTGTGGGGTGGATGAGGAGGATAATTGTCACCTATTTTATACATGCTCATTTGCTAAAGATACACTGTTCCTCCTTAGTGAGAAACTACACATCCAGGTTCCTTCCTTCAGCTCTACTAAGGAGTGTTTTCTTGGTGGCTGCACAAAGGAAGGGTCTATTGGCCTGTGCCTTTGTCATTTCATTGGAATATTTGGTGTTGCAGAAATAGAAAAATCTTTCTGAATAAGCCATGTTCCCCAACTGAGGTGGCATTACTGATTTATAGTTCATGGGAAAACCAGAAGATTGGCCAGCAACCAATACAAGATTTATTTAAAAGACTGTGCACATTTGAATACCAATACCTGGTAGTTTTTTTTTATGGAGCCTCTCAGGATTTAAATTGCAGATGTGGAGCATGGTTACTGATCTCTCTGAGTTGTCACTATAAAATTTATTGGAATGGAGGCAATGATTTGAATATGAAGGCAGAATGTCTTGCTTTATGGTGTTTATTATGGTTTTCTTGTCAACTTTGTGTGGACCGGATCTGGGTCATAGGGGATTCCAAGGTTCTAATTGATCATATGAACCTTAAAGCTATGATTAATCTGGGGAATTTGGCACAGCGGATGGACCGGATCAACATATTGCAGAAGTCTTTCACAAACATCTATTTTCATCATGTTTACCAGGAGAAGAACACTGTGGCTAATAGATTGTCAAACAAAGGCTTGGTTGGGACTTATGGCAATCTGCACTATTAGCGGTTCACTTCATATGGACAGGAAGCTGAAGAAAATATCCAAATTCATTGATGACGACTGTCCATCCTCATCGTTTTTGTTATCTATGGTTTATGGCTGTTTGGTTTTGAATTTTTGTAAGCTGTTCAAGAACATATGCCTATTTTGTGTAAGATGAAACAATTTTGTTTTATTGTTTATCTTATAAGTCACAGAATATGTAGCAGCGAGCGGGCTATATGACAAACTTTGGAATGAGAGTTTTCCTCCATACTATTTCTGATTTGCTGCTGAAGAAGTTTAAACTGCTCTATATTACGTTTTTAAAAGTAGAAGAACTCTGTAAAGATTTTTAATTATCAATTTTTGTCTAGTACAAAATATAAACCAGTTTCGTATTTTTCGTGCTGCTAAAAACTACCAAATCAGGGGACGGAAATTCGGGAATTGGATCTGTACATCGAATAATTCAATGAAAATTTGATTCCGTTCAGGGTAGTTTCGTTTGGATGATAGAAATTTTTGGGGTTATAGTTTATTACATAAATTTCTGTGTTTGAGAATATTAAGTAAATCGTTTTGGGATGGCAAGTAAAAAATGGAAAGTTGTTGAATTCCAAGTAAGAAATGGAAGTTAATAGTGAGTGTAGAAAATTTTTGAGAAAATTAAATGAAAATGAAAATAAAATTAAATAGAAATGGAAATGAAAATTAATTCTAAAATAACTAAGAAAAAAAGAATTTGAACGAAATCTTGAGAGAGTAAATTTTATAATAATTCATTGTTTTTTAAATATAATATATTTATGAGGAATTATAAGTTTTGAATATTTTATTTTTAAATATGTATTAATTATAAAAAAATAGATATAATTTGAAATTAAAGAGAAGTAGTTTTAATTTTTGAATATTTATTTTTTAAATAAATATTAATTATAAAAAGATTTCAGGTAAGATTAGAAAGTGAGAGGGAAGTTTTGAATTTTGAAAAGAAAAGAGATTTTGAAGATAAGACAAGTATGGTTGTGGTTTTGCTAAGTAAACTGTAGTTTTAAAATTATTTATATTAATTAAAATTAATAAAATTTATTTAAATTTGAAAATAAATGTGAAGAAAACAACAAAAACATTGTTGTTAAAAGAAAAAAATATATATATTTAAATGTTTAAGACATATACTCTCAAATTTTTTTTAGGAATTAAAAATTTTGCTAAGTTTTTTTTATGGTATCGTACAGAATTTGAATCCAATTTTACAAACATGAAAAATAGGCAATACTTCACGTCTAGCAAGGTAGCCGTCATCTATTGCATAATATATTAGTAAACTCCCTGTAACTATATTCAACACTTTGTCATCTATCGCGTGGAATTTAAAGAATGGCACATTTGATTTATTCTAAGTCAGAAGGCTGCTCGAATGAAAAATCAATATTATATTCCACCGCGTCTGCCGATTTAGTCAGCCCTATCGCAAAATTCTATTCTGAAATGAACTGCAAATATCCTTATGGTTTTAATTAAACACTTCAAATCGTGGCTTTTCTAGGTAATTTGAAGACGTGTATCTGTTTTCAATTTCGTTTTCGGTGTAAATGTGTTTTTGAAATATAAAGAAATATCTAATTTACTTCTTAGAAATTATTAATTTTTATAACCGTCAATTCAATTATATTTAATTATTTTAAAAAACCTAAAAAATACAAAGTTCACATCATCCATGTAAATATTCATAGCATTTTTTTCTCCGTAAAAACGAGCAAATCAACTAGCGAAACAGCCTTAGCTCCTTCGTTAAAATCCTTACCGTATTCTCATGGCTTGACCATGTAAGAGTATGCTTAACAATATCTAAACAAACTTAAACTCTAGACACCAAACATTTTGAAATTTTATATATCGAAACAAAATCTAATATGGTTGGGGTTACACCAACCATTTTTTGTCATAACGTCTTCCGTTGATTAAGAGTTTTAAAATAGAAGTCGTTTTTCAGGCAAGAGTTAATAGACGGAAACAAATATTTTATATTAATTGCATGGTTATTAATGGAGCCTAGTATTTGCAATCTGTGTTTCCTTAGAATTTTCTTACTCTTGAGGTTTGACAATTTAGGGAATACTCTTGATGGATCATGTATTTACATAATTACAAGAATACACTTACGGGAGTCACGTATTTTGTTTAAAAAAGACAATTAACAATAAATATTGTAAAATATGTGCCATGCCTTTTTGAAACTCAAGTCATTATGGAAATATTATGTATATATTGTTTCACATGAAAAAAAAACGTTACACGTTTTTAAACCAATACTTTCCATCACACTCAGCCATACAAGTTAGAAGATAGTATCCATTCACTCTTGTATAAGTAATTTATAAAACGTAGGATTTAGGTTGTATAATTCAATGTTATATTGAATATTTCTTTTTAATTGGTTTGTAAAATTTGAAAAGTTTGAAGGGGACAGTGAGGGTGATTCGATACTGAAGGAAATTCTTTGTGTCCAAAATATTTAAAATTTAACAATTGAGATAAGTTAAGCTGAATATGTAATCAAAGGTTTCTATTAATCCATAACTATGAATATTACATTTAAAAAAAATGCATTTTTCACATTTTTTTAGAGAAAAAAAAAACATTGTATTTAGTTTTTATTGACCACTTCACTGTCACTTTCAAGCATTTCATATTTTAGATCTACAGATGCTAATCAAGTATGTAAACTAAAGGAATCACTCTATTAATCAAGAATGTAAACTAAAGGAATCACTCTATTGGTTAATCACTCTATTAATCAAGTATGTAAACTAAAGGAATCACTCTAATGGTTAATGAAAACTCGAAGAGAATGGTATTCAAGGCTGATATATATCTACAATAGCAAGGATTGAGAAGAGGTAGAACATACAATAATATTTACATTAAAATGGAAAATGAGAAGTTACTCATCATTGTTGTATATGTAGATGATATATATTTTCAATTAATGAGGATCAAATGGATTAACATGATCTTTGCATTAAAATGGAAATTGAGAATTTACTCATAATTGTTGTATATGTGGATGATATCATCTTTGGAATTAATGAGGATCAAACGGATCAACAATTTGCAATAGACATGCAAAGGAATTTGAGATGTCCATGCTAGGATAGTTATCATTCTTGCTTGGGTTACAAGTTGCTCAATTAGAAAAAGGTATTTTTATCTCTCAAAACAAATACCTAAAAGATACTAAAGAAGTTTGGCATGGAAAATTCTGCACCTATTATAACACCTAAGGTCGTGGGGTGCAATTTTAACATATATGGTGAATGTGTTGATGCAAATTAAACCATGTATGTGTCAATGATCGAAATCCTTCTACGTCTAACAACATTAAGATATGATATAATGCAAGTTGTGGGACTAGTTTCCAGATTCAAGTGTAACCCCAAGGAGAGCCACTTAAATGTAATAAAATAATATTTAGATACCTCAAGGATACTATTCATTATAGACTATGGTATTTAGATGACATTGATTTCACCTTAGTAGCATACTCATATGCACATTGGGTGGGTAGTGTTGTGATGACAGAAAGAGTACAAGTGGTACGAATTTCTTCTAGGGTAATTTCCTATTGTTTTAGCTAAGTAAAAAAATAGAACCCTATCTCATTGTTTACAACTAAAGTTGAGTATATAGCCATTGTTTCATGTTGCACTCAGATTCTATACATGAAACAAACTCTAAAAGATATCAAAGTTGAATATGTTCACCCCATTCCAATTATGTGTGATAATAAAAGTGTTATTGGTGTTTATAAGAATCCCATAATGCACTCCAAGGCAAAGAAAATTCCTATTAAGTACCATTTCTTGAGAGGCCAGGCAGTTGATTTTTTTTGGATACATGAGCATATTGCGACAAAATAAGATATTATAGATATTTTTACCAAACCTCTACCCAAGGATCCATATGAGTATTAAAATATAGAGGTTGGGATTGATATCCCTCTCATCTCATTAGTCCTGTATATTTTGACTTTGGGAGCTTGTTATCATACCTTAAGAAAATGAGTTGTAGAATAAAGATGTTGAAACGGGGAGAGTTACTAGTCAAAAGAAGCATAATTTCATGTCTAGTTTGGATGAGAAATCATGCATGATCAGTAGTATCAATTTCTAAGTTGTAGACACATTTATTTGTCATTCATTTCAAAGGGGGAGAAATCTAACCTTGATTTTCCACTCAAGTTAGTCACCTTCTTGGTCACTAGAGATCCGAGCAAAGTATCAATGAGTTTCAATCCATGTAAACTACTTGTATGTAGTTAAATATGTTATATTTGGTGGTATTTTTTGTGGTATATATGGTTGTCTCTATGGGATTTTTTTGTAACGGAAATCATGCTCCACTAAATGGAAACTTGATTTGGCGCATTTCAGTATTAAAACAATTGAAGAATAATTGAAGTTCAATAGAAGGGAAGAAGAGATAGGCTCCTAGTATGGTGTTCTTGATGTAGACTCTGGAACTTGGATGTGAAAGAAGACAATGCACAAGGATACTCACACTGCAATGCCAGGTTTTTTCATCAATGAAAAAGTGGGAGATTGTTGATAGTGTTTTCATTGATGTCAAGGATGTTAAGGCCAAGAAGGAAGAGTGCAACAAGTTGAAGAAGGAAACATAGCTTATGTGCAAGGAAATTTGTTAGGAAGTAATTTTTTTGTGGAAGAAAATTTTATGTGGAAACAAAGTCGGTGTGGAATAAAATCTTGTGAGGGAGGAAGGCTCATGAAAAAGGAATATTTGTGTGGAAGGAGAGCTTCTATGGAAGGAAATCTTGGACGAAAGAAATGTTTATGTGGAAGAAAATTATATGCGATGGTAAGCATATGTTCTAGAGATTCACACAAATAAGGGCCAAACAAGACATGTGGCGATGATGATGTAGTATGCAAGATGGCACCCAATAATCAAT
Organism: Pinus albicaulis; assembly: GCA_034641835.2. NCBI lineage: Eukaryota > Viridiplantae > Streptophyta > Pinopsida > Pinales > Pinaceae > Pinus > Pinus albicaulis. The sequence continues at coordinate 997,976,526 of CM076571.1, forward strand.
CCATAATGACATAACATAATAGAATAAAGGGAAATGAGATCGATTTAAGGACACTCCTAATAAAAAATTGATGTGTTAACATTATTGACACATTTATTATTGGTGGATGAAGATCATGCAACAACCATATTCATAGCATTTATAAGTCCTAGATCGAGTCTCGAGAAAATGGAACACTAAATGTTTAACTGAAAAAGTAGTGAATCATCTCAATGAGAAGAGTCTCAAATTAAAGGGACAATTAGACATCATTCTTTTACCAATTTTTGGATTTTGGTCCTTATTCAATATCTGGCTAGGATAGTTCCAATTGATCTAGGTTCCACTACAAAGTAGTGTTCATCATAATTTATTTGTGCATTGTTTTTATATAATTAAACATTGATGTGGCAATTAATAAAGGTCACCATTCTAACCTTTTACATTCATATTATAGATTTAGTTACAAGAAATGATTTAATAGCATTAAAAGGAAAGAAACCACCCAAGTTGAAAAGTTTCAAATATGAAACCAAATGGAGCATGGAAATGCTGTAAATAAAATAAGTCATTAAAGGATAGTGTGGATGGTTGTTGTGATAAGATAATATGTGCCATAAAAATGTGTGAGTGGAAAAATTACACATGTATCAATTGAACATGCATGTGGTGATAAAATGGTGAAGTGAATGATCAATTCTTGTGAAGAGACAAGAGATTTGTAGAGATTCAATCTTGTATGTTAGGAAATGAAAGCTCAAAGATAGTTTGGTGGTAGATATGAGCTAATGTATGTAAAAAAAGTGTGTGAGGCTTAGAAGTATGAGATAACATATCATAATGAGAATGTAGAACAAAATATTAAAATATGTAGCATGGTAATATACTATTATTGAATTATAAATAAAAGGATATTACTTTGAAATAAAAGATAGAAAGGGGATAATAACTAAATAATTCAACAAAATTGAAGAAGGGGCCTCTAGTTCTACTTTGAAAATGTGAGGAAATGAAGATATAGAGGATAAAAAAAATTCATATTAATATATCCATAGGGGATTGGTGTATCCAACAACTATGAACATGTAAATATTAGGGGATTATTGTCTCTATAAATTGTGTACGTGCAAATCCAAGGGGTTTGCTTCCTCCAACATGTTGGTGTTGGTAAATTTGAGGAGATTGCTGTCTCATATATGGTGGTGCTTTCAAAATAAATTATAATAGTAGGTTGGTGCTCGCACTAAGTCATATAAAGAAAAAAATTACTATGGATTTCTCCTGGATGGGTTTCCACACACATCGCGGGTAAAAATATCTAATATGACTGGTGTACTGTTTTGTGATTTAATTTTTTCATCAATTTCTAAATTGTACGATACCAATTCAACCCCACCACATTCTCAATATAATTGATAAATCTAATTGTTAACTAGCCAAATTTTAATTTTAATGCAGATAATTGACTAAAGCAAGATGCCTAGCCTTAAAAGGGTTGTAAAATATATCACCAAGGTAAAATATCATAACCAAATAAGTCTTTATCCAAGTAAACACACAATAATCCAAATCAGCTAGCTTATCTATTGTTGAAATTTATCTAAAGTGGTTACAAACCATAATCTAAACCTAAAACATAAAAAATATCTAATTTTTTTTTTATGATTTACTATTGGGAGAAGAATAGTGGCCACTCTTTCTTGGGGATATGGAATAAACAAAGGACTAATTTGTATATATTTAAAACAATTGTAACACGATGAATAGGGTTGTCCACTACAAAATGTAGAAGATCCACTTTTTACTTTTTCAAGATCCAACATAAATTCAAAGGAATATTCTCCACTTGAAATATTTCTATGCTTTAAAAGAATGGATTTAACCAAGAGAAATATAAAGATAATGCACACTCAAAATTATATGACTACATTTTCACTTAAGTTTCATTCATAAAGAAGTCCAATAAGACATAGGGAGACAAATTAATTAATAAATCACACACATCCATAAACCATTGGTATGAAAAAATCCATAAAATTTACAAATTCATCCACAAATCATCTAGTAAAATCTGTCCATTTAACTATCCATCCATGTCTAAAATTAAGAGTAAAAGTAGACAAGTAGTTATATATCTCCACAAGTAATGATAAATTACAAGTGAGGAGTGATTCTCTTTCTTATGTGAAGGATCTAGTACTTCATCATTTACTAAAATCCCTCTAAACATAAGATAATGCATTTATATCTTACAAACCCTAGATATATGGAAGGAAAAAATAAAATATATATGATACAAGAGTGGATAGGTCTCAATATGCCCTAAAAATGCCTGATAAATGAAGATTAATGTTGAAAACAATAAATCATCCTCATAAACTATGTGTTATCCATGGCCACATATGACATAAATACTCTCCAAAGGTGGATGCATCACTCCAAAAAAGAATAGGCACTCAACAAGTAAAACATTTCCTCCAAAATTTGCAACATCTCATAATCAAAAGATCATATTATCCCTCAAATATGTGACTTCATCATGAGATATATCCAATCATCATGGAAAGTGTTATATCCATCATTAATATGTAAAGTCCATCATAAAAGTGTGCAAAATTTCAACATAAGACTGCCACATAACCTCAAATATGGGATGGGATGCCTAAAAAAGGGGCCATGCCATCATAAATTCCAACATCCCCAATTATGTATGGAATTCCCTCAATCAAGTGTGGAAGAATTCATCATCAACATCCTCCAAAGAACCATGCCTATACAAAAATCATCACTACGGAGGGCCTACAAGCATTTAAGTGTGACCATTCGACATATGTACAAGAGTGAAGACACAAAAAAATTGAATCATGTCAAATTTAAAATCCATTAGGTAGATCACATTAGATATCTTCTTCAAACTTGACATTAGGTTATAAATTTATGTAATTCTTCAAGTTTAGGTATGGGAGGATCACCGTAAAACCATATTATGTGTGTTACTAATAAGGAAGAGGAGTATTTCACAAGAAGCTAATCAAGGTCTAAGTGTAATTGAGAAAGTTACAAATTCCGACTTACTTCTTGGAATGGTGGCATTGACATGAAAATATAAATAAAATATTAATCCTCGTGAGCACCTTTTTAGAGAGAGAACTTATGCATTAAGTTACCCTAAATAAGTTACTAAAAGTTTCTTCACTTGTGTGATGAACATTCCTAGAATTCATTAACACTAAGAAAGAAAACAATTCTATTGTGAAGAGCATATCTTATAAAATCTTGTTGAATCCAAGGGTGGAATTGTTGGTGTTAATTGTAGCTTGTTGTAGAGATTTGATGGTTGCTAGTGTTTTCATGATTTTACCTTACTAGAGTTTGGAGAGCTAGATATTGTAAACATTTTGTGATACATTTCTTCGCATGTATTTCATTTTTTCTACATATGGATAAAGTATATTTCTATCAAAAATTATGTGATTGCTAACTGGATTGTGTCCTTGTGGTGTCTTCAAGGTTTATTAATTTCAAATATTTTTCATTCATGTTGACTTGATTTAACATAGGGTTGAGATTATTAAGCGATTAAATATATAACTTGAATATAAAAATCATACTTATATTAGAAAAAATATTCTAATAAAGAAATTTTCGAATCTGGTATACACTTGGTGAAGTGTCGCATAATGGACAAAACTCTTGGAAAATTGTTTGGGATGTTCAATGACATGTATCACAAGGAATATTCTGAAGTGACATGTCTTAAAAATCTTATACGAACACCTTAAAAAATATAGCATGTCATAGTGCTCATATCAAATTTTCTTCTTTTGTGACATGCTTTGTCTCTCCAAGGCTCTACAAAGAAATCACATTCTCACTATTATTTTTTTCCACAATAAATAACACACTTACAAAAAAAAAAATATAGCTCAAGCCTAGAAAACTCATCAAAAATGTAATAAAATGTCAATATGGTGTTTTCCTCCTCTGAATCCCCAACCTCTCAGAAATGCACCTCATGATAGCCACGAGTCAAATCGTAGAATTTAAACATGAAATTAGATCTATAATAAATTGAGTTCATCATAAAGAAAAAAAACGATCATTTAATGATATCACCATGAATCTCTTCCCCAATAATGTATAATGAATCATAGGTTTAGATCTCAGATAAAAAACCTACTTATATGTTATTGGGTGGTCTATGAATGCAATATTTGTGGGTGGATTGGATGGTGGAGGTGGGTGATGATCAACACCCATGTGTTTTTGATGCGGAACTAACCACTTATCAGTGATAAACATGATTATTTGTTCCCAAGATTTCTTTATCGGGGCTTAGGTGCTTTGTTTCATTCCATGGTGAATTTTAAGTCCAATTTCCAATTGCTACAAAAACGTTCATACATCAAACCCAAAGGTTTGATTGAAATCCCACGATTTTGTGTTGTTCCAAGAAAATATACTGACTTGTTCATACTACCAGTGCTCGGATTCTTACATCCAATTTCCAATCGTGACTGAGGATTGGAGTTCTTCAAAAATGCGATATCTCTTCTCAACAGAGAGTCAGACTTTTCCCTTATTCCTTGCACTAGCCAAAAACTTTGTAGTCGAAACCTTTTATCCACAATCAATAGAGGAGGGATCTCATCTTTAAAACCATCAGCTTACGTTTTTCCAATAGGCGTTACCTAGTTTAGACTTATTTTTAACAACCACAGGTGCTTACTTTCTCCTTAGTTCTTCGTAATATGACCAACTCTCATGCCCAAGCCCCAGCATTGCAACTTTATGAATGAATTGTCTGTTGGACACGTCTTCCTGGCTCCACTAATTGTTGATCTTTCTTGACACATCATCCGGCACTCACATCATCTCGGTCATTCGAAAAGTGCACAAAGACAATTTCCCTAAGATATAGACTCCAAGATTTTCTCCGTCAACTATTGGACCCTAGAACCTTTCATTAGTCATTCCTACTCCTTCAAAGCAGTGCTTAATCCTTCCACCTCCGAGATGATTCAACACAGACCCACCTCCACTCTATGCAACCCCAACCTCCTTTGTATTGGTTTGGCACACACGTCATCTTGTTCCTATTCAACCTATCTATTCCCATTAAATTATCCTCTTATACTTTTGGGATAAAGACTCCATCCCAGTGTTGTCAAGTTTTGGATTTTCCTCGAACATAGATTTGAATTATGGCTCTTGGTGCTGTTAAATTATGGACTCTCCTTGGTACCAAGAAAACATTATGTGTTGCACTCCTTTGTGTTCGACTTCACCTATTTACTTTAACTTTGGTTCTATTAATGTTATTTGATGGTTCTCTCTCACTCTTGCAATCCTCCCACTTAGAAAAACTCAATTTATCTATCTCTGGTTACGGTAATTTATGCACGTCCGGGCATGATTCAGATCCTGTCCATGCTTCTTTTTCGCTTACTATAATCATTTATGCTACATGACTCTAATTAAATTGGATTTTTGATATTGTATGTGAATCAACGATTAATACAAACTTCCTCCAAATTCAAAGAGACCCTCAGCCTTATCTGCATAAAATGTTCTCCCTCTTGAGCTTTAGTAGATTCCCTCATTGTCCCTGTTGACCTGCTATACATCACCGTGCACGCTCCCTATAGCGTTTAACTTTTCTTTGTATGCATCACACTTGTATAAAATAAAAAATTACAAATGCACATCATCACATATAATAGACATGAACTTGATTACACGGACTTCAAACACTCATAAATATTTCTTCCATTAATAAATATACACACATAGAGGGATTTACAAAGACCTCTCCTAGCCCGATTTACATTAATTCGGCCCTTGTTGGCCTTGCGGCCCTACTTGGCCTCTCGACTCTCTCTCCTCTATCTTTTTCATACTTCTACATCTATTTGGCTACAGAATTGTACAAGGGATTCTGAAACAAATTCTAGTTCAGATGAAAAATTTCCTCAACAAAATAACCACTATATCTTCTAGACATATTTTCTCCTTAAAATATCTAACCATCCCTATGATCTCCATACGTCTCTCAAATATTATTGATACTTATCCTATTTTCAAAGTAATTCATCACTTATATACATTTTCTCATAAAACATAGAAAAATAAATTAAATGATTTATTAGGGAACCAACTCCCTTGGTAAATGAAAAACCCCTATCTATAGTCAAAATGTGTTTTGAATTGGACGTAAGATGCTCCAGTATCATACTACCAAGGTAGAAGAAAATTCATGTTCTCCTGACCATTTGTTGTTATGGACAAATAAATCCTCCTGGATCCCAAATTTTATGTTGTAGTTTGTTATTTGCTCCATCATTTTGTTGTTGATTTCTTTATTCTTCAAGGTTGTTACAATTTATGTTGGAGTTCTCTTCATTCCTTGCTGATGTCGAATTTCTTAGTAATCTGCAATTTTTGGTCATCCATTCTTCTATGTCTAAGATACCTCATCTAATTCTTTTTAAGCACCAGTTTCCTAATCTCTTTAATTTCGATGTCCATTTTTTTTTGGGCCGGTACAAATTATTGCTTCCTTGCTCAACTTTGTTATTGTTGTTCGCCATTAACATTAAATATTCCTTGGTTACTGCTTTTGTTCCTTCATCCCTTCCAAATATATCATATTTTTGTTGGGTATTATTATCAGTCTTTCCCTCTAGTTGTTATATTTCCTCCATGGAAATATTACCCTTATCCTCCTTTGCACTACTACAATCCACCATAATTTCATTTGTTTCATACTCCATCCTCAGATCGTTTAGCTAGTCTTCCAAAATTTTCAGTTTTGTTACAACATTTTCCATGTTTACATATCATGGTCCTTATTTATTTCATTTGCACCATCATTTTTTTTTCACAAAAATTTTTATTAGTTGTCCATATTTGACATCTTTAGGAAAAAATTCTTCCTTTAGAAGATTCATTTCTTTACCAAGTTATGTCCATCATCTGTACACATAGAAAAGTTCATATTTTTTTCATCATCACCAACAAGTCCTGAACCCACACACCAATTATCATATTTAGAGTCAATATGAAATTTATATTCCATCAGTGATTCAGCCATCATATATTGATCATATAAACAACATGTAACACTCTCAAATGGCTTATCCTCATCATATTCATCACTATCTCTCTCTCCAAGGATTGATCCTTGCTTTGGTGACCAAATATATCCTACTTATACCTCATATTCAGTTGTTATGAGTTTCCTAACAAGGTTATGAACAAATACCTCATGTTCTTCCTTAGTTTCCTTGCATACAATTTATTAACTGATCATTGTATTAGTTTCATCCTTAGTACCCATCTATAGATCTGGTATCTTTCTTTGTCTTGAAATCACTTATTTTTCCTATTTAAATTTTCTCTTATCTCATCCATTTCTTCTCCATTTATTCTTTACTCCTTTTATTTCCAATTACTTCAGTTTTCTTCTTTTGAGTGTGATCTTTCTTTGAACCCTTCACATAACTATCAACAATGGTCCGGGATAAGTCAACACAGACCCACTGTGCGTTATCCCTCCTAAGATTAACTTTTCTCGGTCTACATAACACTCGTATATAGTAATAAAATGAAAATACACATTATCACAACAAATAGACATGAACATGTTTTCATAGACTTCAAACACTTAAACCAAGTTTTCTTTGATTAATAAATATACAAAAATACAAAGATTTCTAAAGACCTCTTTTGGCCTTATTTACATTAATACTGCCCTTCTTGGCCTTGTGGCCCTACTTGGCCTCTAATTCTCTCGACTCTCTCTCCTCTATCTCTATCACACTTCTACATCGATTTGGATACATAATTATACAAGTGATTCTGAACTAAATTATGGTTCAGATCCACAATTTCCTCAACATAATAACCACTATATCTCCTACATCTATTTTCTCTTCAAGAGATCTAACCAACCCTATGATCTCTCTAACCCTCTCGAATATTATCGAGACTTCTCCTATTTAAAATATGTTAGTGTCATTCTTTGCATCCCATCACTAGTGATAGAATGGAATATTATCATGTCTTGTTAGGGTCCCATAGTCCATTTTTTTTCATTTCACTAGATCTTCAGGCAAAAATTTGGTCACTGGGTATTAGGTCTAGGACTATTTTCACTCCTCCCAAAATTTTTATATGCTGGTCCATGTCACCACTCAACTGAGTGTATCATCATTTAGAGATTATCATCATAATTTCAGTCATATCCATCATGATTTCATTCATTTCAGTGTATCCATTAGGTCATTAGGGTTTCAAGGTCATCAAAACTGCCATTTCATGCATAAAATCCGGGAATCGGAAGAGTGGTAATAAATCAAGTTTCTTCTATAAATTTTGATTTTTAAATGTAATTTTATGTTTATATATGTAATAAGTACTTCAAAGTTCTTAATTTGTAGTTCAATGTTCCAAGGAAGATTCAAAAATTTCATATTACAAAATGTTCAAGGTTGTGAAGTCAAAAAGAGAATGAAAGTCATGCTACAAAAAGTCTTGTGGGGTCCATCATCACTCAAAGGGAGTCAATTCACATTTATAAAAGGGCCAAAATGTCACAAATGCATTTAATTTTTCCTCTTTCCCTTCATGATCGATCTCATCCTTTATTTGGTGAGAAAAAATTCATTTTTTCAACTCAAAGAGGAAAAAATTGGGAGGCGTTGCACATCTGTGAACTATTCTGTGCATCTAGAGGAGGCGTTGCATATGGATGAACTGTGTTGTGCATAGGCACTGCACATCTGTGAACTACACTGCACACATGGAAAAGTTGCCCAAATTTGCTCAAAACCATCCAAATTGATTTCTCAGAGCTCCATTCAGATTTTTCATCTTCCAAGCATCAAAAAAAGTAAGTACATTAATTGTTATATCCTCTCTTCCTTTGCAAACCAAGAAATTATGAAAAGCTTAGTTCCCTAGGGTTTTATAGGAATTTCATGCTTTTGGTTTACAAATGATCAACCGATGTTGTGAAACCCTAGTACCATTGTTCCTCCACCTTTTTTTTCTAGTTATACATTATTCCCATGCCTCACAAACCATTTCCCATCATTTTTTCATCATCTCCCTACAAACGCTAGCCATATTCTACCAAATTGGGTCATTTTCCTAGCTAAGAAGGTGTTTGAAATTCCCTATCTCACTTACTGCACTCATTTACCTGAATTTCACTCCCTAAACATTCCTAAGATCCCTGCCCCTCTCCCTAATTTTTTCTACCCCATATCCCTTCCCTAACTCCTTCATTTCATTCCCTTCACTCGATTTTCCCTGTTTTCTTCCCCTCCTATCATCTAGGGTTTCAATAATGGAAGGGGATTCCTCACCATTAGAGAAGAGAAGACAACACAAAGGGGGAAAGACACTAAGGTATGAGCCCTCAAATTGTAATGAAATCATTTCCTCACACTTCATCAGAAAATGCTTTGAATATGTCAATTTCCTAGGGTTTTTTCAAAGGGTGGAAGAGGTAGGTTACCATGAGGAGCTTACAAATTTGTTTGCGACCAACTTGATGGGATAAAAGGCCACCATTGTAGGGATTTATTTCACATTTTTAGTTTTTTCCATCTCTCTTGCCATAGGGATACCTAATCATGGGGAATATTGGTTCAAAGGCATGAACCTTGACCTTGAGCAATACAAATCGTTCATAAAGTCACGGTACAAAGAGACTCATTCTCACATTCTTCCATTCAGATACTTGCTGGAGAGGTATGCACCATTCATGAAGGTTGTGATGAAATTCTTCACATGTGAGGGTAGGCTTTCCATATTTTACCGATATCATAGTAGATTTCTCATGCACTTCATAGCAGTGAAGTCCCTAAACTTATGAAATCTCTTGTATAGGAGTGTGAGAAAGATGGAATAAAAGGTGAAATTCATGAACACAGATCATTACCCTACCCTCTTTCACCACAGCTTGGTGAATTTCATAGTTTTCCATCAGTTGGTAGAGAAGAACGTGACATGGGATGCTTCATTGAGACATCTTTGTAGATTCGCACAACTATTACACCAACTCAAAAACAAAACATAACATGTCAACACAGCCTATGGAGGGGGGATCATCAAGAAAAATTGGTGAGGTTTCAAAGAGGCCTAGGCCTAAGGTTACTCTCACCTATCAGAGAGGTAGGAATCTTGTGTTTTCTCATTGGAAATAGGAAGGGGCCAAGCCTAATTCACTATAGGGATCACCATTACCACAACATAAGAAATTTATGCATGATGAGGAGGAACATGACTTTGACTTGGCTGACTTGGAGGACCATGATGAGCAAGAAAAATTGCAAAGGATAATCAAAGACATGTATGCTTAGATAAAATAGCTCCAATACAATTTCGCAAGGTCCCAATTCATCATTTCATTCCTTGAATATGAGAATAGTCAACTCAATACACAACAATTGATTTTGGAGAAAAGGCTATTTGAGGAAAACAAACATGAGAGACGCAAACTGGTGGTTGAGAAAGATGAACATGATGAGCATGAACATGAGGTGAATAAGAAGAGGCCAAGAACCATGGGTCTTAAGAAGGCACTGCAGAAAGAGGAGCAGAACCCTATAGATGAGGAGCTCACTTTTAAAGAGAGGATTGCCAAAGAGTTCAATGAGGACAAGGATTTTTGGCTTGATAAGGTCAATAATCACTTGGAAAAGCTCTTATAAAATGTAAAAATTGATAACAAGATCCAGAAACACATGGCCACCCACTACCAAATAAGAACTCAAATTTCACACATAAAATTCAAGCAATTGTAAGACAAACTTAAGGAAACCCTATTCAAGCAAAAGAAGAAGGGGAAAATTGATTTTATTTCTGATGCCTCTATTATTTCATATCACACCTCATGCAGCACCTCTGGACAAATTTTGGGAAAATTTGGGGCAAATTTTGTTTTTTGGTCAAATTTGGTGAAAATTTGCAAAATTCAGAAATTTCACTGACGCTCGATAAGCAACGCTTTGGCGTTGCGCTTTTTTACTCATGGATCCAAATGAAAAGTGGCTTAAATTTTTGGATAGCTTATGCCCTCCCCCCAAAACCAATTCCGTCATATTTTCCAGAAAGGGCTCATATTTTGAGAAAAATGAAGAAAAGAGGTAAAAAATCAGCATTCTCCCTCAATTTTTTACAAGCGGTGCGCATCTGGAGACACCATGGGAGAATGCGTTTTTGAAGGCCTTCCCATGGGTCATTTTAAAAAATTCAAATTGTTCTAGAAACTAGATAGATATGGCTAGTTTACCATTCTCTCATATTTCGATTTCTACTTCAGGAAGGTTCCAAAAAGTGGCTTCCAAGTTGGCCCTGTGCTTCTCCAAATTTCTGAGATTTATATAAATATTTCACTATGTAATTTCCGCCAATTTCCAGTTTGACTTTTGAAAAAGTGAAAAAGTGAATTTATATGAATGATAAGGTAAAAATTTAAATGTAAATGGTAAAAATGGAGGTAAATAGGTGTCTTATCTTCTATTTATTGCTTTGAGGATATGTCTCTTAGTGGCTAGATTAAGGAGGAATTTGTTGTGTAACCTCCCTACTGTGTAGAAGAATTCAGATAGATGCATGCATTTTACTTTCTTGCTGGGAAGTTCGACCTCAAAGGGAGGATTTAGACCTCAGTATCTATATGAGGCAATTTGTAATCATTTCCAAGGGCTGGAATCTTGGAAATTGAGCTAGTGTATTCCAGTTTGACAAAGTAATACAGTGAATACAAAGAAAAGTTGCAACTTAAATTTAGGTATTCATGTGGTGAGATTTTATGGCTATGTTTCTCTTTTGTAAGTCACTCCATTGAATTATTTCTATTTCCATTACATATCTTATGCTTTCAGTCATTGTCTTAATAGTATTTAAGAAAGATTCATTAGGAATACATGCCCTATTTGATGTGATGATTATGTTGTGTTTATATTCTTCTTAAGGAATAAATTCATATTTTTATGCTTGTTCTTGATATCGCTTTTCATCTTACACCATAACCATACAACATAAAGGGTCACTCAAGCTTTCCTACCTTTCCCCTTCAATCCCCTGCAATTTTTCCTCTTGTTTTCAAAGCCTAGCTCTAAAGGTCCATTTTCATCCAGCATAAAAAACCAAATCAACCAAACCCTAATCTGCATATCTAGCCTAAAATATCCATGATCTAGTCAAGTTGGTTGTGAATCTCATTGAGAGAGCCCTCTTAACCTAGTAGGGCTAGCTACTAGGTAAAACCTGTTTGTGGTCCTTTGCTGGTCTCTTTTCAGCCTTCCAAGATTCAGTGGAGTGATAACACAATATTAATCACTTATATATATTTTCTCATGAAAAAATATGAAAATAAATTAAATAATTTATTAGGGATCAAACACCCTTGGTAAATCAAAGACCCTTATCACTAGTCAAAATGAGTTTTTACCATATCAAAAGCCTCCACAATTAGTTTTCGGTCAATGTTTCCAAATCCATAAAGTGTTGGTAATGTGTTCAAAAAAAGTATTCCAGTTGATATATGTTACAATACTCCTAAGCCTTCTTTCATGTTTTTTGTTCCTGAACCATCTTTACATCATCATCATTCTCTCTCAAATCTTGATGCCTTTTTTGTGTTGTTTATGGGGGATACATCAAGGCCCTCCTACGACAGGTCACTTCAGGTTGAAATTAGTTCATAATCCATGAATTTTACTTAGATACTCCATTTATTACCTTGGATCTTGTATACACCAATGGAAATTTTCCTCACTATCAGCAACAAGTCCTGATTATTGGCCTTTGACCAAAATATTCTGCGTTGTTTTGAACTTCAGCTCATCTATTCACACCCCATATATTGTATTATAGTACCTTGAGAACCATTCACATCATCAGTGGTTTCTCTCACACCTATTAATGGCTTACATCATTAGCTGGTAATCATATGGTGTCTACCATGTTCGACTTCAACTGATTTATTTGCATGGTGAGACTCATACATTAAGTGATCGAGTCAACGTGATAGAATACCATGGATCTAGTTCTATCCATTTGGGTCACGATTTCAGGATTCATAAAGGATAAAAAAAGTATCATGACTATTGTCAGTGAGACAATCATCCAAGCATGGGTCCAAACGGTGTCATCAGTGGATGAGAGTACTTGATCATTTTACATTTAATATTGGATTATATGTTGAGCATGGGTATGCCTCCCTCAATGATGATATCATGATGAAAATTTATTGTAACAGATGATGATATTGACTGATTGTTCTTGATTTAGACTTGTCACAATGTAAAACACTTCAATCATTAACTATTGCTTCTAACTTTGTACCTTAAGGGAAAATCTGTTACATCCCATTTTGTCACATTTGGTCAATAGGGCTACAAACCATATCAATCAATATCCATGAACATTATTTCATCATCCATTCAAAAGTTCATAAGCATCATTTCTCCAAAAACAATCTGAGTTTCTCGGACCAATTGCCCAAAAAAATTGTTTTTAAGCCCATAACACATTTCCTTCTTGTCCTTCCATCATATATGGATCTCAAGCCGATACTGGTAAATCCTAAACTACCACACTCATCCATTAAATATTTTGTCTCGCATAAGGTCTGGGTTTGCTTTTGGAGATTGCTAGTGCCCTCATGTTGTTGCCTTGAACCTAAAGGAGTCATCATATTCATACATTAGGGTTGATATTGAGATGGTCTTTTTGACAAGGTATGAAAAGTCAACTTAGGGAGACATCTACAATATCAACTACTATTTTATTCTTGTAATCTCTCTCCTATATTTTAATATAAAGAGTATCTTGTTTTCCTATATTTGTTGTGTTATGTTTGCAATTAGGTATTTTAATTCCATGTTGATTCATTGAATAACGATTTTATATTTTCATACGTGTATGTTGTGGATCCTTTTCTTGATTTATTCATCTCTATAGGTTCTAATTATAGTACTTGGAGCTATAATTGGAGCTTACAAGCGAGGAGGAAAGAAAGGCTTGCTACATATTTCTACTAGGCTTCTTTCCCATACTACAATTTCTCTAAGGAATACTTTATTCTTTGTATCTTCTGTTTTTCTAGATTAGACCACTAGTTCTAGGGAATTCACCTTTGTCTATAGTCGTGAAAATTCTCCATAACAAATTGGAGATTCCACTATGGAGTGATTCTTCCCTTAGTGATTTCCTTGACCTTAGCATATTTTTCACCTCTTAAAGCTGTCTTAATTGAATCACTCACAAAATGATTGACCTTAGGAAAACACCTTTTTGAGCTTTCTTTCATTTTTTTGTCGTTCTTTGGCCAAAACTATCCCAATACATTCCCTGATCTGGAGACCAAGCACTTCATTGCACTTTATCCTTCTTTGTACATGCGCAACAGAGTAGTGGTGTTTGTTTTGCACTTGTCCTAATTCCTATAAGATGCAATTTTTTTCTTTCCTTTTCCTTTCTCATTTATTTGCTTTTGTCTAGAAAGTTTTCCTTGTGTCTATGAGTGTGTCCCTATCTCTGAATAACCTTCATTATGTTTTATTTTGGTTTTATTAGAATTTGATGAGAATTTCTTTGGGTTTTTCTTTGCTCTTTTCAATTAGGTATTTTTCAAACTTTTTTCTTGATCATTTATTGGCTTGAAGAAATTTATATTATAGTCATATTATTTTTTATTTATCTTGTTAATTATCTTGTTCAATATTAGTTTTCATTGCATCTGAAGATTAAGAGAAAATAAAAGAAAAATGATTATTTTCATTACATATAGGGCTTTAATTTTGACTTTAAGAGTGAAGTTGAGGAGATTGATTGTTGCATAACATGTTTGTTGCATTGTTTATTGATTTCTTCTTCCCCTACTTAGCTAGGATGACTTTCATTGTTAAAATCAAAATTGAAAGAGTTGTTTATGTCATATTAGTTTAATCATAGGTGTGTTCAAGCGACATAGTGTTTTGCGCCTTTAAAACTGAAACATAATCAAAGATCAACTCTAAAATTTACTGAATCAACCTAAGGATAATTTTTCACATTAACACAAACATGTTGTGTTCTAACCTAGAGATGTGTTATGATGTCTTTAAACTTAGGAGTTGTCATTATTTTTCAATGTTAAATTTCATGGGTGATATCCCATACCACATAAATAAGTGTATAGGACCATTCTCCACATACGTTAAATTATATTTCATGGTGCTCCATGCATGATAAGTATATGGGAGCGCTCTCATTGAATGGTTACGCATTAGAAAACACTACCACAGATTGTGCTTCAACGTACCTTCGAGTATATTTTGGAATTACCCTATAGGTTGCTATCCCACCATAGGAAATTGAGTCAGTCATCTTGTACACTGTGACACACCGAACACAACATTCAGGGATATTTCTTGCACGCACATAAATCCTTGGTTTACCAAGGTTGTATATCGTAGTTCCAGTGACTTTATAACCCTTTTTCCTAGTTACTCGTGTTTTTTTTTATTTTGTGTATTTAATTTCTAAAATAAATTAATTAACCTCATAATAACGTCCTCACTGTGGAAAAACTCCTTAATATATGTTAGGTTGAGACTAATGGCAACAATTCTTGAGTTCACCAGTCAAGGAAACCCCTTTGACGATAATTATGGTCCTTTTCCTCCTTTTGGAAATATTAGTTTTCCTTATATGGAAACAGTGATCCTTCCTAGATTTACCATTGGTTTACCAGCTTGGTTATTTTCAACCTCCTTGGTTCTAAATGTCGAAATTTCTACTCAACCAAGTAGTCCTCCACTTGAACAAGTTGATCCTAAGATTGACACTTTTTTTTCTTCGCCTATTCAATATTATTCCTCTTCTTCCTCTTTTGTTAGTGAAATCCTCAAAGTTAGTATCCAGGTGGATAAGAAGAGGAATGAAAGGAAGATTAACAAGAAAAAAAATAAGTATAGGGGCAACCAATAAACCATTGCTACCGATGAAATTGATGTTTAGAAACCTTAAAAGCCTCGTAAAGTGAAATTCCCTTGCATGTTGTGTAACGATTACCACCTTCGTAGGGATTTCAATGGAATTCCATAGGTATTATAAGTTTGGTCCATAGGATCACATCAACCCTAGTCATCAACCTCCGGAGATCATAGCGGTGACAAACCACCAACTAATGACAGTCATATCCACGTGGAAAAGGGTAAAGCTAGTTTCCATGTAGGTTATGTGAAGAGAATAATCCTATTCACCTTTTTCCTTATATTGATGGAGCCTCAAAAGTGTTGGAAAACATTACAACTTCTCAGCCTCATCTTTCGGCTGGTTATCGAAAGCTTTCTCCCAAAACTCTGCTAATTGATGAAGTGATTGATTAGAATTTGAATCTTGTCAATCCCACTCTCTCTGAACGTGAATCCTACGAGTCCTTTCTATACAAACCATTGGTTGATAATATGGTTGACTCAATTCCACCTTCCATTGATCATCTATTTCCCATAAACAATTACTCTCATACCACATAGGTTCTTCTCGTTTCTTCAGGTTCCAATGAACTATGGGGAAATCCTCCCATTCGAACAATGCAGAGAGACCATCCTTCCGTTACCATGGCATAGGGTGGAAATCCCCCCATTCCCACAACACAGGGGATAATTTCTCCCATTCCTATCACATAAGGTGGTAGTTCTCACATTCCTACGAAAACCCCTCCAAGTAGTATGGTCACTTCCTTTGATTGTTGTCAACTAGAAGGATATCATCTTTCTCCTTAGGTTCCCTTGTAGATCATAGTAAATTATTATAATATGGTTGTACATGGAATATTCATATACGAAGGTGTGTCAATTAGTATTTTGTCATCAATTACATGGAAATATTTTGGTTCTTTGGAGCTTGTGCCCATTACCTAGAATTTTTTGGCATTTAACAGAGGAACTATTCAACCATTAGGGATCATTACTCAATTGCTTATTACTTTGGGAGGAAATGGTGTCTATATCGATGTGATGGTAGTCCAAGGCCATTTGGAATTTAATTTAATCCTTGGGCATGCCTATTTTTATGACATGGGAGCCCTTATCTCTTTAATATTTTATGTGACTAGCTTCCTACATAAAGGAAGAATCGTGACGATTGACCAAATTTCATTCACTAGTCCTAATTCGAATCTCCCAATCAACCAAATTCCATAAATGTTTCAAATATCCAAGTGATATCTTTCCCTCCATAGGTTAATTATGTGGAAACCTATTCCATGACCACATATATTGATGATCTAGTAGGTGACGTAGTGCATCATGTATTGGGATAACTGGTGCCTCATCTTTCCTTTGGAGCCTTTGGTAGGTCTTGCTTCTGGAGAATATTTTAACCATATTATGTTAACTTCTTGGAATAAATGGTCTCTGGGGAGCCATTATTAATATAAATAGATATATCAGAGCAAATTTCCTTGTCTTGTGTCAAGCTCGTTAAAAAATGAAACAAGGTCTTATGATTAGAGTTCTTTTCATGTGTCAAGCTCATTAGAAAATGAAATAAGGTATTATGAGCAGAGTTCTTTTCCCATGTCAAACTCATTAAAAAATTAAACAAATCCCCTTCCAATTCGAATCTTTGATTATATCTTGTAAATTATCAGTCGATTCTTTCACTTGATCTCATAAATGAACCTTCATTCCATCTTCCTATTATTAACCAATAGTCTACTTAGGTGAATTAAATGAATCATGGGGGGAATGTATTTAGAATTAATTCATTATTTTGAGGCCATGAAAACCAATTCCAATCATATTTTCCCCATGTTCCAATATTTTGTAAAAATAAAACCATCTTAGCAAACTCTCAAGCATAGATTTTTCTCATTTCAAGCTTGTGTAAAAATGAAACCACTTTCAAGTATTCTCAAGCACAGTTTCCCTTGTTTCAAGCTTGTGTAAAAATGAAACCATTCTCATCCTCTGCCTCGTGATTTCCATTTTAATCAGCCTATTTCTGCCAGATGAGCCTTAGTTTTCCCATTGCATCGTTACCATCTCCTTGGTTTATCATACAGTTTCAATTGGTTTTTTCACCCTTTCATAAGCAACCGATGTGATGAGTGGTATTATTAGCCACCATATTGACCTCTACATGTTTTGAGAAGTTGCATCATGATCGGAACTAGTTTCTACCCTTTATACACTCATTCCTCTAGGAGGAGTCCTCTTTCAGCTCTTTTCAAATTCCAAAAACATGAAAATATCGCTGAGAAATTGTCTTTTAAAATTCATTAAAGTAAATGAAAAGGTGTCTACTTAGTATAAATTTAACCCTTTTCTGAAATTAGATACAATATTTAGGAAAAAGGAATATCTTAGTATAATATGGCTAAGAGGTTCACGTGGGTGTCGTTTTCTGCCTTTTCGGACTCAAGAGACAATTTTATGAAAATGAACCTTTGGAGTTTTATTTTTCGCCCCTTTTTCAAACTCTCTAAACATGAAAAAGGAGCCAAGTTATACCATTGTTGGACTGGTGAAAGAATCAAACAATATTGAACTTTTCAAACATGATGAGATCGAACTAGTCCTTCTCAAGGTTCGTTAAAAATACTTAGAGGGATTCATCGGAATGATGAAATTATAAATCAAGCATATGTTATCCTCCTCTAGCTTGTCAAAAATAAAGAGGTACTAACCAAAAATGGTTGGGGAAATTGGTAAAACATGGTACTCAACCTATTAATGGTATTGAGTCACTCTTTAACATTACACTCTCTCACTTCATCTCCATGACTGTTGAGTTGGGAAATATTCTTACCTTTTTTATTCATCATGCCATATCAAAATCCTCGATAATTGATTTTGGGTCAATGTTGCAAACTCCATAATGTGTTGCCAATGTGTTCAAGAGAATTATTTCAGTTGATATATGTTACAATACTCCCAAGCCATATTTCATGTATGTCACTCATTAACTAACTTTATATCAACATCATTTTGTCTCAAATCTTGATACTCGTTTTGTGTCATTGTTGGGGGATACATCAAGGCCCTCTTGAGATGAGTCATTTACTATAGACATCAGCTCATTATCTAGGAATTTGACTTAGAAACTCCCTTTCATACCTTGGTTCTTGAATACATCAATGGCAACTTTCCTCGCTATTGACAACAGGCCCTGATCACTGGCCTTCAACCAGAATATTTTGTGTTGTGTTCTAATTTAGCTCATCTATTCACACCACATAGATTATACTACAGTACCTTGAGAACCATTCACATCATCGATGGTTTCTCTCACACTTGTTAATGACTTACCTCATTGGTTGATAATCATATGGTGTCTACCATGTTCGTCTTTATATCATTTATTCATATGGTTAGACTCGTACATTAATCGATTAAGTGAATGAGTTAAAATACCCCAGATCTAGTTCCATCCATTTAGGCTATGATTTCATTATTCATACAGGATCACAAAAGTACGATGGTTATGATCAGTGAGACATTCATCCAAGCATGGGTACACACTTTGTCATCAGGAGACAAGACTACTTGATCATTGTACATGTAATATTGGCTTATATGTTGAGCATGGGTATTTGTCCCTCATGATGATGTCATGATGAAAATGTATTGCAACAGATGATGATCTCGACCGATTTTTCTTGATCCAGACTTGTCATAAGCTAAAACACCTAAGTCATTAGCAACTAATTATGAATTTGTAATTTAGGGGGAAATATGTTACATGCCATTTTGTCACATATGCTCAATAGGTCTACAAACTGGATCAATCAACATCCATCAGAATTTTTTCATCATCCATTCACAAATCCATAAGCATCATTTCTCCAAAAATTCTAAGTTTATGGGACCAATTGGTCCAAAACATTGTTTTTAGCACCAATGCACAATGCCTTCTTGGCCACCTATGTTCAGTGCATGTTACATACTTGTTCACTGGCACTGGTGAGCACATATTCCTCCCTTTTGCAGGTGCACTGATTCTAGTAATTCTTGAAAATAAAAAATATCTTTGAATCTTCCTCTTCTAGGAGATTCCAATGTAGTTTTAACTATTTACCATGGATAGAGAGCTCAAATTCCTATACGTTACTATCTTGGAGATCTTATCTCTTATCCCTTGATCTCATCCTCTCATCATATGTGGTTCTCTATCCCATAATGGAAATTCCTAAACAACCACACTCATCCTGTAAATTTACTACCTCCCATAAGGTATGGGTTGGATTTTAGATATTGCTAGTGCCCTGATGTTGTTTCCTTGAACCTAAAGCAGTCATCATATTCATGCATTAGGGTTGATATTGAGGTGTTATTTGTAACAAGGAAGGACAAGTCAACTTGGGGAGACATCTACAAAGTTAGCTATTGTTTATGGTTGTAAACTCTCTCCTATATTTATTAATATAAGAAGTATATTTCTTTCCTATATTTTCTGTGTTATGTTTGCACTCATGTATTTCAATGCCATTCTGGTTTATTGTATATAGATTTTAGATTAGGCTAGAGGGATGTCTTCAATCCATTAGTTATTTTAATTGTGTGTGGAGGTTCTATTTATAATACTTGGAGATAGAATTGGAGCTTACAAGTGAGGAGGAAAGAAATGATTACTACAGATTCTAGGTAGGCTTCTTTCACATACTCTAAGTTCTTTAAGGAAAGCTTCATGTTTTTTGTCTTCTATTGTTCTATATCATATGAATATATCTAGGGAATTCAACTTTGTCCACAATCGTGAAAATTTCACATAAAACTCCCAAGGAAGAAAAAAATTTATGGCCTCCTCACCATGTGTTGTTATGGACTAATAAAATTCTCCTGGATCCTAGATTTTATTTTGTAACTCATTATTTTCTCCATCATGTTGTTTTTTCTATGATGTTTTTTCCTTCATTATTCTAGGTTTTTATACTTTATGTTGTTTTTATCCTCCTTCCTTGTTGATGTAGACTCACTTAGTCATCTGCAATATACTATCATGCATTCTTCTATGTCTAAGATACCTCCTATGAGGCTTATTTTAGCATGAATTTCCTCATCTCTTCAATTTTGATGTCCATATTTTCTTCTGGCTAATACAAATCACTAATTCCTTCTTGAGATTTGTTGTTATTGTTCTCCATTGACATTAATTATTTCCTTGGTCGCCACTTTTTTCCTTAATCCTTTCCAAAGATATCATATTTCTGTTGGGACTTATTATCGTTTTTTCCCACTAGTTGTTATATTTCCTCCATGGAAAACTTTCCCTTATCCTCCTTTGCACTACTGCAATCCACCAGGATCATGAACCAATGCAAATCCTATGTAGCAACTAAGGATAACCCCAATCAAAGAAGACCCTTGGATACAACACGACTCGACCCGACCCGACCCGCTCGAACATGTTTCCTTGGGCACCCTCGCATGACACGACCTCGCCCAACTAGCCTAAACGCGCTTCCTTGGGTGGCCTCACATGGCACAACCCAATTGGACCCGACCCAACCAACACGAACGCATTTCCTTGGGCGCCCTCACACTACCCAACACGACCCGACCCAGCTGCATTCCTTGGGCACCCTCACATGACCCGATCCAACCCAACCCGCACGAATGGTTTTCCTTGGGTACCCTCACACAACACAACCCAACCTAACCGAAACTAAATGTGTTTCCTTAGGGGTCATCAAACAACCTAACTCGACCCAACCTGCCTGAACGTCGAAGGCACGAGGGACCAAATGGGAAATGGGTCGCACAAACGTGCACAAGGCACATAGGTGATCAAAACTTAGCATTTTTTATATGACCTCCCTCACATGATCCAACCTGAACATGTTTCCTATGGCGCCCTCACACGACACGACCCAACCCACACAAACAAATGTAGAAGGGAGAAAATGGAAAACGGATCACATAAACGTGCATAAGGAACACGAGTGGTCGCAACTTAGAATTTTTTATACAAACACCCTCAAACTACTTGACCCAACCCGACCCAACCCGCCCAAATGAATTTCCCTGGGCAACCTCACATGACCCAACTCGACCTAACTCGCCTGAACGTGTTTCCCTGGGCGCCCTCACAAGACCTGACACGAACCGACCCGACCCGCCTGAATTCTCTTCCTTGGGTGCCCTCACATGGCATGACTCAACCTGACCCACCAAAAAATGTTTCCCTAGGTACCCTCACACGACCTGCCCGACCTGCACGAACATGTTTCCTTGGGCGCGGTCACACGACCTGATCCAACGCGACCCACCCGAACACATTTTCTTGGGCCCCCTCACATGACACAACTCGACCCAACCTGACCCGCTTGAACACATCTCCTTAGGTGCTCTCGCACAACACGACGAGACCCGACCCGCCTGAACGCGCTTCCTTGGGCGGCCTCACATGGCATGACCCAACCGAACCAAACCCAACCTATTCGAACATGTTTCCTTGGGCGTCCTCACATGACCCGACACGACCCGACCAGGATGTGTTCCTTGGGCACCCTCACACGACCCAACCCAAACCGAACCGCCCAAACGCATTTCCTTGAGCACCCTCACAATATGGATGACCTGTTGAAAATGCAACAAGATGGTGGAGCTTAGTGAAATGAAGTCGCCTTCACTAAGTGGGCCCACAGGCTATTTTTGGCGCAAAGTCTATTTTTAGACATATGGAGCATCGTATAGGAGTTGCAGTATGCTATTCTTGGATGATTGGTCGAGTTTGTAAAAATAGATGGACCTCTATTTTTAGACATATAGGTCGAAGTCTATTTTTAGACTGCCTGTCTAAAAATAGGTCAGTCAAATATTATTAGCCCTTAATAATATTTGGACTATAAACTTTCAGATTTATTCTCTTCAGCCACTGTGATTAGAACTGCAGAATGTGCAGCCCATACACTGACAAAGAAAATTATACTGTAGCTGAGGTTTGATAGCGGCATAGGTGTCACGCCCCAACTTGATTGGGGCTCCCAATGCATGAGGTTTGAGTAGAGTTAGTGATGGGACGGTTAGATGAAATTTATATTCAGTCTTTCATTAAACATTGTATTGCAGTTATTTAGCCCAACATGTAATAATAGGAGGTAGATGGATGCAATATTATTTTAATTCTGTTGTCCTCATTATTCAACTAAAAAAAGACTTATCGATTCACTACAGTGCATGGACAGTTCAGTGAAGACCAGTGGAAGAGGTAGATGAAAGGGTGAGTTTGCTATTAGTTGCGACAGCAGTTGTGCATGAGATTTGCACAAGCATTGGAGGATATTGCCAATGATGATTGTGCAGTTGGAGTTAAGGAGATTCAAACTTGGATCTCTCATTCAACCAACTTGGATTGCGCAATAGAGGCAGGCAATTAGTGGATGAGTTTTGAACCTGTGACTTGTTCAAAACTGAGCTAGTTTTGTGTGTAACTTTTGGAGACAGTACTGAGTACTTGTGAGGAGTATTGTACTGAGATTGTTACATGTTCTCTTCTATTATAATATAAAAAATAGCTGGGGGTTTTTAGCTATAAGCTTTCCCCATTACATACTGTGTCAGATGTGTGTTTGATTATTGTGTTTATGTGCGCATGCGATTGTTTCTATTTCCGCATATTGATGATCGATTGTAGAAAAGGTTATGTGTTATACATGAATTCGAATTAGTGTATGATCAAGATAATCTCAGTGGATAAATATTCATTATTCAGCAAATTTCTACATGGTATTGGAGTGAATTGATCATCGGGATCTATTACAGTGATTACAATATTATTTCGGTAGACAGAGTCTGTATCGGGCCAGGTAGCCTCTGGATCCATCCTTTCTCTGAAAGGTGATATATCCAGTAAATGCCCATACAGTCGATCTTTGTGCTAGAAATAATTTGTTCTCACTGATCCAGAAGAAGTTGAGTTTTGAGCTTGGAATTCAAATTTTGCAGCAGATTTGTTTCTTGGTGCCATAGTTGAAAATGTCTTTCAATGGTTTGTGACTTGAATATGCCCTTGAAGGCAGTTCGAATTATGTTGCATGGAAATATTGGATGGAGGCGGTATTATAAGATAATTGGCTGAAGGATTTCGTAGATATGGATGTCCAAAATCCTACTGATCCTGCTGAAGTTGAAGCTTGGCAAAAGAAGATGGCGAAATGTCGAAGGATTCTGTTGGAGGGTGTAAAGGATCACATTGTATCCAGCCTGCATGGAAAAGCTTCTCCATACTTGATGTCGAAAGCGTTGACAGATCTATTGCAGAGCAAGAGCGATCAAAGGAAGCTGGCGCTCAAAGATAAACTCAGAAAAATTAAGATGGAGAAAGGCGACAGTATCGCCAAATACCTCACAAAGTTCACTCAATGCAGAGATGAGCTGGGAAGTGTGGGGGTGACTGTCGAAGAAGAGGACATGGTAGACCTGGCTCTCCTTGGTCTTCCGAAGGCTTGGCATTCCTATCAGGACTCTGTCAATGGTCGGGAGAAGTTGCCGGGATGGGAGCAACTTTGGGCGGATCTCATGCAAGAGGAGATAAGGAGGACTACCAGGGACGGATCTTCATCAAAGGTATCTGATGAAGAAAATTGCGCTTTGGCTGCCAAAGCAAATAAGGGGAACGTGGAGAAGGCTATGGGTCGGTGCAAAAGGCAAGACATGTCCACGGGTGAAGTGTTTTCCTTTGTCACCGGCACGGACACTATGCCACAAATTGTCCCGCGAGAAGAAGAAAAATAAGAAAAGTTGCTAGATACGCGACGGGAGAACGTGGCCTCCCGATTCAGCGGATTTTTCGCGATCGCCAACGGTTTCAAGTGTGCTGGGATCGGTATGGTTCTTGGAAAGTGGTGCGTCATTTCATATGACGGGAGATCGGGAGTTGTTCTCAGATCTGGAGGACAAATATTTGGGTGTGCACATCGAGATGGGCGATGATGGTAGATACAGTGCGACTGGTATCGGTACCATATCCTTTCAGAGGGAGTCTGGTAAACCCTTTGTATTGAAGGATGTTATGCATGTACCTGGATTGAAGAAGAACTTGATCTCTGTGGCGATGTTGGAGGATAAGGGGTATGATGTGGTCTTCAGCGAAGGAAAAGCCTTCCTGCGCAGTAAGACTACTGGAGAGACCCGGAAGATAGGGTTTCGAACCAAGAACCTTTATCAGTTGCAGGTAGATGGCTGCGCAGCAATGGCATGCAAGGCGGGAGAAGTGGTGAGCCGGGATGATGAGGGCGAACTGTGGCACAGGAGATTGGGCCACCTTCACCATGGAGCTTTGAAGATTCTGCAGCAGATTTCTACTGGGCTTCCTAAGGGCACTCTTGCGCGGTCAGATCAGTGCAAGGGGTGTACTTTAGGGAAGTATGTGAAAGCCACCTTTCACGAGAAGGATAGTCGCGCCACGACGATCCTTGAGAGAGTTCACACAGACGTGTGTGGTCCTTTCTCTGTAGCTTCGACAGCAAAGCACAAGTACTATGTGATCTTTGTTGATGATTTCTCTTAGAAGTGTTGGATCTTCTTCATGCAGAAGAAGAGCGAGACATTTTCAAAGTTCTGTGAATTCAAGGCGCTGGTTGAGAAGGAATCGGGGAAGCATGTGAAGGCTCTTAGGAGCGACAATGGTGGTGAATTCATCTCTCTCGAATTCAAAGACTTTGCGAGCGCGAAGGGACCGGAGGAAGCTCATTGCCCATAACCACGGTAGAAAGGGTTTTGTGAGCGAAGAACCCAAGCAACGTGGGTCTTGCGTAATGATGTTGCTGATGGAACCTACCCTTCACTTGTGGGGTGAGCATGCAATGCGCGATGTATGTGTAGAACCCCGCCGTTGTCCTCACAAGATTATTGGCATGAGTACACCGGAGGAGGCGTTTTCTGGCAAGAGGCCTGATATTTCTCATCTGAGAATTTTTGGCTCACCTGTCTACATGCATGTGACGAAGGATGCCAGAAAGAAGTTGGATCCGACCGCAGAGGTTGGAATATTTGTGGGGTACACTGATACACCTCACAACTATCGGGTGTATTTTCCAGACAGTCTCAAGACTGTTGTGCGACGGGGTATCAAATTTCAGGAGGAGAAAGCCATGCAGTGTTCGCTTGAGAGGGAGCCACACTTGCATGCAGATGAGGAGCTATTAGTTCCTAAGGAGGAGCTTTCGGATGTGGATCAGCCACAAGAGGAAGTTCATGAGGTGGAAGAAACCACTCATGCAGCGCCAACCATCAGAGGGCGCAACCACACTACAGAAGCTGAGCGACTGGCTCGAGATGCAGAGAAGGTTGTACGACCACCTACAGCACAACGCAGATAGAGGCAGTCACCGGACCGGTACACTGGATACATGGCTCTTATGAGCAAATGTGTCGTGAAAGAACCATCCTCTTTCGAGGAAGTTGTGGAGGAACCCACATGGGTAGATGCCATGGTGGAAGAGTATGATTCTATTGTCAGAAACAAGGCATGGGAGATTGTCCCACGACCGGAAGGGAAATCAGTGGTGGGTTCGCGATGGATCTACAAAGTGAAGCAGGCGGCTGACGGGAGCGTGGAGAAGTACAAGGAAAGATTTGTTGCCCGTGGCTTCTCACAGATCGAGCGGATCGATTATGATGAGACCTTTGCACCTATCGCAAGGTACTCTTCCATACGGATGATCCTAGCTCTCTCAGCGTAGATGGGATGGCACATCCATCAGATGGATGTGAAGACTGCGTTCCTCAACGGAGTCATTGAGGAGGAGGTGTACATAGAGCAGCCTGAAGGTTTCGAGATGACTAGACCTTCTTGAACATCAAAGGTATGAGGAAGAAAATGAAAAACGGGTTGCAAAAACGTGCACAAGTCACACGGGAGGTCACAACTTAGCATTTTTGATACAACATCGATCACATGATCCATCTACTGCTTTCTTGGTCTGCTAAACTGACTTGCACCTGAAAAGTTTATGATTGGAAGATAGTGAAACGAAATCCCAAGTCTGGTTCTCAATGAGAGAGTTGTATTCCATGTCCATTGTTGCCTCCCATTCAGGATGGCTAGCTACTTCTGCATAAGTCCGTGGATCAGATGCATTCATATATAACCATGCATGGCCATGCATGGATCCATAACTAAGAGTTCTTCTGGATCTTCCTCAAATAGAGGTATAGAGGCAAGATCATCAAAGAGATGACTCATGATACACCATTTTTGTGTTGAAGGTGGTCCATAATATTTTGAACTACATGAGGATGTATGATCTTGATGTTCGAAAATTAGTGATCCAATAGGTGTCGCATGCAAAGGCTCATCTTCATCAGAATTTTGATCTAAAGTATCATCAACATACTCAACAATGAGTGTTGAGGGAAACTTGGTAACATGTTCATATGCTGGTGCATGCAAAATATCTTTGTCAAACTTTACACTCCTTTCAATAAAGAGCTCTTCAGTGTTAATATCAAGCAATCTATACCCTTTGACTTCATCAAAATATCCAACAAACATGCATGCTTTACTTTGATGCTCCAAATCCTTACTCTTCTCATGGTTGAGATCTAAAAAATGTGGAAATGACTGAATTCAGGTTGCATATCAGTCTAAGCGTCAAAAGGTGGTTTTACAGTAATATATTTATGAGGAGATCTATTATGGATGAATGATGCACAATCGATAGCTTCAACGCACAAATTTGACGAAAGAGATCTTGCATGCAACATGAAATTGGTAATTTCTTTGAAAGATCGATTCTTCTTTTCAGCCACCCCATTTTATTGTGGAGTGTAAGGAACTGTATGTTGCAAATTTATTCTTGTTTCATTACAAATATTTTGATATCTTTGTTGACTGTATATTCCATCCTATTATCTGTGCAGAGTGTCTTTGATGCATTTTATAGTCTTTTGTTCTGCATGCGCTTTGAAAATATTTAGATGTTGAAAAACTTCAGACTTGAGTTTCAAGAAGTAAACCCAAGTAAATATTGTGTACTCATCTACAAATGACAACACATATCTTTCTTTACTCATTGAAAGTACTCAAAATGGACCCATGAGATCAGTATGCAGAAGCTCCAAAGGTGAAGAGTCTCTCCATGCATGCCCCTTCTCGAATTTGTCTTGTGGATGCTTTCGAAGAGCACATCCATTACAAACACCATTTGAAAATTAAATGGTCGACAATCCTATGACCATCCCTTGATTGCTAAGTTTTTTCATATATATTAAATTCAAGTCCCCAAATCTCTCATGCCATATCCTACTTTCTCCATTTTCATGAGTAAATATCAAAATAGAATCTGACTAAGGAACAAGATCAGAAAACATATATAGACGAGATTGATCGTTTACCTTGCTAGATGCAATCTTCAAGCTGGTTTGCATGTCATAAATGTTCGTGGAATCCGAGGTAAATTCCATTTTCCTTCTAGTGCATGTATGTGTCATCTCATACACTAAAATAAGATTCACAGAAAGCCTTAGAATATGGAAGACATTCTCAAAACTTCCATCTTCGAATTGCACTCTTCCTTGTACAGTTGCTTCCACTGCAGAATTGTCCCCCATGAGAATAGGAGGACCCGAGTATGCATGTAGAGAAGAAAAGGATTCCTTCGAAGAATTCATATGATGTGAAACTCTTGAATCAATGCTACATTCTTGTGGTGTAGAATGAAGAGAAATCAAAACATGACCATTACCCCTTGTTTCTAATGGGTTTTCCTCTGTCTTCTTCTTGGAACTTTATGGAATGTGATGGCCAAGATTATTTTGCTCAAGAGTCTTTACCATCAGATCAATAGTCTTTTTCATGCAAGAGAATTCAGGATGATAATCTCTACTACAATAAGGATAGTTGGAGTTTCTTTTCTTTCCCTTCTTACACTTGGAGCTCAAAGAAACATGTGGAGGTTTTGGATTTCCTCCTTTTCTTGGATATGGATCTCTTGCCTTTCCTTTGCCTTTGTATTGTTTATTTGGTCTCGAGTTGGACTTTCATTTCTCATGCATGGCAAGTGCATGTGCTTTTGGAGACTTTAATTAACCCATTTTGATGAGCCTATCTTGCTCATGAATGAGAGACTCAATAAATGCATCAATTTTGGGCATTTTCCATTTATCTCTGGTTGTTATTCGTGGCATAATTTAGACAAAATAGAAAGGATCAATTGACATTCCTATTTGGATTTATCAATTCCACAATCATGTAATTGTAGAATTAATCATTTAAATTTCGTAAAGATATCTTGAATGTTCTCAAAGCTATTTGGATCTAAGGAATTTAGCCCATTTTTGAGAATATGAGCCTGCATCTCATTCTTCTTTCCAGATAAATTTTCCAAGGTTGTCCACACCTCTTTTGGAGTGTTTCATGTGTCCACATGGGAACACAATGTTGGAGACATGGACAAAAATAGAAGACCACAAACCTTGTCCATCCTGTTGAAATAGAAGACAATGGTGGAATTGGGTTCATCTTATGTATTCATAACTATCTGATACATGCCTTTCCCTCTGAGGTGAAGAAAAATCTTTGGCTTACATTGGAAGTAGTTATACAGATTAAGAATATTTGAAGATTAGAACTCCATTATTTCAACTTGTACTTGTAGGACAACTGCGATAGTTCTCCAATATTTTGATATGCAATTCAAATCTCTGCAAAATTTTCAATTTTTGATCTTCAAACTTGCAAAATATTTTTCATGCACATTCTCAAAGTCTATGTAGCTCTGATACCATGTAAAATTATTCGAGTACAAATACGGATCTAGGTGAAGAATAATTGCATAAATAATTGAAAAAAATAAAATTGACTTGAGAATTAATTTGATTCGTCAATATTGATTTAAGAATCAATACATAAAGCAACTAAGTTAAGCTTAGTTGTATATGCAATAAAAATGGATAATTAAAACTAACTGAAGCTAAGTGTGCTTTATGTTATGCATGCAAGCACTAGAGTTAACTAACTAAAGCCAAATGCGCATCACATGTAAGCACTCGAGTTAACTAATTAAAGCCTAATGCACATCACATGCAATAAATAGATTTACACTGAAGTTAATTAAAGCCAAATACACATCACATGCAATAAATAGAATTACACTAAGTTAATTAAGACAAACTACGTGCATGTACACCAACATGAGAGAACTTGTGATGTAATAATCAAAGTGAGAAGTAATGAAAGTCAAAATAATCAAAGTCAAAAGGGCAAGTCGATTAAAAAAATTTAATATTGCACGTACAGCGCATTTGGCATGTTTGATTTGTTCAAAGTCAAAAATGTTGGAAAGGCAGAGGATTCAATCACACATATAATGCAAATATTTCACACATGAACAATGAGCTGCGGCTCTTCAATTAATCAAAACACTCTGAATCATAAAAATCTCTTACTCTCTTTCTCTCTTAATACAATGAACCCATGAAGGGTATTTAATCTAATTAACATGCACACACTGTCACTCATAACTGAACTTGATCAACTTGCTTAACTCACTGTCTAACTCACTCACCAAATCTAACTGTAACTCAACTCAACTAATTCACCTAACTATCTGTCTAACTTATGCATGATGAAGTAATTATATATTTTAACACTCCCCCTTAATTACGACCGCTAAACTAAAACATAACTCATGACAACTCAAACATGCCTGCTGGTCTATGTCTCAGCTAGGCTTACAACTCCCAAGTTTCTTTTGTGAAACTCAAACAAATCTACTGCTAATGGCTTTGTAAAGATATCAGCCAATTGATCACTCGTTCTACAAGGCTTCAAGTGAACTTCTCCATTGTTCACTAGTTCTCGAATAAAATGATATCTAGTATCAATATGCTTGCTCTTTTGATGAAACACACTATTCTTGGATAGTGCAATCGCTGATGTGTTGTCACAATATATCGCTATTGATCCTTACTGTTTCTGATTAAGTCCATCCAATACTCTTCTTAACCATACTGCTTGACATGCTGCTGAAGTTGCTGCTACATATTCTGCTTCTGCTGATGATAGTGTAACAATAGGTTGTTTCTTAGATGTCCATGCTATCACTCCTGAACCGAGATGGAAAACATAACCAGATGTGCTCTTCCGATCATCCAAACTTCCTTCAAAATCACTATCTGTATATCCAATCAATTATTTCTTTTCTGTACTTGCATACATTATGCCATAATCTCTGGTTCCTTCTATGTATCTCAAAATTCTTTTTCCAACACTCCAATGTGTGTCTTTTGGAGTCTCCATGAATCTGGAAATCAGACTCACTCCCTGCATAATATCTGGTCTTGTCGGTGTGAGATACATGAGGCTGCCAACCAATATTTTGAATAGAGTTGGATTGACATCTGCCCCTTCATCATCCTTACTTAACTTTGTACCTGTTGCAACTGGTGTAGGTACAGGTTTGGAATTATCTATCCTGAATCTTTTCAGCAAATCTGTTGCATACTTATTTTGACAAATAAAAATTCCTTTTTCAGATTTCTCAACTTCAATGCCAAGAAAATATTTCATGAGACCTAGATCTGTCATCTCAAATTATTTCATCATGGCTGCTTTAAATTCATCTATTTCAAGATCACCTGTAAAAATCATATCATCAACATATAAGCAAACTATCAAAATCTGTCCATGCTCATTTACCTTTTTGTATAAGGTAGGCTCAATGCTGCTTCTGCAAAATCCATTCTTGATCATATAACTGTCGATTCTGCTATACCATGCTCTAGGTGCTTGCTTCAGTCCATAGAGCGCTTTCTTCAATCTATAAACTTTATCTTCTTGTCCTTCAACTTCATAACCTGGAGGCTACTGCACATAAATTTATTCTTCTAAAATTCCATTCAAGAAGGCTAATTTGACATCCATCTAATATACTTTCCACTTGTTCTGAGCTGTTGTCGCTAGAACTGCTCTTACAGTATCCAATCTGGCGACCGGAGAAAATTTTTCTCCAAAGTCTATTCTCAGTTGCTGCGAGAATCCTTTTGCTACAAGTCTTGATTTAAATCTGTCAATATCACCTTTCTCATTCACTTTGGTCTTGTATACCCACTTCACACCAATGAGATTTTTATCGTTTGGTAAATCAACCAAATCCCATGTATCATTCTTTTCAATTGAATTCATCTCTTCATCCATGGCTTGCACCCAATTGTCATCTCTGATTGCTTCTTCAAAGGAAGAAGGTTGGAATGCTAACAAGGAAAAATTGGAACTAACATCCAAATCATCATAAATATCTTTCAGACTTCTCATCTTTTTCTTACCTGATTCATTGTTTGGAGAATTATGATCTGTGGATCTGCTTGAAGATCCATGCTGCTCTGAAAATCTTGGAGTCCTTGCTGGTGTGACTTTGTTTGGTGTCTGCTCTTTTGGTTCTTGCTGCTTCTCTTCTTCTACAAGAGCATCCTCCATAAATGGTGTTTGAGCATCAGTTAGTGTGTCTACAGTCCCATTCCATGACTCTTGTTCTTTGAACACAACATCTCTGCTAATGATTGTCTTCTTTGTGACAAGGTTATACAATTTGTAAGCTTTTGACTACTCACTATAACCAGTAAATATACATTTTTCACTTTGATCATCTAATTTGCCTCTTATTTGCTTAGGAACATGTGCATAGGCTACACATCCAAAAACTCTGAAATGAGATACATTGCATGACATACCTGACCATGCTTCTTCTGGAACTCTGTTCATCACGCTCTTTGTAGGAGATCTGTTTATCACATAAACAACACATGCAACTGCTTCTGCCCAATACTCGTTAGACAGGTGTCTCGCTTTCAACATGCTCCTTGTCATGTTCATGATTGTTCGGTTCTTTCTCTCTGCTACACCATTCTGCTATGGTGTGTGTCTGGTTGTAAACTGTCTTCTGATTCCATTTTGTTTGCAGTACTCATGGAATGCCTTCGAATCGTATTCTCCACCACGATTCGATCTCAATACCTTGATCTGTCGATCACTTTGGTTCTCCACCAAAGCTTTGAACTCTTTGAACTTTGCAAAAGTTTCAGACTTCTGCTTCAAGAAGTAAACCCAAATCTTCCTACTATAATCATAAATAAAGGTGAAGAAGTAACAACTGCCACCAATCGACTGTGTCCTCATAGGTCCACACAAGTCGGTATGCACCAATTCAAGTGGTTTCTTTGGTCTGTAAGAAACTCCTTTTGGAAAAATTTCACGGTGTTGCTTTCCCAAGATGCAACACTCACATGTGCTAGCAGGTTCTTTGATGGGAGGTAAACCTCTAACCATCTGTTTCTGCTGCAACAATCTTAAACCAGAAAAATGCAAGTGTCCAAACCGAAAGTGCCATAACCAGTATGCATCAGAACATGCAGTTGTAAAATAACTAACCTGATCATTATAGTTCATAATGAGAGGAAAAATTATGTTCCTCGTCATCTACACCTTTGAAATTAGCTGCTTGCTTGGGGATTTGTCGTAAATAACACATTGTTGCCCCTGAAAGATAACTTTGTATCCTTTCTGCATCAGTTGACCAACACTAATCAAATTGTGTTTGAGTCCAGGGACATAGTATACCTCTGATATGGTCTTTGGCTCCCCTTGCTTGGTCACAATTTTGACCACTCCTTTTCCATCTACAGCTACAGTCTTGTCAGTCCCCAACTTTACCTCTGTCTGCACTGAGACATCCAAATTAGCAACCAAATCCTTGTTGCCTTTCATGTGGTTACTGCAACCACTATCTAATAGCCAGACCTTATCAGACGGTGCATTCATGGTGTTGCATGCTAGAAACATAGAGTTAGCATTTTCTGTACTAACATTAGCTCTCTGATTGCCTTGATCTGCAATCTTCTTCCTACAATCATGAGAATAATGACCAAATCTATTGCAGTAATAGCACTTTACCTTAGATTTGTCAGACCTTTGATTGTTATGAAAGCTTCTGCTGCTGCTGCTTCCATGTTGATGCTCATGATCGTCTCGGCCATCTCTGTGACCGCCATAGTTGCTGCCTTGTCCTCTGCCTCTCGATCGACCTTTGCCTCGACCTCTTGAAATATAGAATTGACTTTGGAAGGCTGTTTCCAAAGTGGAATCCTTATTTCTATCTATCCTTGCCGCATGTGATAGAAGGGATCCCATTAACTCATCAATTGTCAGTTTTTCCAAGTCCTTTGCTTCTTCTATGGCTGCTACCACAACATCAAATTTGGTAGACAGGGATCAAAGAACCTTCTCGATCACTGTTCAATCTTTAATATCTTCGCCATAGATTTTTAACTGATTGACGACATACATGACCCTATTCATTGATCTAGGTGGATTAAACAGGTACAGGTACAAATGGCTTGAGTACAAGGCTCAGAAATCAAAGTGTTCGAAAATCTTTCAAACCAAGTTCAAGTTGTAGATATCGAAATTCTGAATCCAACGGTGCAGACGGCACTCAATTCCGAGTCCGTATGAAGGAGTTAGGAGCAGTCAAAGTTCAGAGGTTGACTTGGTGATGTGGCAGACTAAGGAGGCAACAATTTTGCTAAAACTCGGCCACCGGATTCCGACCAACGTGGCCAGATTCCGGGCGAATTTGTGGGACCGTTAAATGCACTCCTTCGGTCAAAAATTCGAAGGTTTAAAAAGCAACAATTTGTTTTAATAACAAATAAAACAAAAAAAAATAGATATTAAGGGTGGCGGGCCACCAACCCCGCCACCCCATCCGCACAACCATATTATATTAAAAATAAATGTTGTTGGGGGGCGGGTGGTCAACCCCGCCACCCCATCCGCGGTCTCCACTGTACCAACGACCGCCATTTAAATGGGGCGGAGGTACTTACATACGTGGCATGGTTTTATATGGGGCGGGCCGCCCAATATGGGTCCGGCCCCCCCACATCACATCAATTCCTCAACGGAATTATATATATATATCAAACGGTTCAAACGGGTTTTAAAAAATGGTTCAACGCAGTTTAAAAATATACAACGGTTCAAAAATGTAATGCGGGTTAAAATAGTCGGCCTTATTATGGCGGGGTCGGGATTTGACCACCCGACCTCCGCCCAAACAATGTGCATCTCAACCAACTCGTCCAACAGTCGCTTTGAAGAATCCGCCCGCACTTTATTATATAAACCTTGATTCATTTGTGCGCCCAAGGACGGACAGGAGTGGGCACGGAAAACGAGGCAGTGGAACCTTGAGCAGTGTGTAGGAGGGGGCGGAACCATGATCTGAGCCATTTTTCCAGAGGGGCCAGATTTTCACTTTGTTCGATTGGGGAAAGTTTTATATGGATTCAGCACTACTCGACGCCAAAAATCCAACGGTGCTGCCCATTTTGTCAGCAGAAGTCTGCAATTTTTGGCCATTTCCAGATTGGGCAGGTATAAGGGTGTAATTCCTCATTTTGTACTTGTACTTTCATTTTTCCATTTAATGAAAGCAGGGCCTCCCCACTATTAGAGCAGGGCCCGGAGACGTAGTCCCTCCTGGACGAACTCCGATATCAACTCTTGTGTCTTCGTGCATGATGTTAATTTCTTCTCTCTTTTTCCGCTTATGCCTTTAAGGTTTCTTGTTTTAAAAGCTACAATTTTCACATGTTAATTCTTTTATACATCTCAAACAAAAGATGTTGGATCAAGTGGTATCGGAGCGGGTGTTTGTAGATGTGAATTACATGCTTGTATGCTAACAAGAAGCAGGCTAAGAAGAGGTGAAGGGATGCTACAGGCTTTTGATCCCGAAGCAGGACGTGCACGTCAGAGAAGGAACATGGGAGATGAAGATCGGAATGAAGAGGAGCTCAATTTCCGCAAAACTTTCTATACCATGGCAGATCGAGTAGAGAGACTATTCTCTAGACTTGAAAGGTTAGAGAAAACAGGAGATCATTCTTTAGAAGGGCAAGGTTCAGTGCATGGAGATGGTGGAGGAAATCCACCCCCTTCAGGAAATGAAAGTCCTTCCTCCTCTTCTAACCATCATAATAAAAATTCTGGAAATGCATCTAACAAGCCTTTCTTTAAGTTAGATGTTAAGTTTGATCTACCGGTATATAATGGTGAAAGTAATGCTGAGAAGCTTAACAATTGGATTAGGCAGCTTGAACTCTATTGCAGGATCCAGCAGATTATGGAGGACGAGGCGAAAATCCAATTGGCTTCTCTTCGATTGAGTGGCACAGCTCTCATTTGGTGGGAGAGCAAACTTCGAAGCAGCAGTAACTTGGGTAACATTCTTTCTTCCTGGTCATATTTTATTACTGCAATTAAAAATCAATTCTATCCCTTAGGTTACAAGTAGAAAGCCTTAATGGAGTGGCAGTACCTAAGGCAAGGTAAAGGACAAAATGTGCAAACCTTTACTGAAGAATTTCGAAAACAGGCATTAAGTTTAGGCATCTCTTTAGATTCTCCTGAAGTTGTAACTAAGTACATTGGTTCATTGCATAGTTACATTAGACATTCGTTGTTAATGTTTGAACCTACTACCATTGACTCGGCCAGTGTGAAGGCCATTCATCTTGAAAACAGGGGCAGAAATGATAAGGACGATCATTCAAAGAAATCACTTTCCAAACCTTCAAATGGCAAATTCAAAGGGAAAGGAAAGGGAAAGGAAAAGAAGACGGTGTCAACAAAGAAGGATGAAGGAGAAAAGCCTTATTGCACTCACTGCAAAAAGGAAGGCCATGACGACGATCATTGTTGGAAACTTTATCCAGAAAATAAGCCGAAGAGATATGGAGGAAAGGGTAAGCAGAAGACGGTAGCAACCGCACCGCAGGACCTTGGATCCAACTCAGGCGATGAGGCATTGATCACAGCAGCAGGGGCAAAAGGTACTCATTCTCTTCATGATTCTAAATCACATGAAAGCACTAGTGCATCAAATGAGCCTCTTTCTAATGAACGTAAGAGAATTGAATTGTTTCATATTAGAGTTGTGATAAACCATGCAAAAGTAGAAACTCTATTTGATTCAGGCTCTCAAGCAAACCTTATTTCAGAATCCTTGGTTAAAAGGTTAGGCTTAGAAGTTAAGCCTCCTCCAAAACCTTATCCGCTTGGATGGATACATGATAAAGTAAAACTAAATGTAACCAAGCAATGTAAGGTAAAATTTGTTATTGCTTCTAAGCTGGTAGATGAAGTAGAATTGGATGTAATACCATTGGATATCTGTGGCATTGTGTTGGGGATTCCCTATCTTTATGATAGGAAAGCAGTTTTCTTTCGCCATGAAAATAAA
The DNA here is from genome assembly GCA_034641835.2 of Pinus albicaulis. Classification (NCBI taxonomy): domain Eukaryota; kingdom Viridiplantae; phylum Streptophyta; class Pinopsida; order Pinales; family Pinaceae; genus Pinus; species Pinus albicaulis. Next base: position 998,013,760 of record CM076571.1, read on the forward strand.
TACCAAATCACTAAAGATGGGGTAGAATACATTGTAAGAGCTCATCAAACCAAAGTCAGTGCTAGCCTTGTAAGTGCAGGACAGATGAAGAGACTGGTGAATTCCAGCAAGGGGTGTTTGCTCATGGTTGTGAGAGCAAAGGATGAAGAAATAACCGATGCTTTCCGAGGATGTGATCCGGCTCATAAACAGGAATTATGTGATGTTATTTCTAACTATGATGAGTTGTTTCAGGAACCCAAAGGTTTGCCTCCAAAACGAGGGATCCAACATGGGATCCATTTGCAACATGATGCTCCATTACCAAACATTGGTATGTATAGGATGTCATCCATCGAAATGGAGGAAATCAAAAAGCAGGTACAGGAACTGTTGAACCAAGGGGTCATTCGGCCAAGTACTTCTCCTTGTGGCTCGTCGATCGTGTTGGTGCCCAAGAAAGATGGCACATGGAGGATGTGCGTGGATTATCGGGCACTAAACAAAATCACGGTGAAAAATCGATACCCTCTCCCTCGCATTGATGATTTATTAGATCAATTAAAAAATGTTGTTTATTTCACCAAATTGGATTTGCGTAGTGGTTATCACCAGGTCAGAATTGCAGAAAAGGATGTGTGGAAAACCGCCTTCAAGACCAAACAGGGGTTGTTCGAATGGATGGTGATGTCATTCGGACTTTGCAACGCTCCAGCCACATTCATGAGGGTCATGCATGATATTTTTAGGCCTTTCATTGATGAGTTTTTCCTTGTGTATTTAGATGACATTCTTGTTTTTAGTAGGACTTGGGAGGAACATGTATGCCATGTAATCAAAGTGCTTGATGTTTTAAAGAAAGAACAATTGTATGTAAATTTGTCAAAGTGTGAGTTTGGGAAAACCTCTTTGGTTTACCTTGGTCATATTTTCGGTAATGGTCAATTAAAAATAGACCCCTCAAAAGTCGAGGTGATTGTAAATTGGCCTAAGCCTACCAATGTAACAGAGGTCCGTAGTTTTTTAGGTGCAGTACAGTATTGGAGGAGGTTCATTGCCAACTTCTCCGTTATTGCATCACCCATACACACTCTGACAAGTATCAAACAAGCCTTTCAGTGGGGAGGAAAACAGCAGAAGGCCTTCGAAGCACTGAAAGAGAAAATCAGCACCGCACCAGTCCTGGCTTTACCCGATCTCCAGCAGCCTTTTGAGATCGAAACCGATGCCAGTGGGTACGCCATGGGAGTTGTACTTTTGCAGCAGAAGAAGCCGATTTGTTACCATTCGGAGAAGTTCTCCCAGGCTGTAATAAATTACCCCACTTACGACAAGGAATTGTATGCCTTGGTCCAAAGTGTGAAAAAGTGGAAACACTACCTGATCGGCAAGGAGACCATCATCCATACGGATCATCAGCCCTTGCAATACCTTCAGTCACAAACCAAGCTACAACAATCTCGTCATTTCAGGTGGATGGGGTTCCTACAACAATTTCATCTGGTAATAAAGTATAAGAAGGGCACTAGTAACAAAGTAGCAGACATGCTCTCTCGCCCTCCTATCGCTGCTTCTATTATTTTGCATAATGCGTCATTGTCTTTTGAAAGTTATGTTGAACAATACACTAACGATGATGACTTTAAAGAATTTTATGCAAAACTAACTCATGGTTCATAGGTGGACAACTATCATTTGCAGGGGAAGCTGTTGTATCACCTTGGTAAATTGTGCATACCCACAGCAGAAAGAGTTCATGTAATTCGAGAGGCGCATACCTCTCTTGTGTCTGGTCACTTTGGTGTTGAAAAAACCTTATGTCATTTGCAAAGGTTTTGTTTTTGGCCCCATATGAAAAACATTGTAACCCATTTTTTAAAGGGATGTGTTATGTGTTCTGTTTCAAAGCCCTCTAATAGAAAACTTGGGCTCTACACACCACTCCCTATTCCGGGTCGTCCATGGGAAAGTGTGTCGATGGATTTTGTAGGAGGTTTGCCTATGTCAAGAAAGGGTCACGGCTATTTGTATGTTGTCGTCGACCGCTTTAGCAAAATGTGCATATTGATGCCTTGTAAAAAGCAGGTCACTGCTGCGCAGACTGCTTGTCTTTTCTTTCAGTATGTTTGGGTCCACTTTGGGTTGCCCACGTCGATTGTGTCAGATCGAGACTCTCGTTTCCTTGGAGAGTTTTGGACCAGCTTGTGGCGCATGATGGATACCAAGTTGAAGAGAAGCACGACATTCCATCCACAAACTGACGGACAGACAGAGGTCGTTAATCGTACCGTGGTACACTTGTTGCGGGGCTATTGTAGCAAACATCCCAAGTTGTGGGATGAACACCTTCCATATGTGCAGCACGCTTACAACCGAGCAGTGCATTCCTCTACGCAGTGTTCACCTTTTGAGACATGCTTTGGTTACTTACCAAAGGACCCTTTCGATATGATCTATGGAAGGGATGAAGATTCCAGTGGGCGTGATGACAGGGATAAAGCACAGCGGTTCATTCAACGGATTCAGACGATTCACCAAGTAGTGCAAGAGCAGTTGGAGAAGAGTCAGGCCCGATATAAGGCCCGACATGATAAGCACCGAGTTGACCATCAATTTCAAGTTGGCGACAAAGTGTGGTTCCACATCAGCAAGGATCGAATGAAGGGAGAAGGTAATAAATTGCGACCAATCCGGTATGGTCCCTTTACCATATTTGAGAAGATTGGGAATAATGATTTCCGACTCGACTTGCCGGTATACATGCAGATGTACTCAGTTGTGAATGTTGAAAATCTAAAACTTTATGAACCCCCATTGATTATGGACACTGAGGAGGTAGGATCAGTTCCTACAGTGGACGACTTTGCACCGGAATATCTCGATGAACTGCGAGAGGACATCATTCTCGATCGAAGGACCAGGACTTCGTGACGAGGAGATGTGGAGTATCTCCGTGTTGGTTTCAAAGGGATGCACCCAAGTAAAGCCAAATGGCTTGAAAAGGAAAAGGTGAGGGAGAAATTCCCTCACTTGCTTGTTGATTGATGAGGCTTTTGGGGTCCAAAAGCTCTTTAGTGGGGAGGAATGATCCAGGTGGATTAAACAAGTACAGGTACAAATGGCTTGAGTACAAGGCTCAGAAATCAAAGTGTTCGAAAATCTTTCGAACTAAGTTCAAGTTGTAGATCCCGAAATTCTGAATCCAACGGTGCAGACGACACTCAATTTCGAGTCCGTATGAAGAAGTTAGGAGCAGTCAAAGTTCAGAGGTTGACTTGGTGATGTGGCAGACTAAGGAGGCAACAATTTTGCTAAAACCCGGCCACCGGATTTCGACCAACCTGGCCAGATTCCAGGCGAATTTGTGGGACCGTTAAATGCACTCCTTCGGTCAAAAATTCGAAGGTTTAAAAAGAAACAATTTGTTTTAATAACAAATAAAACAAAAAAAAAAAGATATTAAGGGTGGCGGGCCACCAACCCCGCCACCCCATCCGCACAACCATATTATATTAAAAATAAATGTTGTTGGGGGGCGGGTGGTCAACCCCGCCACCCCATCCGCGGTCTCCACTATACCAACGGCCGCCATTTAAATGGGGCGGAGGTACTTACATACGTGGCATGGTTTTATACGGGGCGGGCCGCCCAATATGGGTCCGACCCCCCCACATCACATCAATTCTTCAACGGACTTATATATATATATATCAAATGGTTCAAACGGGTTTTAAAAAATGGTTCAACGCAGTTTAAAAATATACAACGGTTCAAAAATGTAATGCGGGTTAAAACAGTCGGCCTTATTATGGCGGGGTCGGGATTTGACCACCGGACCTCCGCCCAAACAATGTGCATCTCAACCAACTCGTCCAACGGTCGCTTTGAAGAATCCGCCCGCACTTTATTATATAAACCTTGATTCATTTGTGCGCCCAAGGACGGACAGGAGCGGGCACAGAAAACGAGGCAGTGGAACCTTGAGCAGTGTGCAGGAGGGGGCGGAACCATGATCTGAGCCATTTTTCCAGAGGGGCCAGATTTTCACTTTGTCCGATTGGGGCAAGTTTTATATGGATTCAGCACTACTTGATGCCACAAATCCAACGGTGCTGCCCACTTTGTCAGCAGAGGTCTGCAATGTTCGACCATTTCCAGATTGGGCAGGTATAAGGGTTTAATTCCTCATTTTGTACTTGTACTTTCATTTTGCCATTTAATGAAAGCAAGGCCTCCCCACTATTATAGCAGGGCCCGGAGACGTAGTCCCTCCTGGACGAACTCCGATATCAACTATTGTGTCTTCGTGCATGATGTTAATTGCTTCTCTCTTTTTCCGCTTATGCCTTTAAGGTTTCTTGTTTTAAAAGCTACAATTTTCACATGTTAATTCTTTTATACATCTCAAAAAAAATATTTTGGATCATTCATGAAGGAATCAATGTCCTGTGTCTCCTTAATCTGCAGAATTTCGAAATCTCTCCTAGTATTCTGCAATTTAACAATATTAACTTTTTCCATACCTTGATAGCTTGTTGCCAAGGTGTCCCATGCCTCTTTTGCTGACGAGGTTATCATGATCTTCTGGAGCATGGCTCGATCTACTCCTTGCTGGATCAGAAGAAATGCTTGCGCATTCTTCCGCTTATCTTTCTTCCACTGTTCCCTCTCTGCATTACTGAGGGCTCGTTCTTCTGCCTCATCTTGAGGTTCTGCAAACCCATACTTGACATGATCCCAGACATCATGCGCTTTTAGCATGGTCTCCATCTTAATGGCCCACACATCATAATCCTTCCCATTGAAAGAAGGAAGTTGTGGCTGGAAGCTGCTTGTAGCCATCTTTCTTCAAAAATTCACTGCTGGAACCCTAAAAATTTTGATATGCTTTCCAAAGCTCCAAAATTTTTTTTTATAATAAAACCCTAGGTTTTATTATTTATATAAAAAAAATTTTATGAAAAAATCTTTTATAAAAAAAATGCTTTTATATAATAAATTCATTTTCTTTAGAAAACTTTATTACAAAGCTCCATGTTTTAAAGCTTTTATAGTAGCCTTTGAAAACAAAATTCCCGTTTAAAAACTTCCTTTTAAAACAAAAACTCCTCATGTGCTTTCATGAGAGAGTCGTATAAACTTAAAAGACCTTTGATTGAAATATTTCTAATCCGTTTTTTTTTATAACACTAACGCGTCCAAGCTTCAACGTGCTCGCATGCTAACACATCGCCCGATCTATGGTGGTGCGTTAGTTCCTTAACGCAGCGGAACTTCAAGATGCCCGCGTGTTTGAAAATCGCGTTAAGTTTTTCGCTTTTAACGCAGTTCTAAACAGTAGGATCCAGCATTATAATGCTATGTCTTTAATTAACAGCTGCGTTATAGCGTAAAAACGTGGGAAAAAAAAATCATTCTCACCCACGGATGATTGCTAATCCGTGTTTCTTCCATTCTCTGTGACCTCACTCTGATACCAATCTGTTGGAAAGGAAGAGGATTCAATCACACATATAATGCAAATATTTCACACATGAACAATGAGCTGCGGCTCTTCAATTAATCCAAAACTCTCTGAATCATAAAAATCTCTTAATCTCTTTCTATCTTAATACAATGAACCCATGAAGGGTATTTAATCTAATTAACATGCACACACTGTCACTCATAACTGAACTTGATCAACTTGCTTAAATCACTGTCTAACTCACTCACCAAATCTAACTGTAACTCAACTCAACTAATTCACCTAACTATCTGTCTAACTTCTGCATGAGGAAGTAATTATATACTTTAACAAAAAAGCGTGGTCGAGTTAAAAATCAATAACGCGTAGTTTTTGTTTGGAATACAACCAAGTCAAACTCAACGAGATCAAACCATCCGCAAATTTGTCCAACCATGGGTTGGAAGCACTTATAAATAGAGCTTCTTTTTCCTTATTTCAAATCATTCACCTGTACCCTCATATCTCTGCTTAAATTTTAATTTTTAACTCGACAAACATATTCATTCAGTTTATCATCCTTAAGAGAAGAGAGAAAATTCCATTTGTATTGTCCGCTCCATCGAAGTACAGGCGTCTACGTTTATTGAATAACATGGCGGTCATGGTGGTGTTTTCCATCATCATTTGCGCTTTGATAATCTCTGTGCTATTTCCATTAGCAAGCTCTCTGAGATCTAATTTCCTCAGAGAATCTACTGTTGACTCCGACATCAGTAAGGACAATTCTAATACCAATAACATCTTTGAAGCTTATATTGAACGAGCCGATAAAGAGGCCACCATCGATGTACAGTTACTGGACCATAAACTTCCAAAAAGTGGTTATACTCCCTCGGCTCCTTCAGCATGCCACAACATGGTAATAGACACCGTCGGTGTTGCACGTTACAGTTGTTGAATTATTCCATATTCATTCAGTTCAATTCCCTGTAAATGGGTTTAACCTGCCGATTGCAAATTCTAGGAATATCTCAGAATTATTCTTAGAATCTGATGGTGAGGAGAGGGTTCCAAAGGGAGCTTAGAGTCCTAGCACTTCTACAACTATGACTCAATATCCTCTAGTGATAGGATTAAGTGATGATAAATTAACATAACTAGAGCAAGAGCTATATGACATATAATATAGAGCTCATAATTTGGCGATTAGGATCTGAAGGTAAGGAGAGCTCATAGTTTGGAGATTGGGATCTGATGGTGAGGAGAGGGGTCCAACAATTGACCCTTCTTTGAGATATTTCTAGGATTTACAATAAATATTAAAATAATAAATTTGACATCCTACAAACAAAATCAATTAACTCCAAAGTCAATTCTGAATATGACCGTTATTGGAGTCTGATATTGAGAAAATAAAGATCAATTCAAAAAGTGTTCTAAAAAGGCGAAGTCTAATTAATTGATGTTTTCTTTTAAGAAATACTGTGATAGAATTTTTTGGGTTAGATTCTGGTTTTATTTTTATTTATCATGAATTTTTAGAATATAAATAAATTTAATGTCTAGTTTTTTATTTTTTGTCTGACTTTATTAATAGAAAATAGAAAGTACTACCTAAACTTAAAATATATATATATATATATATATATATATATATATATATTTAGTGTAATAAAAAATATTTAAACACTTGAAATTTAGAGAAACTCTACTGGATTTGAAACCAGAAACAACAAAAAAGAATTCTCTGCACAAAGTCAAAAACGTGGATTACTTAGACTACGTTGTTGTAAAATCACCCTCGAAAAATCCCTGCTCAATTTCGACAAAATCCACTTAAAATTATCCCGCATAAAGTGAAGAACGTCTATTATTATAAAACACCCTCCACTGGTTGCTTGGGTTGGGTTGTATTACGCAATGCATTTGGATTTTATTAATCCATAATTGCATTTGGTTTTTATTGATCCATAAATATGAACTTTACAGGAAAAGTGTCTTTCTAATTCATTCAATTTGTGGAAAATAAAAACTTGCCATTTAGTTTTGTTTTTATTAACAATCTCGTTGTCCCATTAAAATATTTCATATTTTAGACTTGATTAAAGTTAAAATAAACATAAATTCTCGAAAATATCACGCAAATATATTTCTGGAATTAATTGGAAGTATCTCTATAGTGTTAATTAAACAGAAGTTTCAACGTTGTGGTTTGTCTATGTAATTTTGAATACTAGTGTTTGTTTCCAATTTCATTTCCAGTGTAAATTTATTTTCTCTTAGGATGAGTGCCTGTTCTTCTCGACTAAGTGATTTGATATATAGACAGAGCTGCTACTGGCATTTTCTGTATTCATTCAACCAATCAAAATACTATGCCTTACAATGGATAAAATATGAAAAATAATGAAGAAAACACCGAATAGCTATTTGGATAAATAATATTAATTCGAAAACAAAATATCACTTGAGCGTAGCCTCATTAGAGATTCTGGTTGGTAACAACATTAACTATGCTAATATTTTCAAGATCAATGCCCAATCAGGTTAAAGATGGTTCAAATTACCAAGTGTCAAAACAATTCAAATTGTTTCGTCTACATTTTTCTTAAAACTCCAATCTAAATGATGTTTGCTATTTTTGAAAGTATATTATGTCTCATTCATTTGGTTTTGAGAATTTCAACCAAGGTGATGATTAATACCTTTGGAGGTAGCTTATGTTTAAATTTTTTTTGGGGGTTAACATGAGGTTAATTGTGGATAGTTTTTTATATGTATTTAAAGTTATTTATGTTCAAATTTAAGGATGAACAAGAGGGACTGCAAAGCAGCAAGTACTGAAGATAATGGAGAATCCTATATTAGTGTGAGTTGGTTCACGAGACCTTAGGATAAGAATTAGTTTTTATTTCTTTTTGTATGGTTTTAACTTCCCTAAAACCATGTATGCTATATGATGTTTGAAGTGTATTGAGAATATAGAGCGTTCTGCAGAGCCAGACTCTCCTTCATAGAGCTGACTAGTGGTTTTTTTATTTATTTAATTCAAACATCACTTTTTATCATGGTATCAGAGCTCTAGGGTCAAATCATAGCCGGAGTGTTGTGATCCTTGCGAATATCCAGGTGGTAGAGGAGAAGCCCCTGATGACTGGGTGGAATTTTTTGTTCTCAGGCTTTAAGCGGATTAGCGCGAGTTTTGGCGTAACAGTCACATCGATCGTCGCGTATATTAGACTAATATTCGCGTCGATGGCGCGGAATTGAGCATAACATAGGCGTCGATAAAAGGACAACTTAACGAGTTATGTTTCCAGTGCGATCGTTGCAGAAATTAGCTCAATAAGTGTGTCGAGGAGATCTGAAGTAGATTTGAGCTACTGGACACCACTAATGAAGGAAAAAATCTGGTGAAAGGTCGCCAATGAAAGGATTCGGTGAAAGTTTGCTGATGAAAGAAGAGATTTGAACAAATCTTGCTGGTGTAAGGGATTCGAAAGTCTATCACATAGTGTGTAAAACAACCTGTTGAATTGATCGCAATCAGCTATATATGTATCGTATGATTTCTTTCTGTAAAGATCTCAAGTAGATCTATCAGTTTTTATTTTCTTTTCAATCAATTTTTTTGAATCATTAAGATGAATAATGAAATAATCAAAGCATACTTGAATGAGAGTAACAAACTCGATGGCTCCAATTACTCAAATTGGAAATTCAAGATGCAAACTGTGTTAGAAGTGTAGAGTGCTTGGACGATTTTAAATGGGGATGAGCCGAAGCCAACAGCGAGAGCCCCTCAAGACTGGGAGAAGAGAGAGGGAAAATTAAAGACATTATTGAAGATGTCAGTGAAATACTGCATCATACCGCATACCAGATAATGAAAATCAACGAGCGAAATCTGGACAATTTTTAAGGATTTGTATGAGATCAGGAATACCAATCGTCTTTTTTTTTTTAAGAGAAAGACTCTATCCATAAAAATGGAGAATAAAATAATTGCTTATTTCATATCCGAGATCAAGGATCTGAAGAACAAATTGGTAGATATTAGTGAGATTGTAGCAGATGTAGATTTGGTCATGATTCCCATGAATGGTATGACTGATGATTACCAAATTTTTATCACTAGGATAAGTGTAAGAGATAAAATCCCGAAATTTGAAGAAATGAAAAGAATATTAATGCAAGAAGAAGAAATAAGATTGACTCTAAAACCTGAGAGTGTAGATCTTGCATTAATGGTGACGAAGAAATTGTTCAAAGCAAAAGGAAATCATTCACAGAAAAATGGAGGAAATCCATAGAAAAGACTGAATCAAGCTCAAGGTATGTATCAAAATAGAAATGACTCTGTAATAAAATGTTTTTACTACGGAAAGCTCAGTCATATGGCTAAGGAGTGCAGGAAGAAGAAATTTCATGAAGAACAACAAAAGCATAAAAGACATGCATGTCATTTTGTAGATGATGACCATGTTTAGAACTTCAGATTGTTCATGGAAGAATTTGATGAAAATGTCGAAGAAAACATCTAGTACATGGATTTGGGAGCATCAACACATATGGCATGAAATAGAAAATGGTTCAAAGAGTTTAAATAAATCAACAACGGAGCACAAATCTACCTTGGTTGTGATATAAGTCATCAGATCAAAGGGTGCAGGAAAATTTTTGTTATTTTACCTGATGGTAATGTCAGATATATTCATAATGTAATGTATGTACCTTATTGAAAAGTGTAATTAGGTCAGTCTTCATGCTGACTATTTAATTATGAAAAGAATAAGTCAAAATAATAAAATGTAATCAAGTATCATATATGTTCCTAGACCTTGTTGTAATTCTAGCTCATAACTGCCCTCAATCAACGATGAAAGACAAGTTGTAATTACAGTGGACGTTGCCACATTAAATAATGAAGAAAATCACCATTCAAGTCGGCCTATTACTGAGCTAGATGGTCAACCTCATAGCAAACACAGGGATGTATATATAACTAAAGTTGCAGATAATTTTGGAAGCAATTTTTTGGAGCTGATGAAAAGAGAATAGCATATGACTCATAAGCAATCAGATATCTCTAAGATAATAGAGCGGATATCCACAAGGATACAGTCTGATACCTACAAGGAAACAAGTGCAAATAGTTACAATAAGACAGTGTAGACATGTATAAGACATACAACACACAATTGAAATGCAGATTCTGTTACAGTTTGTAGACCTTGTGGTTACCACAACAGAAAATGGAGTATGAATATACATTGTGGACACCACAGCAAGAAGTGCGATCACACTACATTGGTATAATCGAATATATCTAATGTAATACAACGATGGGAAAAGAGAATCTCTCAAGAAGTATTGCGGCCATAGTGCAATGACAAATGCAGATGTGAATTGATGCGAATTGATAAGAAGGCCTCCAGAATAGAAAAGGAATTCTGAAGTGTAAAGGAAGGAAGGTAGCTTCCCACAATAAAATTATTACCTCTGCCTAAAGTTTTTGTCGTGTACATTTTGATACTGTACATTTTGATAACTGACTTGATGAAGGATTAATTAAGAGAAGACATAAGAAACATAAGCAAGCTCACAAGTAATTATCAAGAAGAGAATTTGTATTAATCTTAAGCCCTCCAAATTCTCAACGTACCCAGAGTGAAAAAGAATCTAATTTATGTATCCATGATTACAGATCAGGATCTCAAGGTAGAATTTTTTAAATATAACTATTATATTAAAGATTTGTTTGATGGAATGAATACTATTTCTTCAGGAATAAACCAAATCGAGCTTTGAGAACATCAAGTTTGACTACAGAAGAACTATGGCATGAGAGACTTGGTCATATTAACTACAACAATTTTCTGTTACTTCAGAAAAAGGAAATGGTAAGAGATCTTCCTACGTTAAAAAAAGCGCATAATTATTGTGATGTTTGTGCATTAGGAAAGATGCATAGAGAATAATTCCCTGTCCGAGTAGAAAAGAAAAAGAGAGAAATACTTGAATTAGTGCACACCAACCTATGTGGACCCATGCAAACAAATTCATTAGGAGGTGCACTGTATTTTCTATTGTTTGTTGATGACTGCAAAAAATTTTCTTGGGTATATTTTATGAGTAATAAAAGTAACACATTTGAATACTTTAAGCAGTTCAGATATATGATAGAGAAGGAACATGGAAGAACATAAAAATTCTCCGCTTCGATGAAGGGGGAGAATACCGGAAGGAGGAACTTATCGATTTTTTTAAAGACCATGGGATATTATAGAAATTCATAGTACCCCATACTCCTCAGCAGAACGAAGTAGTGGAAAGAAAGAACAGAACATTGGTGGAGTGCGCTAGGAGCATGTTGAAAGGTAAGGGTCTTTCGAATGGTTTTTGGGCTGAAGCATTGAATATTATAGTTTATTTGGAAAATAGGAGTCCTACAAGAAGTCTCGAGTTTAAAACTTCTTTTGAAGGATTATATAGATTTAAGGCCACATTAAAACATAAAACAGTGTTTGGGTCTAAAGCATTTTCCCACATTCCAAAGGAAGACAGACGAAAACTAGATTCAAAAGCCATCAGATGCACCTTTGTAGGGTATTGTTCACAATTTAAAGCTTATAGATTATTTAATCCCTCTACTCACAAGATCTTTGTTAGTAGAGATGCCATCTTCCATGAGAAGGTTTCTGATGAATCTGGTAAAAGCAATGAGGAACGAGATCTTCCCTTCTTGGTGGAATGAATTTAAGAAACGGGTAACAGCCATGAGGAGCAGAAAAAAGTCATAAGTAGAAAGTTTAGATACAACAATCAATTCGAGTCCTTCAAAGGAAATTCAGAATGGGTTGGAAGCTACACCAACATTCAGAAGATCAGGTAGGCAGGTTAAATTTCCTACTAGATATAGGGATAATGCCTTTATAAATAGTATGATGAATGTTGTTGAACCTTCTAGTTATAGAGAAGAAAATCAATGTAGTAAATGGAAAACAACTATGGAACAGGAATATGAATCTATTCTCAAAAATAGCACCTGGGAGCTGGTTGAACTACCTGAAGGGAAACAAACCATGGGATGTAAACGGTTGTATAAACCCAATATTAATGTAAATGGAGCCATAGATAAATTAGAAGATAGATTGGTAGCAAAGGGGTATTCACAAAAGGAAGGTATTGACTATGAGGAAACCTTCACCCTTGTAGCTAAACTAAACACTATCAGAATGATGATTTATTTAGTTACTAGGAAACATTGGGTGATTCACCAACTAGATGTAGAATCTGAACTTTTAAATGGAGAATTGAAAGAGGAGGTTTGTTTAGAGAAACCTGAGGGGTTTTTCCGGAAAGGGAAAAAAAAATTCCGCCTATAGATTGAAGAAAGCTTTATATGGACTGAAACAAGCACCCAGGTCATGGTATGAAAAGATTGATTCATTTTTTCTGCAACACAATTACAACAGAAGTAAAAACGACCCTAATATCTATACTCTGAAAGATGAAAAGGGGTGCATAGTGTTGATTTATTTGTATGTATATGATATAATTATTACGGGTGATGCTATTGATCTGATCAAAGAAATCAAGAAGAAAATGTCACAAATGTTTGAAATCAAAGACCTTGGTGAAATAATATATTGTTTGGGTCTTGAGATCTGGAGAGATTTAGGACAAATTTTTTTGTCCCAGGATCAGTATGTCAGAGGTCTACTAGAAAGATTCAGGATGGATCAGTGTAAAGCTGCAACAATACCATTACAACAGAACATTAAAATTCAGAGTGAGGATGGCTCTAAAGAGGTAGATGCGACACTTTATCGACAACTAGTTGAGAGTCTAATCTACCTAACCACTACAAGACCAGATTTGTCTTATGAAGTTAGTGTACTAATTCAATACATGTCCAAGCCATTTGAGAGTCACTGGAATGTGGTGAAAGGTATTTTAAGGTATCTACAAAGAACTGTAGATTATGGTATTATTTATATTGATTCTTCTGATGTTAGAATGACAGGATTTACAGATTTTGACTGGGCTAGAAATGTTGACGACCAAAGATCCATAATAGGTAATGCATTTAGAATCAGATTTGCGGTGATCACATGGAGCAGTAAGAAACATAACATGGTTTCCTTGTCTTCAGCGAAATCATAGTATCAAGCTTTGTGCGCAGCAACATGTGAGGCATTTTGGTTACGAAGACTTCTCCAGGATGTCAGGGAAGAACAGAAATATGCAACAACAATCATATGTAACAACTAGAGCTCAATCAAACTTGCTAATAATATGGTGTTTAACAAAAACACTAAACACATTGATACACAATTCCACTTTTTCAGGGAGAAAGTTCAATCTAAAGAAATCCATCTTGTATATTGTAAAACTTGTGATAATGTTGGAGACACTTTAACTAAGCCTCTTGGAAAAATTAAGTTTCAAATGTTTAGGGAGATGTTAGGCATATTTTTGAACTGCTTCTCCATTAAGAGGGAGTGTTGAAGATAATGGATAATCCTATATTAGTGTGAGTTGGTTCAAGATACCTTAGGATAGGAATTAGTTTCTATTTCTTAGGGTATGGTTCTAACTCGGTTCAGTGCCTATTCTTTTGAACGAAGTGTTTCAATATATGGAGAGAGCTGCTCCCAGTTCTCATCTAAAATTTTATGTATTCATTCAACCAAACAAAATCCTATGTTGTACAATGGATAGAATATGAAAAGTAATGAAGAAAAACAATATTAATCCAAAAACAAATTATCATGTGAGCATAACCTCATTTGAGAGTCTAGTCGGTAACAATGTTAACTGTGCTAATAATTTCAAGATCAATGTCCAATCAAGTAAAATATGGTTCTAATTACCAGTGTTAGCCATCTATAAATTATGTTATACCTCATGATGGCTAAGTAGGTTCCTTAGGCTTTCAAGAAACAATTTTTTATGAAAACCTTTGTGAGTTCTTGAAAGCCCAATGTGTTCATTATCCACAAGAAATCATTTCACTCATAACTTCACTCAAATTCTTCAGGTAGCCCTATTGTTATCAAAATAAGACGGTTTTCAAGCCACCATTCCCATCGTTTCACTTTCATAATTTCCTCCCAAGTTTCTCCATTTCACTCATTATTTCACCTATCCTAACAACCCTTTCTTTTCTTCTAAAAAGGCTCCTTTTTCCCCTTTATTTTTCCTCATTTCTTCTAAAAAACCCTTTAAACCTAATAAAACTTCTTTATTTGGTTTAAATTCTTCTTTTTATCCCTATCAGAACTCTAAAAAGGCTAAAAAACCCACTTTAAATGCTTAATTCCGCCTTTTTAAAAATATAAGGCCTTAAGCCCTCTTGGCTTAAAACTTAGCCCCTTCACCTCAAATGACGCAAGGTCTGTGACCTTCCGCCATCCCAAAGCCCACATCACTTGCCGACCCTGGTCCCATTCTCCCATAGGACCATGCCTTCCCCTTTTCCTATTCCATTCTCCCCACCACGACTTATTCGCTCACCACCCGCGATAAGATCTTAATCGTTGATCTCATTAATCCAATGGTAATCATGGATCCTGAGTTCTTAAAGCCTACCGCATAGTTTTTCTGCTCCCTGACGAAATTGGTGACGTCAACCTCCAGTCCCACCTATCCCCACCATTCCTCGTGACCGCGCAACTTCTCCCCATCACGTTCGTCAACCCCATTTTTCTGAAATGGTTTAGAGCCCCGTTTCAACATGAAATAGGTGGTTTTGGGTTGGACATGTATCATCCAGCTAGAATTATCATGTTTTTCAAGCCTTTTACCACTTAACACTTAACCCCTACACGAATACCACCCCGGTATAGCCGCCAAACCAGCTTCCTCCCATCTTCGCACTAGATTCAAATTTAAATGCTATTCTGCCTGATTCTACCTGTGGAAACCCCTCCTCCATGCATTTTTCTCTTCTACATCACTCCTACGCCCTCACCTACACGTATGATTATGGTTTTATCCCATAAATGCAGATTTTATTTAATTTTTTTGACTTGAGTTGCAGGTTTAATGGTGGCCTGAAGATTACAAGCCCTCCCATAGAAACATCCAAGTTGCAAATGCCCACGATGATGATCCTCAGGGTTCTAACAAGAAAAAAGAGAGATCCAGGGTTTATTCCAATGTTTGTCAATGTTTCATGGACATTGGTTGAGCAACAAAGCCCTCCAACATGGAAGCCAAGCCACCTGTACACAGAACACAAATAATGAAGATCAGTGAAGAATTTAAGGTTAAGAGCATCAATCCGAAAATCAAGGACTTAACCAACAAATTATGGACAAGGACAAAGTTTGAAGATAAATCATTTTAAAGTTAAAACCAATCCGCAAAGTACAGAAAGCAAAAGATGATTAAAGAAAGCCTAAAGACAAATCGAAGGCCTAATCAGATTTAAAGCCACCAAACAGACAAATCAACAAGAAGGAATGCTTGGAATGCATAAATCAGTGAAGAAATTACTTCTTGAAGGATAAAAAAGCCACCTACCAGCCTAAATTTCCTCAAAGACACATAAAGTTATTACAGTCAGAGATATTTCCTAAAGACATCTTAGAATCTATTGCAAAGCCTACCTAAAAAAGCCTAAAAGTCAACAAAAGAAACTAAGTAGTGCAAAAGAGTTAATGTAATGCAGAGTTAGACTTAAATGCATTTTTCCTTGGGCCTTGAATGGTCTTAAAGGTCAGAAACATTTACTCTATCATTTATGAAACATTTAAGGATCCATTCTTCACCCCACCTCCTCATTTCATCTATAAATATCATATGAGGAGCTCATTGTAAGTGTTGGTTGGATTATTATTAAAGTGTAAGACAGTTGTTGAAGCCGTTGAAGGGTTGTTGAGTAGTTGAAGAATAATAGGGTGAGAAGAGAAGTTTTGAGTTGTAAAGACCTGCTGGATTTGAAGTGTATAACTGGTTTGAACATCAATAATACAAGCTGATTCATGGGATCCTGTTCTATGTTAATGGTGATGTTATTCCTCATTGTTTTTGTTTCTCCTTTTGTTTTACAAACTGTCCATTTTCTCTGATAAGGAACAGAGAATTTAGATTAGGATTTACTGTCAAGGTACCCTATTTCTATCTTAAAGATTTTTCTTTATGTTTTCCTCTGCTAGGGTATAATTGGAGGATTCTTAATTGCCCTCCTGTTTTATCCAGCATGTTTTTTTAAGAATGATTCAATAGAGTATAACCAGGGAGAAATGTTGGTGAGCCCATGTCTATCTGAGTACAATTTGAGATATTGTTTTTAAATATCTTCTTCAAAGTTTATTAAGTAGAGTCTCAATCAGAGAATTTTATGGTATGCCCTATCCTCTCACTAGTATTTAATAGTTTCTTTGAAAGATGCCTTAAGAGTATGCCAAAATCAAGCTAGATTCACAGTTTATGTCTGATATTAGGCTATTTTCCTTGTTCTCTTATATGTTTTCTCCTTTCTGAAAGTAGTCTTAGGATTACTGGATTGTTGCCTTAAAAGTTTTCTTTATTACAAGTCTCCTCAAATAAGTCTATGGTTTGCCCTGTCCTTTGGTTTGCTTCAAACAATTACTTTGAAAGGCTTTTCTTGTTTAGTGGAGTTAATAGATTATTAATTGATTATTAGCTTTGCTTCTTTCACAATATCTTAATGTTTCATATCACAATTCAATCTAAAAAATCCTTTGATATAGATGACTTGCCCTATGGAAACCCTTGAATATTTTTTGTGCAATTAAATCCTTTTGTGACTCCATAACCCAATGGGTTAAAACTGTTTCATGACCTATCTTTTCAGCCGAAACATTCTTTCAATTTACTCTCACCTTCACCCTTCAACTGACCTCTTCAGTTAATGATACCCATCCCAACCAAACAAACAAGTTTCTAAGAGCTTCATAACTAGCCTAGTATCATAAACAAATCATAAAGCTATATCCTTTAAAAACACTTAATAGAGATATCCCTCTCTGAATCTAGGAAGGCTAGGTCCTAGGATTCCAAAGTGGTTATGATGTGGCCCCCCTGCAGCGTTTATTCTTTCCATTCTTATAAATCATAGGGAGACAACATAGTGGCGACCATACTGGGGATAAACTGAGTAATAGATAACTTCACAACTCAGAAAATCCCATTTTTAAAATACATTAAGTGTCTGCCAAGAATGGTTCTTGATTGTTGATGGTGGACAACAACCAGTCCTAGAAAACATGTAAAAATCTTCCACCTGGTGACACCATTGGTTTTTAGTAGGCTTTTTTATTCCCCTTGGTTATCCATAGACTCCACTGGGAAACTTATTTTATCATTAGAACATCACAAGAACCCAGTTAAGAAAACTTTGTGGATTAAGTTTTTTTACACATATTAGTTTTCCTATAAATACTGTCATACCTGGCTAAATTTTCTTAAATTTGGGTCTAAATCCTAGCTTCAAAAGAATCCATACTAGATCCCATCCCGACCCAAATCCTCCTACAATAGTTGATAATCTCGAAAACATCCTTTGGAAGTCTCCTTCATCTAAAACCCCAACTATTGTCAGACCAATCCAAAGAGAAAGTTCAATCCCTGAAAAGTTTATAAACTTGCCAAATACCCAAGTTGACTTACCTCATATCAGAAGCTTATCTAGAACTAAGTCACAAAGTGGTATAGATCAGATAGAATTTGAGCCTGTAAGTTCACAACACATTAGTAGTAGAGAAGCCTCCCCTTCCACACCTCTTGAGCTCCATTTCATTCACAACTTTGGTTTCTCTCACCCTAAATCTGCTCAACAATGCTTAGCTAGTCCTAGTACTTCTGTTACATTCACCCATACATCCACAACTCAAGCCACTTTAGCTCATCATCAAACTCCTATCACAAATCCTCCACCTGTAAACCCACCATTATTTCCACAAGTCCATACCATGGAAACATGGTATGCTCCCTTAGTTCTTCCTTTACCTTTTATTGCTCTACCATAGGACTATCAATCCAAGATTCCATTATATGATGCTAGTAGTTCTACTACAGCTCAACAACGTGTGGATATAATTACTTTGACAGACAATAAATAGATGATGAAATTGTAAAGCTTTAGGATGTAAACACTCCCAAAAATACAACAGAAAACCATAAAACAGTGGCTGAAAATTATGATAAAAATAAAGGAAAAAACACCCAAATTCATGACAAACATAGTAGTGACCCTAGTAGCACTAGCACCTCAGCTAATGCTCCTAAAAAAACCATTTTAACTACTAAAAATAATAAAAACCAGCAAGCTGATTTTGCCGAGAAAACAGTGACTAAAAAGGCTGAATTAAACATTTCTAAAACTCAAACTCCTTTTAGCATAGAGAGTGAAATTTCCAAGATAAAAATCTCCATCCCTCTCACTGAGTTATTCACTCGAGATGTATACAAGTCCCAATTGTTAAAAGCTTTGAACATAGGAGATCACAATGACTCTGTTAACTTAAATGATGACAAACTTGAGCTTCTGTTTGGACCAAAAATTGAAGGAAATTTTCAAGAAGGTGGAGTTTCTCCATTTTATGTTAGCCTAAACATCCATGATAAAAATTTTCACAATGCAATGCTTGATTCAGGAGCATCACATAACCTCATGCCGAAAGTGATAATGGAAAGATTAGTCCTTAAGGTAACCAGACCTTATAAAGATTTATACTTCTTTGATTCTAGCAGAGTTAAATTCCTAGGCCTAATAAAAGATCTCTGTGTCAAATCAGCACAAATCCCAGCCAAAAGCTTAGTAATGGACATTTTTGTGGCTGATATACCCCCCAAATATAGCATGTTTTTTTCAAGATCTTGGGGTGCTAAGTTGCAAGGCACTTGCAAATGGATATGACTTATGCCACTATACCTGTCTTTAGTCAAACTAGAAGACTTTATAGGGAAAAACACATGAAATACATGGTGAGTAGTCAAGAAAGACCAGAAAACTCCCCTCTTTATTCTATACATACTGACCTTGACTCATTCATTATTTACAATGATGAGATTCTTAATGAGCAAGGATTAAAAAATGAAACATCCACTAACATAGTGGCAACCATAGAACAAGAGGAAGGGAAAGAAAACTCATCCAAATATTTTGCTAAATCAGAAAATCACAACAACAAAAAATGAAGGTCTTGAGCATCAAAAATAGTCATCAACATAGTGTCAATCATAAGAATCAAAGAGAAATTCCTCAACACATTGAAAACCTTGAGGGAAACGACAAGAGTAAATATAGTACAGACCCTCAAAAAGAACATAGGGGCATTCAAAATAAACAAAACAGAGAGGAAATAAATGAAATTAATGATAAATTTGAAACCAGCTCTATCTGGAGCATGAGTTTTGATGGGTCTTGTAGCACTACTGGTGCAGGAGCATGAATATGGGTGCACAACACTGAAAATAATCATGATGAAAGCCATTCATATAGGTTAAACATTCAATGCACAAACAACATAGCAGAATATGAAGCACTCCTCTTAGGATTACATTTACTTAAAAAATTAGGAGCCAAGAGGATATCTGTTCATGGAGATTAAAAACTAATAATTAGGCAATTAAATGGAGAATACACTGCCAAACATCCAAGATTGAGAGCCTATAGAGATGATGCTATGGACCTCCTAAAAACCTTTGCAAAGTTTGAACTCACCTTTGTCCTCAAAAACCAAAATATCCTTGCCAATTGTTTAGCCTTTGTTGCTAGTACATGTCTAAAACCTTATGAAAGCAAACAATACACAGTTCAAGTCAAATATAGACTAGAAGTCCGAGACAATGAAAAATACTGACAAGTTTTTGAAGGAGATAAACAAATAGAAGACTTCCTACAATCTAGAAATTAATTTGAAATGCCAAGTTCAGATTCAGAGTATGAAGAAGATTGTCCTACTGATGGAAAATCACCTTTTAAAGAAGAAGAATCTCCTAAGATTGCTGATATAAATATGTTAACCAAAGAATCCAAAAATGAAACTAAAAAATACACAGATTTAGAAAAAGAAGATCTAGAAGTGCTGCAATCCAAAGCTGAAATCTTGCCAAAAGGACTGTCCCTCTAGAAGAATTGTTTGACTTTAATGATGTTGCAAAAAGGCCAAAAATAGAACCTACTGAAGCTGAAGTAGAAGAGTGCAATATAGGCAGTGAAGAAAAGCCTAAAATGATCAAATTATCCAAAACACTGTCAGCTCACATTAAACTGAAATATCTTGAGCTATTTAGAGAATTTTCTGATGTGTTTGCATGGAGTTATGAAGATCTAAAATTATATGATACAAAAATAATTCAGCATAAGATGCCCCTCAAAGCAAACCAGAAGCCTTATAGACAAAAATTACGCAGAATCAACCCTATTCAATTACCTTTGGTAGGGAAAGAAATCAGAAAAATGTATGATGCTGGAATTATAGTCCTTGTGAGATACTCAGAATGGGTATCCAATCTTGTATCTGTGAGGAAGAAAACAAGAGAAATCAGGCTTTGTATAGACTTCAGAAACTTAAACAAGGCCTCATTAAAGGACAAATATCCCTTGCACAAAATGGGTCATATCTTACAAAGGGTAGTAGGTTGTAGAAGAATTTCTTTGCTAGATGGCTTCTTAGGATATGACCAAGTATTGGTACACCCTGATGATCAACTTAAAACAACCTTTAACACACCTTGGGGCACATTCATGTATGTGAAAATGCCTTTTTTTTTAATGAATGTTGGTGCCACATTCGAGAGAGCCATGGATATTTCTTTCTCAGAAGAAATAAGTTATTTCATTGTGATTTACTTATATTACATCACAATATATTCCAAAACAAATGATGAACACCTAATACACCTAAGAAAAGTCTTTGAGAAATTCATAAAATATGGTTTAACCTTAAATCCCAAGAAAACATTGTTTGGCCTCCAAGAAGGTAAACTTCTTGGTCATATCATATCTGAAGAAGGGATAAAGATAGACCTAAAGAGGATTGAAGGTATTTTGAAAATCAATCATCCTAGAAACATCAAGGAACTTCAATCTTTCATTAGAAATATTAATTTCTTGAGAAGGTTCATACCCAACCTAGCTGAGCTCCTTAAAAACATGACAAACATGCTTAAAAGAGAAGAAGGATTCATGTGGACCTTGGAAGCAAATAAATCATTTGAATTGGTAAAAAAATCACTTACCCAAACACCAGCTCTTATAAGTCCTGGTTTTACAAAAGATTTCTTCATATTTTCATTTGCATTAGAACATACAGCGGTTGTTGTCCTCTTATAGAAAAAAATGAAGGGACAAGAGCAGCCTATTGCATTTTTTAGCAAGGCATTAAGAGATACACCTCTGAAGTATAATATAATGGAAAAACAAGCCTTTGTCTTGGTCAAAACCTTTAAAGACTTCAGATTTTACATTTTACACTCACACATCATAGCATGTGTGCCTCATTTAGTGGTAAAAGACATTTTGACACAAGACCATGATGGCAAAAGAGGAAAGTGGATTGTTGTTATATTAGAATATGATTTAGAGATCAAGCTTACTAAGCTCATTAAAGGCCAAGGATTAGAAAAAATAATGGTTGAATCAAACTTACAAGCACTTGATATAAACATGTTTAATGCATTAGATGAACATAAGGAGTTGGCAACTCCACTTATTGAAGATAATTTTCTGAATTCATCTTGGTATGTTGATATTTTGTATGTGTTAATTAATCTAAACGTCCCTTCTGGTTTGTCTAAAAAAAAGGCAAGGTTTTTAAAGTTAAAAGTTATAAATTATTGCATTTTAGATCAATGTTTATATTGGAAAAATGCTAGTGGATTATTGCTTAAATGTTTGCCTGAGAATGATGCAGATAAGATCAAGCATGAGTTTCATGAAGGAGAATGTGGAGGCCACCTCTATTGGAAAACTACTGTGAACAAAATCCTTAGAGTTGGTTATTATTGGCCCACCCTCTTTCAAGATATCCACAAGATGGTCATTTCTTGTCATAAATGTCAAATATTTGAAGGCGAAAGAAAATTTCTTCCCTTACCTCTGCATCACATCATTGTTGAAGCTCCTTTACAACAGTGGGGTCTAGAATTCATTGGGGAAATCCATCATATTTCATCAGCCCAACACAAATGGATCCTCACAGAAACTTATTACTTTACTAAATGGATAGAAGCCATCCCTGTTAGGAATGCCACAAACTCAGTCATCATTTCTTTCCTTGAAAATCATATCCTGTCTAGATTTGGCTATCCTAGGAAAATCATCACTGACAATGCTGTTGCATTTGGATCGAAAAAGATGGTTGATTTATGTCATAAGTATCAAATTACATTTGGCCATTCCACAACTTATTACCCTCAAGGAAATGGGTTGGCAGAATCCTCAAACAAAATTTTGGTAAACATAATCAAGAAGTTGCTAGAAGAGAACAAAAAATCATGGCACAATAAGCTAGTACATGCACTATGGGCAGACATATTGACAGTAAAAAATTCAACTGGAACGTCACCTTATTAGCTAGTCTATGGTGTAGATGCAATATTTCTAACCAGTCTAGGAGTGCCAGTCATGAAGCTGATCCAATAAGTACAGTTTGAAGAAGGTCATATGATTAGAAGAATGAGCCAGACTGTACAATTACAACAAACTAGAGTGGAGGTCTATAATAGAGCACAACAAGTACAAGAAAACATCAAGAAGTTGTTTGATAAAAGAACAAAGGAAAATGATTTTAACATTGGTGAAAAGGTTCTGAAATGGGATTCAAGGAGAGAAGATAAAGGAAAACATGGACAGTTTGAAATTTTATGGAAGGGCCCTTATCTCATTTAGTTTTCTAAGGAAACAATGCATTTTTTCTGTAGGAGATGGATGGAACAAAAAATTTTGGAGGTCCTATCAATGGTAGGATGCTCAAGCATTATTTTTGTTAAAATCTCTATTCAAATCTTTTTAATTCATTGTAAATAACATTGCTTGAAAGAAAGTTTGAAAATAAAATACAAAAACAAGAGAAAAAGAGAAAAGAGGGTGGATAAAAACAAAAGGTACAACCCCATACCGAAAAGAAGAAAAATATGAAATTGTGCAAGCTCAAATGCCACTACTACAAAATGAAATTGTTATTCATTCATACAGCCTAATCATGATTGAAGGAATTTTAATTTTTCGCTGATAGGTTAGTGAAAAAGATATGCCAAACAGTGTAATCTTGGCTTATCAGTAGAATAGATTAGGATAGAAAAGAGATGGTTCTAAAAATCTTAGAATCTGAACCAAGAAAGAAAGAAGCATGTCTAGAAATTTCAGATCTTAAGTCTTCACAGTTTTGTTTTAAATTTCTGCAAATAATGTCTATGTGTAGCTTGTACAAAATGCCATGGCCCCATAGAAAATCAGAGTGTCTAATCCTGATTTGACTGTGTTTTAAATTTCCCATTTTAGAAATAGAGAATAAAAAATCTGTCAAACAACCTAATCTTGATAGATAGTTAGAATAGATAGAGAAACAATGAGTTCAACTGTTCAATATGAACTCATGGATGATATAAGGGTAGAAGTATATTAGTTTCCTTCTTTCAAATAAAAGAATAAAATGACGTTAGAAGGGTTTGCAAGTCCAAGTGCACACACTGAAGAAAAAAATGTCAGGAAAAGTAGGTTGTGTAGGTAGAAATTTGGGAGAAAAATCATCTTGTTGTGACTCTATAGATCATCTTTTCAAATAGCATGATCATCAAAGGAAAATAGGATTTTCAAGGTGCAAAACACAAGGCACTAGTAATCTTTCGAGAGATTTATTTTATAAGGTTCTTGACACCTCCAAGGAGTTGCCCTCCCCAAGTGGAGCCACTGTTAGCCATCTATAAATTCTGTTATACCTCATGATGGCTAAATAGGTTCCTTAGGCTTTCAAGAAATTTTTTTTTATGGAAAACTTTGTGAGTTCTTTAAAGCCCACTGTGTTCATTATCCACAAGAAATCATTTCACTATTAACTTCACTCAAATTCTTCAAGTAGCCCTGCTGTTATCAAAAGAAGACGATTTTCAAGCGACCCTTTATATCATTTCACCTTCATAATTTCCTCCCAAGTTTCTCCATTTCACTCATTATTTCACCTATCCTAACAACCCTTTATTTTCTTCTAGAAAGGCTCCTTTCTCCCCTTTATTTTTCCTCATTTATTCTAAAAAACCCTTTAAACCTAATAAAACTTCTTTATTTGGTTTAAATTCATCTTTTTATCCCTATCATAACTCTAAAAATCCTAAAAAACCTAATTTAAATGCCTAATTCCGCCCTTTTAAAAATATAAGGCCTTAAGCCCTCTTGGCTTAAACCTTAGCCCCTTCTCCTCAAATGACCCAACGTCCGTGACCTTTGGCCATCCCAAAGCCCACATTAGTTGTTGACCTTGGTCCTATTCTCCCACAGGACCATGCCTTCCCCTTTTCCTATTCCATTCTCCCCACCACGACTTATTTGCTCTCCACCCGCGTTCAGATCCTAACCGTTGATCTCGTTAATCTAACGGTAATCGCGAATCCCGAGTTCTTAAAGCCTTCCACGTAGGTTTTCTACTCCCTGACGAAACTACTGATGTCAACCTCCGGTCCCACCTGTCCCCACCATTCCTTGTGATCAGTCACCTTCTCCCCATCGCGTTCATCATCCACCGTCGATCTGGCTCCCCGAGATCCGATGAGCCACGATCGTTTTCACGCACATTTTTCCGAAATGGTTTAGAGCCCCATTTCAACATCAAATAGGTGGTTTTGGGTTGGACCGTTGTCATCCAGCCAGTAGTATTGTTTTCATCAAGCCCTTTACCACTTACCACTTAACCCCTGCGCGAATACCACCCTCGTATTACCGCAAAACCACCTTCCTCCCATCTTCGCACCAGATTCAAATTTAAACACTGTTCTGCCTGATTTTTCCTGTGGAAACCCCTCCTCCATGCATTTTTCTCTTCTGCATCACTCCTCTACCCTCACCTATGCCTGTGATCACAATTTTATCCCATAAATGTACGTTTAATGGTGGCCTAAAGATTACAGGCCTTCCCACAGCAACATCCAAGTTCCAAATGCCTAGGATGATGATGCTCAGGGTTCTAAAAAGCAAAAAGGGAGATCCAGGGTTTATTCTAGTGTGTGTCAATGTTCCATGGACATTGGTTGACCAAAAAAACCCTCTAGCATGGAAGCCAAGCCACCTGTACACAGAACGAAAATAATGAAGATTAGTGAAGAATTTAAGGTTAAGAGGATCAATCCGAAAATCAAGGACTTAAACAAAAAATTATGGACAAAAACACAGTTTGAAGATAAATCAATTTAAAGTTAAAAATAGTGAGCAAAGGACAGAAAGAAAAAGATGATTAAAGAAATCCTAAAGCCAAATTGAAGGCCTAATCAGAGTTAAAGCCCCCAAACAGACAGGTTAGTAAGAAGGAATGCTTTGAATGCATAAATTAGTGAAGCAATTACTTCTAGAAGGATAAAAATGCCACCTACCAACCTAAATTGCCTAAAAGACACACAAAGTTATTACAGTCAGAGATATTTCCTAAAGACAACTCAAAAGTTATTACAAAGCCTACCTAAAAGAGTCTAAAAGTCAACAAAATCAACTAAGTAGTGAAAAAGAGTTAATGTAATACAGAGTTAGACTTAAATACATTTAAGGCTTGGGCCTTGCATGGTCTTAAAGGTCAAAAACATTTACTCTATCTTTTATGAAACATTTAAGGACCCATTCTTCACCCCACCTCCTCATTTCATCTATAAATATCATATGAAGAGCTCATTGTAAGTGTTGGTTCGATTATTATTAAATTGTAAGATAGTTTTTGAAGCTATTGAAGATTTATTGAGTAGTTGAAGAATACTAGGCTGAGAAGAGAATTTTTGAGCTGTAAAGACCTGTTGGACTTGAAGTTTGTAACTGGGTTGAACATCAATAATACAAGTTGATTCATGGGATCCTGGTCTATGTTAATGGTGATATTATTTCTCACTATTTTTGTTTCTCATTTTGTTTTACAAAATATCCATTTTCTCTAATAAAGAACAAAAAATTTAGATTAAGATTTAGTGTCAAAATACCCTATTTCTGTTTGAAAGCTTTATCTTTATGTTTTCTTCTGCTAAGGTCTAATTGGAGAATTCTTAATTCCCTCCTGTTTTATCCAGCTTGTTGTTTTAAGAATGATTCAATAGAGTATAACCAGGGAGAAATGTTGGTGACCCCATGTCTATCGGAGTACAACTTGAGATATTGTTTTTAAAGATCTTCTTCAAATTTTATTAAGTAGAGTCTCAATCAGATAATTTTATGGTATTCCCTGTCCTCTGGCTAGTATTTAACAGTTGCATTGAAAGATCCCTTGAGAGTATGCCAAAATCAGGCTAGATTCATAGTTTCTATCTGATCTTAGGCTATTTTTCTTGTTCTCTTATATGTTTTCTCATTTCTGAAAGTAGTCTTAGGATTACCAGATTGTTGTCTTAAAAGTTTGCTTTATTACAAGTATGCCCAAATAAGTCTATGGTTTTGCCCGTCCTTTGGCTTGCTTCAAACAGTTACTTTGAAAGGTTTTTCTTGTTTAGTGGAGTTAATAGATTATTAATTGATTATTAGCTTTGATTCTTTCAAAATATCTTAATGTTTCATATCACAATTCAATCTAAAAGATCCTTTGATATAGATGACTTTCCCTATGGAAATCCTTGAATAATTGTTGTGCAATTAAATCCTTTTGTGACTCCAAAGCCCAATAGTTTAAAACTGTTTCATGACCTATCTTTTCAACCGAAACATTCTTTCAATTTACTCTCACCTTCACCCTTCAACTGACCTCTTCAGTTAATGATACCCATCCCAACCAAACAAACAAGTTCCTAAGAGCTTCATAACTAGCCTAATATCATAAACAAAGCACAAAGCTATATCCTTTGAAAACACTTAATAGAGAGATCCCTCTCTGAATCCAGGAAGGCTAGGTCCTAGGATTCCAAAGTGGTTCTGATGTGGCCCCCCTGCAGTGTTTATTCTTGCCACAATTGTAAATCACAAGGAGACAACAACCAACATGTCAAAAAGATTCAAATTGTTTCATATACATTTTTCTTAAAACACCAATTGAAATGATGTTTGATATTTTTCAAAGTATATTATGTGTCATTCATTTGGTTTTGAGAATTTCAATCTAGGTGATGCTTAATACCTTTGGAGGTAGCTTATGTGTAAAGTTTCTTGGTTAGTATGAGGTTAATTGTGGTTAGTTTTTTATATGGATTTAAAGCTATTTATGTTCAAATTTAAGGATGAGTAAGATGAGATATTTGTACTGGTAAGAATTAGTATTATTTTTGAAAGTAGAATTTAAAAATATATTTAATTGATTATTAATTTAAATTTTAAATTTCTTAAGTATTTATAAATATGAAAACTTTAAAGTGATATATAAATGGATTTAAATTAATATATATTTATTATTTTTGTTTATATATACACGTATGTTACTCCAAAACATCACCACTATATTAAATTATAAAAAAATATTTTTATTGTAGACAGAAATTTCGACAAAGTGAAAATCTATACCTTATAAATTATTATTAATTACTTTTTAATAATAATAACATATCAAAGATATAATTATAAATAATAACTGATCATAATTATAACAATTCAATTATGTTAATTTTACAATTTATTAAAAATATAGAAAACATTCCATCATCAATATAAATATTCCTCGCATATTTTATCCATTCAATGACGTGGAAAACAACCTACCTCCGAAAATACTTTAGTTACTTCCTTAAAATCCTTACCATATTCTCATGGCTCGACTATATATGAACATCCATATTCATATGGAAATCAACCAAACTCTGGACACGAAAAATTGATTTTATATATTGAAACCAAAACATAATCCTTGGACACAATCATTTCTATTATAATATGTTTCTGTTATGTTTTTTGTTTTCTTCCAACAACATTTCTAACCATAAATGGGCCGATCAATAGCTTTACATGTTTTCAAATACCAGTAATTTAAAAAATATTTTATATTAATTTTATTGTTATTAGTCTCTAAATATAGTATTTTCTACTTAGTCAATGTGCATTGGCTTCATATTATTTGATTATTTTTTGTAATTTTAATTAAAGTTTAGAAAAAATTTAATAATTTTATTTTTTAAATTAAAAAATATTTTTCACTTTAAACAAATTTTATTTCCAATTTTTGATTATAGAGAGAGCTGGCGATGAATATAATTCTTCTTTGGAGGATGGTGGTATTTGTCACAATTCATTAAAAGACAAAAAAGTTAAATGATTTTGTGAGTATTACCCCTGTTGGCTAGTGCTCGACGATACTCTCACATCGACACTATTGTGTAATTTTTGTACCCAATGATTTCAGAATTGATGCAAGCTTGCAAACCGTTTGCATATCAAAGGAGAGACGACTGAGTTTGTGGTAAAAATCTCTAATTAATATTAGTATGTTTTTCATTTGTGCGCGTAACAAAGTATGTGTGGGAGAACACTAGTGTGGAGGGAAATTTATCTCCGCAATGACAAATTTTAATTTAAACTTCTTTGCATTTAAATTTTTTGCTGCATATAGTTGTGTGAGAGAGCAGTTGCATAGAACTATGATTTTGTGAGTTGTCATCTGGTGAGTTCTCATCAAAGGTGTTACTACTTTGCCCAATGATGTTAAAATTGACGCTTATAGCTCCTTGCATAAGTAGGTGGGCGTTGAACATATCTTCAATTATTATTATTATTTTTCCTTTGTCCCGAGATTTTAATATGTCGAGGATGAAGTATGTGTGTGTGATAACTAAGTGCAAAGGGGACTTTATTCCATAGTGTTTAAATTAATTTAAATCTATTTGCATTTTTTAATCTTACACATTTATTTGTGATCGAAAAAAATTGTATAGATATATTAATATTTTTGGAATGAAGGATGTGCGAAGAACGAGTGTGCAAAGGGAGCTTTAATTAATTTAAATATGCAATAAAAACGTGAATTAATATTATTATGTTTCATTGTGTAGATATTTCTGTGCGAATCTTTCCTTTCAGGTAAATTTTTTACCTACGTATGATGGGGTATGTGCGTGAGGAACGAGTATAGAACTTTGTTTTGCAAGGAAAAATTAATATTAAATTTTTAATGTTAATCAGCAGTAGAATGAAAGATGTGTGAATGACATGGTAGTTAATTTAACTATGAAAATAAACTTAATATTTCACATTTTCCTATTACATCCGTGCAGCATTTGTTTAATATACTGATTGATGTGAGTACGAGCAATGGCAATGAATAGGCTACCATGGCCTCCTTGGAGCTACATAGCATAGATTCTTTGGTGATTTCCTTGCTCCATTGTATTCCTAGTAAACTTTTAAACCTTGTGGGAATGGACAACATTTAGTAGCATATGATTCTGCATGGATAAAAAATATCACCATGTTCTTTCTCATTTTGCATTCTTAACATTTCTACTTGTTCACTTAGATTGCTAAGAATTTATGTTTTAAATTTTGTCAAGAAAATTTTCCAAGTTCATCTTTCCCTACCAATGTTTAGGAGGATTTCCCATTTACTCTTTCTCTTTCTCTTGATATGCGTTTGCATGTTTCACAAATTTCTTCAAATGAAATTGCATACATCTCCTCCACTCATGAGATTAAGGAGATCAATCCACTCATCCCTAATTGTTCTAAAAAGAGGGTTTTTAGTGTAAAATGATAAATGAAATATTTTTTTCCTTTGATATTAAACATGAACCTATCTATGAGATCCTTAAGGCTTTCATCCTATTTTTTATTCATTCTAAAATTATTTTTAAGATCATTATATTTTCCTAGAAATATCTTTTCATATCATTCCATGATCTTATTGAATTAGTACCTAGACCGATGAACCATTTAAGAGCTTTCTCCTCCAATGTTGGGTGCAGAAATAATACAGTTTTTGAGTGTGTGATAAGTAGCCATGAGATCTACAAAGTATCTCAAATTCAAAGAGAAATGTTTTGAATCCTCCGTCCTCATACTCATGGAAGTTGGGAAGGAAATATGGAGGGATGTTCTTCATATGTACATTGATGTTAATATCTTTAATGGGAAACCCAATAAGATTTTATTCATTGTCATAATATCCATCCATCTCTTCTACCTTCAAAAGTGTATGGTGATGTAATTTACCGCACCACGTGGTCAAGTAGGGGGGGGGTTGGTATCGTTGTAAGTATTTTTTAAAAATTCAAACAGTATCCCTACTCTTATGAGGCATGAAAAATCGATTTTTTTGTATTTTTCAACATTCCATAAACAAAATGAAAAGGAAATCATAAAATAATGCTAAAATAGAATCAAAAGCATCTACTAGACACCTCCTACATCCATACCAAAAGTGGTGAGCCATGGTATTGCACCAAGAGGCCGCAACTCCTAGGGCTTCCCTACTTTACTTTATCAACCTAGGTTTCATAAAAAATTGGAGGTGACAAGTATATATACATAAAAATTCATTCTACTCATGTCATCCTCTTCCGTTCTACGAAAGGGTGCTACTTCTAGGTTTCGAAGTATGAAACTCTCTCAAAGGAAACTAAAATAAATTGCGAAAGGAAATGACAAATTTAAGGGAAATTCAAATTAAATTTTTGAAAAGAAGTGCATTTAAAGGAAAGTAATTTAAGTTGCGTAAAGGAATGATGAGAAGAAAATTAATTTAACTTGTCAAAAGAAATGGAAGAAAGGAAACCAATTTAAATTACAAACAAAGGAAATGATGGAAAGGAAACTAATTTAACTTTCTCGAAAATAAATAAAGAAAGGAAACTAATTCTAAACCACACTTAACTTGTCCAATCTACTAAACACACCATACTTATCTTGTGCTCTATCTATAATGCTTCTTTCTATGCAACTATTCATGACTTAATTCTAATAGAAAGAGTATTGATCATAGCCGGAGAAGAAAACGGTTAAATTTTTCACAAATGCTAACGATTACAAGGCAAGGTTTAGAAGTGAAAACGTGTTTGGACTTTATTAACCCACATAAGGCTTAGAAGTGTTGTTAGGAGGAAAGTGTGAAGCACGAGATGCGATGAGGCTCGAATTTCAAAATGCGAAATGCGATAGGGGAGGATGCAATGTGGATATGCGATGGGATATAAATTGTGAAATGTGAAATGCGAAATGCGACGTAGGATAGAAATTGCGACATGTGAAATGTGATGGGATAGAAATTGCAAAATGTGATTTTCGATAGGGATGACGTGGCAAAGTGCTACTGCAATGTCGCAACGTGGTTGGGAGCTTGAGGTTAACAAAGTAGGAGAGAAATGTGTGAAGTGCAAAATTTTATAATGTCGAATTTTGAAATGCGAGATGCGATGTGGAGAGAACCGCAAAATAAAATTTGCGATAGGGATGACGTGCGCATCACACAGTATCCCCACAATCGGTGGTTGGGAGTGGTAAGTGTTAAGGAAGCAAGAGTGAAATCTCGCAAAGTGAAAAATGCTATAATTCCAAATTGCGAAATGAGATGTAAGGTGACATGGCAACGGACATGTTAGCAATATCACAACGGGGGCCTAAAGGAACATATTAATGGGAACCAAGTGGGGAATGATTTGTGATTGTGAATATGAATTGTGGCAGCCGAGCTGAAAAGGGTAAGGTCGATTTCTAAAGGATTTTCGAATCGTTTTCATTAATAATCGAAAAGGTAAGGTAAAAAGGAAAAAATCTTGAAAGCGCTACATAATAATAATGAAATGTAGAAGAGATCCTGCGAGATGCGATAAGTGTATGTGCTTTGGAGGAGAAAGGTAGAGGTTTCAAAATTTAATAGTTTTTGTGAATAAAAAGGGTGCAACAACTATTAAGGAGGGAAATGGAGGCACAAAAACATTATTCGTGCATGAAAACAGAAATGAAAATGAAGCAAGATGGCTTGATGAACTTATCTCGACTATTATGGCTTATTCCCGCAATCAAACCTCCGATAATCTATGCATGAAACAAACAAAATTTGTGATAAAAACAAGGAAATAAATACTCTGACAGTAATGCAATTTCTTCCTAAGCTTAGAAAACAAATAACATAAAGTAATTTTTGGCCCGTGGGAAGGTCTACCCTCCTAACTCTTTATGACGTAGATGAGAGGGGAAGGCTCGATCCATTGCATTTTGAGTTTTCCTCTATTCTATTACTCTCATAAGAAAATGAAAACTACAACAACACGCCGAAAGAAAAACTAAACAACAATGAAACTAGGAGAAGCAACTAATTGAATGAGAGAAAAAAAACTACTTAAATGATAGAAAGTGATGCAGAGCATCCAAAATTTCAACAATTTAATTTTAATTTTATAAATATAGTATGTCTTGTATTTCTATGAAATTGGAATGATTTTAGTGATTTCCATTAGGATTAATTAAATATTGAGAGGATTTTTATAAATTTTCTTGAAAGAGAATATGAGAGATTTGAGAATTAACCGTATTTTCTAAATTAGAATTGGGCTTTCATGAATTTTGATTCATGAGGACTTTAGGGATTAAGTAGAGAGTAGAGGATCTAAAACCAAAATTGGTTTCGGTAACATTTGGAGAATTTATAAAGCCTCAAGGCATCTGGGGAGAGAAAATAGATATAGAGAGGTGAATTTGATTGTAGCCACAACAAAAGAGGAAGAAAGAGGCTCTAAAATTAGAAAAGCCTAAGCCCGGAAGGAAATTCTCAGAAATATAGGCATAATTTCCAAATGCCGAATGTTCATTTTTGAAATCTATTTGAGTTTAAATTAAATCAAATCATTTCTGGGTAAATTGATTCTATGTGTTCATGTGAGTTAGAGATCGGGGAAATGCCGAAATGTGTATCGAATCAAGGGGGAATGACAACCATTCGAAATCAATCCTATGTTCCCTGGTAATGTATGCCTAAAATGGTTAAATCTTGAAAGTGATAAATTCAGGTCGACTCTTGTTAATTGATTTCTATGTCTACATTATTTTAAAATTACTATATCTCAAAGTAAGAGAAAACACAAAAAAAATTATTTAAAGGCTAATAGTCGTTGATAAGAAAATATGATTTTTGGGGAAAGTGGAAGCATTGGTTACGTAAAAATCATATGTTGGAATTGGCAAACAGTAAATTCCCATATTTACGATAGAAATCGTTCAAGTGAAACCATGAATCGGGTAACGTGATTCAAGGTCTCGGAAAATGCTTAGTGATCTTAGCGTTGAGCTGGCACTCGCATTATTTCAAATAATGAAAAAGAATTAGATGGAATTGTGATTTAAATTGAAAATGGGGACAAGATGGATTGGGAAAAATAGTACGAGTTCGAACTCCGAATGTTTCCAGGTGGTTTGAATACTCGGTAAGTAATTTACGCATATTTCTGGTAAATTTGGAAATGTACTTAGTCATTTGAATAGCCGGTAGAATTTCCTCGAATTTTGGAACTATGTAATTATGAAAACCCGCATAAAGGTTGGCATCGTAACTTAGCAAATAGAAATCAATAGTTTGGTTGAACGTTTTACCTAGTATGGAGAGAAGTTGTATTGAAGAAATGGATGGGTAATTATGAGTCAACTAAGTAAAGAGAATGATGAACGGTTTCATAAAACAAGTGATGGGTTTTCGCATGGAATGAAAGCGTGGCATTTTTTTTTATGAATGCGATAATGTCAAGGCCATGACACATAGCACCTGATACCACCTATTTCTCACGCTTTGAAAACTTTAAATATCTTCTTAATTGGAATGTGATTTCCATCGCATTGGGGATCATAAAGAGATCAACGGCAATTTTTAGTCGAAGATGCAAAGACATTAAAAGTGTTGGATAGATGTGCATTTTTCGTCTGATGACATTGGAGCATACAAGCCTATGATAAACAGTCCGTTGGTAAATGCTAGGTCCAAATGTATTATGTTTTCAAAATGGGTTTTTTAACTGTCGAATATAAGGAGTATGAATTAGCATAAGGTGGATATTATTTTTTATGGTTTGAAACATGATTTTTAATAATGAAGTAATGCTTCCAGACAATAAGATAAGGGTGAAAGTTTTAGAAATGTGGATGTCACCATGCTAAAGAAGATTTAAAAAAATTGTTTGAATATAATTTCATTAAATAGACTAATGGAATTTCCAAAGTAAAATAGAAATGCATTTATATGCAAATAGTGGTTAAACACAACTTTTGGGTTGGCAAGAAAGGAAGGAATGAAACATCAAAGAAAACTAAGGCACATGGGTTGGGCTCCAACCTATGAGCACATCCTCTAGAACTATATCAATAAAAGTCATATCAATACTCATCAGGACATAAAAATACAAATTTTATTACATCCAAAGTCTTAAACAACAAAACCCTAATATCTTGGCAAAGAAAAGCTTTGAATGGAATTAAATGGCGGGGATAGAATGGAATGGATTGGCATCGAATGGACTCGGAATCCTCCTACTAGCTCTGATCAACTTCATTTATCCTCAAGGAAACTACCAACAACTCCCTAGAAAATAGTGATTGAGTCCACTTTGACTCCACTAAACCATAGAATGAGTGCACTTCATCCTCGCTTGGCTGCCTTTGATAGTTAAGGAGGTGGAAAAATCCCTGAATTTGTCCAATATTTCTCCATAATTTTCTAAAAATTGTGCTCTATTTATTCTTCAATACTAATCTTCCAAGCAAGGTGGAGCAAGTCCCTAAATTATCTCCTTTCTCCAAATATGTACATAATCTACCTAATATTCTACAAAAATAACCAATATTGGGCACGTATGTAATTACCTTTGTGACCTTCCTAAGAACATTAAAGCATAAGAAAACATTATTGGTGCAAAATAGATATTTAATATATATTTTCATGCATAAGGAAGGTGTATCTACTAAGAATGTTATAATGGAAAGCCTTATTTTATGTCTAATTTAGAGGTCCATCACATGGTTTTTTCATAATACCTTTGCTTGGTTTTGTGACACTTTCCCATTTTTTTGAGTTGTGGTCACAATCATTCTTTCACCATGTAAGAGAGTTCAATTCATCTAAATCTTGGAAAAATGTTGGTAGATGGGCAACAATGTTGTACAAGTATGTGTTTTCGTCTGGGACTTTAGGAGTGTCCACCTTCTTCGATTTTCTTTTTTCCCTCATCAAGGGTGTCATCTCGGTGTCACTATGGGGGCTTCGGAGCTATCAAAGGCTGTCATAAAGGTGACACTATGATACTCAGAGGTAATTTGTGAGTTTCCAAACATGGCTCTGGTGGGGCCAAATACTGCATCGACACGCTAGCCTTAGAGAACTTTTGAGGTATAAAATGGGCCTCCTAAGAAAAATGTACAACAAAAATACACTTTATAAGAACCAATAGGATTCAATATGATGATTTCAACTCAGGATGATTCACCATTTTTGGGGTAAAAGTAAAAATATTAAAAAATAATAAAATAATAAGAATACTCTTTCAACTTGTATTTTCAACTTATTCCCACGGTTTAGTCAAATTTCTAAAAATGATTGATTCATAATTTGATTCTCACCAAGGAGTACGCATGTTTCATACTTTCGATGGACTCGCTACACGAAAAACCGAGAAATACATGAAAAACATTATAATCATGTTTTTCATCTATTTCTCATTTTCGTGTACTATGGTCCATGGAAAGTATGTAACAAGGGTGCTCCTTAGGTGAGGAATCAAATTATGAATCCTACGAGTGTTCCCACTCGAAATTGACTAAACCCATAGGGAGATAAGTTTAAAATACGAGTTGAAATAGTTGTTTTTTCTTTTTTCCTCTAAATTTTGATGATGTGATCTAATATTATTTTATTATTTCCACTAGTATGTAATAATTTTCTTTTTAGGGGGGCATTTTATACCTCAAAAATTCACCTAATGAGCCATGTAAGGCAATGTATGATTTCCATGACCTCGTGCGATAGATAACCATGTGAGGAGTGCAAGAAGGGGGGTTCCCGTGATGGCATATGGTAGAAATGTTGAGCCTGCAATGACAAAATATGTGGTACCGTCCAAGGTTCTTGACTCGCCTTGGTGTTCTCATGAACTCATCATGCACACCGCAAATTCTCGTTAGCGCCGAAGATTCTTTTCGTAATATAGAGGTCTCATAGATACAATCCAAGGAGAATGGTCAGTTTGATTTGGCTGCCAAATTTAGTAAATGTTGTGATCATCTCAACCTACATATCTACATCTAGCAAAGCATTTGACACCAGAAAGCAAATAATTTGGTTTCTTTTCATAATACATAAGTTGGTTTCATAATACATAAGTTGGTCAATCAGAGACTTTCTCCTAACGAGGGAACATCATTACCCTAAAGGTAGAAGATCTTATTGCGTTCATTTCATATAGATAATCTCACTCGAGAAGGATGTTATAATTTAATCAGGCATCCAAGACTTCTATGTATATGAGCACCGTCTTGCCGACCCAGTGTATTGAATGCGTCCTGAAAAACCCACCACAAGGGTTGATGGTGGCGATCATATGCTCAGAGCATGATGCCATATGGTTCGACTTTGGCGATTCCAACTTATGCCAAACCGTTTTTGACATGATACATGTAGATGGTCCTTCATCTATGATGCATCGATGTATGGTGATGTTCACAGATCAAAAGCGAGATTTGAGACGACTAGTGAAGGAATCCTTGGGATTTTTTGCATTTTAAATTGAAGAACATTAAGAGAGAGTCAAAAGGAGTCGATAGCTCCAGTCTGAAGAAGTAGGATTTTCAAATAGATGGAAAAGAATGTAGGACCTCTAATGCGACATAGCTAAGGAGATTGAGCTAAGTCATCAACTATATTGTAGCTATAAGAAGCTTTGGAATGATGCCTTATGCTGCCACCATCCCCTTTTACCATTTTTTTCAGAAGTGCTCGATAGGCACCTTAGAGATGGTTAATGGTGCTACAAGTGCACTCGTTCTTGTGCTGAAGGAGTTGGTATCCATGGGTGCTTCACACAAGGGTTTCACGGTGGGAGAAATACCATAGCACGGGTTCATATTAGGGGATATATTATGAGGAAAAATAACATAATATATTGGGGGATGTATAGGCCATAAAAGGGTTCTTATATTGTTAGGTATAAAATATGGAGCTCAAGTTAATGAAAAAATATAAAGGGGTATAAAAAATATTAATAAAAAAATGGATACCTAAAATATATAGTGAAAGTAGGGGCTTCTTCAATTGGGAGTGGAAGGTGTATTGGGTTTATGTTGGTAGGGGATTAAATAATGTGATTTTTAGAATTATTTTCCAATATGTACTCTAATTAAGGGTATTTTTTAATATGATATTATTGCACGTTATATGTTAAGGTTTTATTGAGTTCAACCCCGTGGTGCTTTGTAATTTATGTTCATGTTTGGAAGAACATGGCTTCTTCAACCATGAATATATCATGACTACTTTGAGTGTTTCCTCGACATTATTTTTTGGGGTGGTTGTTTTTGGTGGGTGTTAACCACTCCTTGATGGGGGAAAGGTTCTGCATGTTGCCAGTTGTTAGTCTTGCCCTTGATTACTCTAAAGTCATTTAACTGGGGGATTTTGGGCCATTGGTTGCTCAGCAAGCGTACTCCCCACATATGGTGCAATAATGATTTTTACTTGAGTGGTCACCTTGTTTTGCCTCTCACAGTTTTTGTTTGGGGGCCTAGTTTTGATTTCGGTTGGGATTTCCCCCATCCCTAGAATTGCGTAGAAATTACTAATTGTGCCCACATGTAGAGTGTCCCTTTGTTCGACTCTTTACTTTTTTCTTAGCAACATTCAAAGGATTATTATTATACTTGGTCATATTAATGTTGATATTGATCACGGGATGATTACAATGGATTAAATGATGTGTTGTTCTACTAGTGGTATATTTTGTGCGAGGAAAGGAAAGTTTTGGTTTCCTTTCCCTTTGTTATTTTATATGTATGTGGGATGACTCTCTAGTATTAGCATTCTAGGCTAAGTACTTATTCCCCTAAAAGGAAGAGTATGTACCTCCTTGTGGTGATGGTATGGATATTCCTTGTTACTCATGCTCTACATAGGTCTGGTGACTATGGTAGTACCCTCGTTGCGATAGTTTTGTCGCGAGGATGTTGGTAATTGTTGTTTGGTTGACTTTGGGCTAGGGACCTATCAAACCATCGGTAGTATTTGATGTGCATGTTAATTATCTATAAGTTTACGGGTGTGTGGAATTTGGAAGAATATGAGCAGATATACCCAGATTGGGTGTAAATAGAATCTATTTGTTTGGCTTTTTTGATGGCATCTTCCTCGCTAGAGGGTTTTGTGTTACCACATATTTTGAAATTTTTTTTATTAGTTTTCAAAAAACAAGTCGAATCGAACTCTATCATCAAGATTGGCTTTGCAACAACTACGACCTCTTCGCCATTCATTGAGGAGGTCGAGATAATATGTGAATGGTGGGTGTTTGTATAAAATGGGTGAGGAGTTCGAAGCCGAATCATGATGCAGTGGGGTTTGAAAAAGGTAAGGAATGTTATGTAAAGGGTGCTAAAGGTTCAGACGGTGAAGGCTAGTCAATTTATGATTCCGATGCGGGACACAGCAGGGTGTCTTTGAAGTAGTCGAAGTTGAATGGTATCATCTATGATACTATTCAACGAACACCACGGGTGGAAAGTCAAGATGTTATTTCCTAGGTGTTTCACTTGCTTACCTTCAAATTTTGGAATATATGAATGGATCTTCATGGGCATGGGTGTGGATTAAGGCCATGTTCAATTGCGTCATTCATTAACTTACATAGATGCGGTAGATTTAATGATGCTAAAAAAGGTAGCGAGGATTGACTACCATCGTATGATGATGTTGAAAAGGTATGTGTATGGGGGTCCCTTTGTGAGGTTCTTGGCGAATATTCCCCGTGTGGCTTATTCGAGGTGTTATGCTAGCTCCCCGAAGGGTAGTGATCATTTGACCATGAGGGATCGTAACGAGGATAGTGGGCGGCGACTCTTAGGGGGCTCCCCACTCGTGTGGTGATTCGTGACCCTTGGGGGTTTTAATCGAAGATTCCCTAATACCAAAGAAATATCCTATAATGGTGGTAACCCGACGTCCTCTATGCACGAATGGCGTGAGGCTCGACATTCGTACTAGTAATGGGGGGAGGTTTAAGAAATGCTTAGATCGTGGGGTGTCGTTGAATCCCTTATTATTCGATTCACGGAACTTAATTTTTATTTTTTTACTTTGGAGGAGGAGGATAAGCTATCGATTTAATAAATTTATCACATAGATAAAACAAAGTGAAAAATGGGAATGTAATTTTTCTCTTTAGATTTAACCCATGTGACCAATCAAAGAAAAAAATATGGGCCTTTTTTTGTTTACGTATGATACCAAAATCACGTATAGACTTGATCATCCTCACACTCTCAAGTAACTAGGCCTTGCAGATATATCCGCCATGGTGATTATAGAGACCAACGTCCCGAAAATAATTAGTAGTGCCTTCCAACAACAGAAGAATCAACTAAGGTAATCGTAATGAGAATCTAGTT
The DNA here is from genome assembly GCA_034641835.2 of Pinus albicaulis. Classification (NCBI taxonomy): domain Eukaryota; kingdom Viridiplantae; phylum Streptophyta; class Pinopsida; order Pinales; family Pinaceae; genus Pinus; species Pinus albicaulis. The sequence continues at coordinate 998,053,893 of CM076571.1, forward strand.
TTTCTTGCATGCGTCACCTAGAGAATGGATGCCCAGTTGGCCACTAAATTGCCTTCGTCCCACATGAGAATTCATATCTTTAGCTTCTTGGTAGTTAGTTACTAGTCTTGAGCACTATATGGGTCAGGGTAACCCCAAATAATATCGCATGCATGGACCTAAGTCAAACCCTCTTTGAATCGGGTCTCTGTAATTCTCATAAAATCTTTTCCATGGGTTGATAGGAGCATTTTTTAAGCTCTCGGAGCAGTCAAAAATCTATGTTTTAAAATATAATATGACCATGGTGGCTTATTGGATGTCAACCCCCAATGGTTCTAATCTAAACTATAACTTTTTTGTATGCAGGTAGAATTTAGTGACTTCAAGTTATCTTTTTTCTCAAAAAGTCTTACTTTTCTTTAGGGTGTATTCTTGTTACACCATTTTTTTGGTCATCTAACCTATTATCATTAGATGGACCCAGTACACCACGTAAGACCAATTTTACCCCTAAGTAAAATTCCTTCACTATCATTAAATAACTTAATAAACCACATTTATTAGGTTGTTTATGGTCTAAGCAGGGAAACCCCAAAAGGAAATATTAAACAAACCTATATTTGTTTGATTTTCCTCATGGAATAATTAATTAAACCATAATTTGAATTGGTAATCATGTTTAACCCAAAAACAAAGAAATTAATTAGATAAACCTTTATTTATCTTATTATTTTCTAGAATAATTATTTAAATATTATTTAGATAATATTCCTTGTTAAATATGACAAATCAGACAAATAATTAAATAAATCCTTATTTTATTATCTTTCAACCACTTCCTTAAATAATTAAATAAATCACTATTTATTTAATTATCTTTCAACCACTTCCTTAAATAATTAAATAAATCATTATTTATTTGATTATCTTCTAACCTTCCTTAAAGATAAATAAATCATTTATTTATTTATTTTTGACAAATCAAGGGATTTGACCCAAAGTCAAATACCTTTTCCCTCCAACAAATATAATAAAATATTCCATAAAGGTGGATCTAGATTTGGTTAACATTATTTTAATCATGCACCGTCTAAGAATGACCCAATGTTTTGTTATAAATAAAGAAAATTTTCCTATCATTCTTCACCTTTTGTTGCCTATTAGATCCTCTGGATCTATACACTTGGTCACCATTTTTACGCCATTTGTTGTGAAGGCTCCCTTTCGGTTCCATTCTTGGTGTGGGTTTTCTACACCAACAAGAAGAGAGATTTTAGATCACAGTCTTTGAGGATTTCCAGAACCCCATCGTGAGGATAATTGGATACGCCTTCTTGTTTTCTTCCCGGTGCCGATTAATACAAAAAAATTCTTTCAAAAATTGTTCTTGTCTTGTCTATTGGTATATGGAGCAAACCCTTATTCTTTACGCTGTCTTTCCATGCATAGATCGGTTTTTTTCAGTCTTTATGTTCAACTAACCGCAGATACGAAGATATTGGCAGCCACTTTTGTTGTTAGGGATATTAGTTATGCGTAGCTAAAGTGGTACTTTTTCGTACACTTAGAATGAAGGATTCATGCCAACAATACGTAGGAAAATGTAGATAACAATAAAGCCACCAAACTAGGTTCATTTTGGTTTAAAGCAACGCTTAGTGTGAGTTTTGAGTGAACAACCAAGTGTGATATGATGTGGATATGCGATGAACCTCTACATACCCCTTTAATTACACTATGTTTTTTATTGTTCCGTGCAAAAATAGAAATGATTTTGGGATAATGGATCACCTACACTCTTCTAATTAAATTATGTTGAACTAAAGGGAGATGGTAGTTTCAAATTCTTTGAAAGATTTCATATGCAAGCCTAGGTTCACCAAGAGAGGTGCAAGGGAAGAAAATATTACTTTCATTCTTTACTAACGAGTTTGACCTGCCAAGGATAATGACAAGAATTAAAAACAATAGCTTTTCTAGTAAAACTATTTGTGCATAATGGGCCACTTACTCCTTTAATAATTAAACTATGCATTCTTCATAAAATTTAGCAAAAAATAGTTTCAAAAATATGGGTGGAATTTGGCCACTTACTCTACTCCCCTAGTTAAGCTATGCGTATTTTGAAAATGTAAAATAAAAATAAAAATACTTAATTTCTATACTAATGGTGGTTAGTGCGAAACTATTTAACCTAAAAAATATAAATATGCGAAAAAATGGTGAAAGCAATTCATTGTGGTTTAATCTTTGAAAATTTGAAAAAATAGATTTTTTTCTTTTACGTAACACATAGCACGTTTTTCAAACAAAGGACAACGTCGCATCTGTACGAGAGAAAGGTGCATTGTCATGGGAACATTAAAAAAATGATCTCTCTTTCTCTCAAAACGAGCTGAATGTTCTAAAGTGCTTCACCCAGAGGGAGCTGGTGCCACTGCCATGGCTGGTTATGAAGAGAGGTCCTACAAAAAAATTAAACCAAGAAAATGAAACCAACGGAATCATCAATCTTGTGGTAGTGTTTTTTCGCACTAGTGTGCCAATAGACACCTCTTTAGCGACGGATTTGTTTCTAAAATTATCACGTAGAATATTATCGTGTTGTTAATGGGCATAATAAAAAACAATTTAAAGAAAAAATCATAAGGTAATTAATACCCTCTGATAACATGAACTCAAGCAGAAAAACACAATACAATAATGCTAAAATGGAGCAAACAAACCAATACAATAATGGAGAAATCACCTTTATTGGTTGTTGGTAGTAATAAGAGTACAATTCTAACACACTTGGAGTGAGTCCTTTGAGCTATGGGCTCAAATACTCTCAACTGCGCGAGATCACTTTACTTGTTTTCCTTGTAAGTTTCTCCCCCCTTCTCTCAAAAGGAATGTGACAACTCTCCAATGGTGAGTTCTCTTCTCTGCTTAGGGTGTTGGATGGTTAACATGCTAGTACCTTCAATCCTCTTACTTTATCAATTGAAAGCTAGTTTTGCTATAGTGAGAAATTTGACGGCTTAAAAATGTCTCTTATTTTTTCTCTTCCCATTGGCAGTTTAAATAAATTTTTGAACTCTGTTCCTTTCTTGACGATATTGATAGTGACTACGAGTAGGACATGTGATTGCTTGAGGCTGCATAACTCTTGCAAGGTGATCTGAATTGAGTTGTCCTTATTTATTATTGATAGAGAATCACATCTTTAAAGTGTGAATGAGTCTCGAGATGGTGACTGCGCCATCCCCGATAAAACCTATCTAAGGAAAAAGTGTGTGTTCATAAATTATTTGTTGTTATTGCGTTTTCCTCCAAATTCTAACTCAACCTTAGGAATTTTTAAATTTGTGTCCTTCTTAATGCATTTGTGCTAGAAAACCTTTATTTGTATTCTTTTCTTAGTATTTTCTAATGTATTTCACTTGTACAATTTTTTGGTATTGACGGTGACAATGTATTCATTCTAGCCTTGCCATTTCCGGATAGTCATGGTGTTGTGGGGTTCTCATGTTTGGATTAGTTGGATTGTCGGATGGAATCGAAGTTGAGTGAGGTGGTTCTTCCAAATGATTATGGAACTTATTCATGTGTTGCCTTAGTTTGGGGCCTAATAATTCAAGTTTGGATTGTGGTAAAGCCTAAGAGGTGGTTTTTCTCTCCATTCGGGCCTAGGAATCTTGAGTTTGGGATATCGATAAATCCTAGATACTATGTCTCGGTTTAGGGCCTAGTGACCCCCTGATTCATAGTGCGGTGTGGTAGATCTAAGATACTAGGAGACAAGAAAATTCCTCATAGTTTAGGAGGAGAGAATATGTTGATATCCATGTTTATGTTGGCTAATGATCGGGTGTAGATCATGGTAAAACCGGTTATGACACATTTATTTTGTTTCCTAGTGATCCGGGATGGATCACGGTAAAGCTGTTATATTGATGAGGGTGAGGTGGTTTAGCCTCGAGATGCCTTAGTTGATTCTTTCGGTTTGATTCCCATTCATGCTTGATATGGCAGGGAGTGATTGGCTAAAGAGATATTTTTCTTAGTCGACCTATGGTCGGAATTGGAACTTGGTAGTCTAATCTCTACCTTTTTTAACTTCAATAGTGAAAAAATCATTCCTTTTGTATTTGAAGTATAATTTCACTAGTTATTATGTGGAATTTATTGTTTTTTTTATCCATGGTATTTATGTTTTTGTTATGTTGGTTATAATCATGTATTTTATTACTAATGATGTATGGCTCTATCCATGTTTGCTGTAAGTAGTGCCTTGATGTATCTATGGTCAAATATATTCAACATATGATGTAGGAGAACATGCTTCTTAGTGATTCTCGAGATAAGTATGGGACCCCTATGCTCATTTATGTTGTTTACACCTATAGATTTAGTGTTTGTGACATGTTTGAAAAATATTCCTATCATGCATAGGAGGGGTCCAGTTAAGTTGTTATTGATGTGATTTATTGCATGTAATTTTACTATTGTGATTTATAAGCTACGAAAATTTTCATGAAGTTTTTGGACGGGGCACTCGGTTCTAGACCTGAAAAGGTGGCTTAAATCCATTGGCCACGAGGCACAAATTGAGCATTTTGGGCCCTACCATTATTGGCGAGTTATGATATGATCCCAGCCTCTGGACGTTGGCATGTAGTGTTATGCATGGGATATATCTCAAAGAGGTAAACGTTAGTGTGACATAGGAGTAAGAGACCTAAAAGAGTTGGGTTACCTCCTGAGGGTGTTTTGTTGTTGTTGTACAAGGCACATGGAGTTGTCTTTTGTTGGTTCCACTTCCTTAAGGTCACTGAGGTTCGTCCATATAGTTTCCTATATTCACATCTCTGCGGTTGGCCGATTACTAGGGTGGAAGTGGGAAGAGGGTGTTACATTATGTCAGAATAATTTCTAATGCGGTAAAACGATCTCCTAGATTTCCAACAAAACCTAGTAACAAACATCCAAAACAATTTCTACCTTTCCTTGACTTTATAACTTGAAACATGAAACACATAGTATCCAAAAACACCTATTACTAAATTTCTTGTAGAATTCCTTTCATTTCTTTCCACCAAATGATTTTTCTCAATGCCTTAGAGGCTTTCCAAATGCTTTCCATAGATTCTCCATGAGTGTCCAAAATAGATCTACATAGATAAAAGAAAAACATTGAAGGATCAACGCATGTCAAATATAAAATCAAGAATTAAATGAAATCCCTAGTTTAGCATACAACATATAATTGAATCAATAATCAATTATAAACCATTTGAATGGTCAAGGAATTTCTGAAATAACATAAAAATGAACACAATTAGGAAATAAAAAATACATTGTATTGAATTGAAAGGAGAAAAGGCTTACAACCTTATTTCCTTGATGTTAGAATACTCTTCCAATGGTATTCATTCCATCCCTTAATGAAAAACTCTTCGAACACCAAATCAAAAAACATACGTTTACAAATCAAGTCTCCCTCATTCCTCCGAGTCCTATGCTCTCAATATGGCGGGAGGAAGGGTTTCTAGTTCCTCTTCTCGGGGGATAGTGTCCTTAAGATGACGGAATTAGTTCCATGAACAAGGGATGAGGTGTAGGTACATGTATTGGTTGAGTTTCTAATTTGGATAAGATTCCTCCATATAAGCTTCTAGATTTTTTATTTTTATTTTACTTGCTCGAACAAGATTACACAATTTATGGTGGAAGAGTGCATAGAATTGTGCGAGACCCACAATGGTAAAAACTACACATGTGCATGTAATGATTAGGAAAATTGCGCGGATGCTAAAAAAATGGTTTTTAAATGCGACTTAAAATTCTTCTGTCCTTGGTATTTTTTTACTTCAACCTTCATATGGGATTCACTTGAGACACTTATTAGATGGAGAGAGATCTTAATCAACAATCATGGTGAAAGAATATAGTATAATAGATTTTCCCATGACATGCAAAGACAAAAAATATGTTTGATGACTAAAGCACTTTATCATTTCAAAGGTTCGGATCGGAGACCAATCGGTTGAGAGAACTGAAACAAACAATCAGGATTACCATATCCACCTTTCATATAAACATTACGGTGGCAATTCCCATAAGAGTACAAGTGTATCAATGAATCAATATGGAAATACTTATGAGGATCCATGTTAACAAAAAACACGACATGGGCGTAGCCAACAATGGATCTATGTTTTTAGTCAATAATATTTGATAACTCCACGCAAAGTGGATGGATGAAACTAGAATTGGGGTCTTCATCTCCATCTCTCGATCCATGGTATGAATACTGACTACACGAGTAGAGATTTTTAGGCCAAACATGGTAGAAACCCACTTGATTAATGGTCAGATTATTTAAATCATTATATAGGTAAGAGAGAAACCACCAATAATGAAAATTTATCTCAACGAGTACTCCAATACAATCTATGCAGTGTCATTAAAAGTTTTGAAGTTGAACATTCATAGAATCATTTGATCAGAAAGGTCAATCATGAGAACCTCTCGTCAAAGGTGAGCGACTGTCATTTGGGCATGTAGCATCCAAGGTACTGAAAAAAATTTTCTATAAACATCCTATATGATGAGTTGAAGTCGATAAGAAGAGACCCCGTTGCGAGGAGGGCATACGACATGAAAACTCATGTCAAGTTTTGAAGAATTTTTTGCATAATCATGACTCGACTCGGGGATGGCCAACGCGTTTTAAAGGCTATGAATTGCAAGTGGTACATTTTGAGTGAGGTTGAGCTTATCTTGAACATATCGGGACATGAAATTTTGACTTGCAAGCATTTGACTCAATGATAATACCTAAAACCAGTCGAAAATTTTCAATGAGGTTCGATTAGCGTGAAAAAAAATGGATTTACGAACCCCGGACCCAAAAGGTGATGGACTTTTCATGTTGAAGAGCGCGACATAATACCTTTAATGAGATACAAAAATGAATGTTTCTTCCAATTTCCCCCCACTATTACTTTGGAATGTACCTCTTTATTTTTGTTTATACTATGAGGACGATAAACTTTTCTTGTCCTATAAGGATCATCCTTCGAATGAGTCCTTCAAAAGAATTTCAACAGAACCCTAGGAGCAGTGGTTCGGAGTCTTGCCTTGATTGACGCGAGTCCTCCATTGTTTACACATTTTATGATTGCGGTGAAGGGGTAAGCGGATGTTGTTTTTCATGTTTAAATAGTTTGAATATACATGAAAATAAAACTCATTGAGTTCTTTAAACGTAAAATTACTAACGACCTTAGAGAAAGTAAAACTCGGTGTTTTTTCAATTTTTTAGGGAGTCGGGAAAAAACATAAGTAAACCACTGAAAGGTCATTTTTCATTAATTTAGTATACGAAGCCGGAAAAAGGGTAAATATAATGCATGAGATAAATATTTTGACCATGATTAGTCTATACGTATACCATTTTACGTAAAATTATGGGAGCTTTGACCAAAGTCGCGATCTAAACAAGTAATTCTAAGGAGTGATTCCTAATGCTCACTTTTGAAAAACTACCTTAGTCGAAGACTATTTGTTGACAAGAGACTCCACCCATACTTCACTAACAAGAGGCTTTGGAGAAGAAGAAAATATTTTCTAATCCTATCCTCCTAGAAGTTTTTGAACAATGAGTCCTTGACAATTTCACCCATGGATAGTGGGAAATCCTCTTGAGAGTTCCTACCCCAACATGAATTGAAACACAGCATGCTCCTAACATTTTCCGAGAATCCCTTTAAGGATCCATGCTAGTGACATCAGGTATACAATGCTTTCCTCACAACACATATTTCACTAGAACCAAATGCCCCATTGTAGAGAAACATTTGTGACTCCATCGAGAACAAATTATTTTTTGCAAGGAACCAAAAGAAATCTTCAATCCTATAAAGAAATTTAGCTACAAGTGGAAGGCAAGATATTTTGCAGACCAACTTCAAGTTTAGGATCTCAAAGGGGGAAAAATTTATTTCATGTTATCAATTTCATGGGCCTCCAAATTATGAACAACGGCCAAGTAGATTTTGCTACATTAATAATCGTGCAGTTTCTCTTGCTAAAAAATCTCAATAATTTATCACAAAAATATTAGAATATCTCCAGTCACAAAATATTAGAATATCATCAACAAACAAAAGGTGAAATATAGACTAACTAAAAAACTTAACACTTAAACCTACAGAAATCTCCTCTTCTCCTATCCGAATTTAACATCCTTCTCAAGCCTTCAAAGGTAAATGGACACTATGGAGTTAGCGGGTTGTTCCTATACACTTCCAATAGTAGCACAATATTTTCAAATTTTAATTTTTTTTGATGACAAGAAATTTTATACGAAGCATTGTTTATATACTACAATAGACAACAAAGAGCACCCATATTTTCTTGAGATTGCAACTATTCATCTTTTGCATGTATAATGCTTCAATAAAGATGTTAATACATTTTATATGCCTCCACGCTTTAAAAAAAGACATGGTTATATGAATGACATTGAAATGGTTTGGGTTAAATAATGGATAGCTTGGACATTGCCCACAATCATAGATGAAATTAAAGCAATAAAGATGGCATTCTTGTTTATACTATTTAATAATATTACCTTTGCATGCTCTTCATAAATGTGCTTTTCATAAATGCTCCAAAAATGTGCTTTCCTAAATGTTTGAAACAAATTTAGAACAAAATCGAGATAGATATCTCCCTTTTCTAAGCTTTAGAGTCGATGCAGATGTGCATCTTTCCTACTTCTACAAGATCTTCATTTGAGGGCAGTGTAAACACTGCTATTTTGTTAAATCCCCTGGTGTTGGTGATTGTTCGGATTTGCATTCGGTTTGTTTTTGTTTTTATGGGATAATGGTAATAGAACTTTCAAAGTGATAGTGACAACGAGTTCACAAAAACCTACTGGACCAACAAAGCACACATTATTGCATAGACAAATTCGAGAAATGTACACATAATTATCTAGAAAATTAGGGGAGAAAATGTATAATTGGTATAGTTTAGGAGAAAATGTACGATGTTGATGTTCAATATAAGAGGATAAGCTAACCAATTTTTTTTCCCTTTATTAATGCAATTTAGGCCTAAACTTTCTATGGTTGGAATAGCCAGCGTTATCACCATGAATTTTGGGAAACCATCCAACAAAGTTTGGTATTACTCATTTCTCTTCATGTTTCCTCACGTGTGTGTAAATCGGAAGTGTATGCATTCGCTTCTCTTCTTGATACCTTCATTAATTAAATATTCGCTTTTCTTCATGCCGCAGCTGCTTGCATGTAAATCAATGGACTTGATGTATTCTCTTCTATTCCTACTACCTCTTCGAGGTAAATTAATGGACAAAAGAATACGACTTCTCGGGTTCTTTCGCATGTAAAGATGGAAAAGAAATTTTACTTATTCATAACATGCAACTTGCCACCACGTTGTGGATATGATGTGGTGGCTTATGGTCTACTTTGGATATGTGATTCCTTGAACATATGTATTGAACTGAACATTAAATGTTTCCCAAGTAATGCTAATTACGACCTAACATCAAACAAATTTTAAGTGAAAAACTTAGCACGAATTATCCTATGTTTTAATAACATCATACTCTTTTTCCAGTAATACAAGGTCCAAAATAAAACTTTGAATAAAAATTTTCTTCATCTAATATTTCTGTTCAACATTGGATAAAATCACTAATACTTGCCTCGTCAAAACAATTTAATGTTTGATCAATACTCATCAATCGCTATAGTCCATTATATACTTCGAAGGCATTGACTAATAATTGATTTAATAGTGGTCCCATGTCATTACATTTAAAAAGAAATTCAATGTAATTAGTTTAATAGTGGTCCATGTCATGACATATAAAAAAATTCAATGGAGGTTTTAAATATAAGTTTTTCATTGTGTATTCTTGGGGCTTCTTGTAAATGAATATTTTTTCTTGAAATGAAAATATTAAAATATATATTGATCACCAGTTGTTTTTGGAAATTTATTTTTATGTAGGCTACATGTTACTTTGCTTCTATCAACTTCTTTTTTTCTTTCAACCTTCCATCTTTTACCTTCAAGATCACCATATGAAAATTACACTAAAATGTCATTGAACAAATTCTTATCTTTAACTATGAAAATCATAAATAAATAAAATTCATCCAAACCTATTTGCAAAAATTGGAAACTTTGAGTTTGAAATATTCCCAACAGCATCTCTGTTCACATATTACATGCACACATTATTAAATAACTCATTCAACAAAAAGGTGACAATATGACTAGCATCCATCAAAGTGTGCCACTTGAGGCTTGGAGACGTTCGATCATGTGGGAAAATTATACTATGCATAGCCATATTCCATGGGATCCGATAATGTCGGAGAATGCCAAGCCTAAACGCAAAGGCGGGAAAAAACTAAATCACATCTTAATATGAGAAATGATAACTAAACTTAAGATACTTTATTATTATTATTATTTAATAAAATAAATAAAATAATTTTATTTTATTTAATAAAATACGAGCTTGTGTAATTAATAAAATTAGAAAATAATAATCATGGATTCAAGTATGGAGAGTTTTAATACTTTGCATTACATTAAATCATTTTTTGAGATTCAATTGTTTTAAGAAAGCTCATTCAACTATGACCATTTCCATTTTGAAGTAGTTTTAATGATTAATTTTTCATGATTTTGAATAGTCTATTCAGCACTCATGCATCCGGTGATGTTCACAAGGGTGAAAAAGTGAGACCGGTGAAATGAATCACATAGCCTCAATCATCACTTCCGCAGGACTTTCACCGAGATAACCAACACTTCCACACGATCACCCATCCCAAAACTCCTCTTGCTCGAAATATAATGTAAAAAAATGACCACATGTACTTTTCGGTGTGTTAATTATAATCAAGTCAAACTCAACCAGGAATGCTACAATGATACTTGCAGTCAGGGAAGCCAGTGGAGGGTTCAACAATGACACGTTTGACTTCATCAATGTCACTGAGGGCCTAGTCGAGTCAATAGCAAGTATTGTGACCGTGTTGAATAAATCCAACTTAAACTCAACAAATTCACTAGAAATATTGCGTAGAAAAGCTTCCATCGCGATCGTAAGAGTTACCATCAACAAATTAGTCAAAGGTATGCAGGATCAAAGCGCCCTACTTATATATAGAGCATACATTTCCCCTATCATCTCTCCAATTGTTTTAGAGCAACTAAAGTCTCATTGCACTTAACTTGACTAATATATCCTGCATCAGTTTATTGTTCTTCAGAAAATAGAGCTCGGATTTCATCTATATTGTCCACTACATTGAAGCGGAGGCGTTAGGTGAAATTCTAGCATAGCTTTGCAGGGGTGGTGTGTGGCATCTCATCATTTACGTTTTTTAATCTGGGATATTTCCAAGCTGCAAGATCCGGAGCCTAACTACCTCTACAAAAGCCCACGAGGTGACTCAAAATTTAAGAACACAATTGGAATCCCGATAACATCTCTTAACCCTATATTGAAGAATCCGATTAGAGCGCCACCCATTGATATAGAGTTATTGAATGATAAGCTTCCAAAAAGCGGATCGAAGCTCCTTCCTCTCCTTAAGCATGCCATAACATGGTAATAAAATATAACTAGCACAACCACATTATATTTACATAATGTGAAAAAGTTTGATATACGCGATATGAGCATATGTAAAAATAGATTTACAACCACATTCACCAATGTGGTTTATTTAGGTCAATAGACCTATATCCACTACCCAACACATTAATTTATATATCAATAAATATTATATATAATAATATTATTATATTAACTTGAAATATATATAATATATATTAATAATATTTATTAATATAATAATAATATTAATAATTATTGATATATTAATAATATTATAATATTTAATAATAATATATACTAATAACAAATAATATTTTAATATTTATTAATATATTAATATCATAGATGGTTATATTATTAATAAACCAAAAGAGAGCTAATAATATATTAATAATATATATTAATCTATATTATATCATAGTTAGTTATATTATTAATAATATATATTAATAATATTATAATATTATTAATAATATATATTAATAATATTATAATATTATTAATAAATATTAGAAATATTTATTAATAATATATATTAATATATTAATAATATTAAACTCAAAAAACATAAGAAAGTAATAAACTTTAAGAATTAATATATTAAACTCAAGGGAGAGTAATAAAGCATATGAAACCATATTTAAAAAACAAAAAAATTTAAAAGATTAATAAACCCTAACAATTAATATTTTATAGTTTGAAGATATTAATAAACCTAAGGGATAATTAATAATAAAAAACCCAATCTCATTATAAACCAAAGGTTTAAATATTATAAACCAAAGGAAATTGTGAACCCAAGGGATAAATATTATAAACATAAGGGATCAATATTAAAAAACATAAGAGATTAATGAGCGAGTAAGAATTGATATTTTAAACTAAAAAACCTAATAAATTAATAATCCATAAGAATTAGTATTTTAAACATAAGATATTAATAAACCAATAGGGATTATTAAAATTATAAACCAAAAGAACTAATAGACCCAGGGGTTTAATATTATAAACCAAAGGAATTAGTGAACCCAAGGGGATAAATATTATAAACCTAACGGATGAATATTAAAAAGCAATAGAGATTATTAAACTAAAAGAATTAATATTTAAAACTGAAAAATCTAAGAAATTAACAAACCCTAAGAATTAATATTTTAAACTCAAGAGAGTAATAAACGCGAATGTGTGATTAACATTATAAACCAAAAGAACTAATAAAACCAAGAGTTTAATATTATAAACCAAGGGATTGGTGAACCCAAGGGATCAATATTAAAAACCTAAGGGATCAATAAGGCTAAGGGAAATATTAAAAACAATAGAGATTAATAAAACCCAAGAGTTTAATATTATAAACCAAAGGAATTGGTGTACCAAAGGAAAACCATTACCCAAAAAATTATAAACCAAAGGAATTGGTGAACCCAAGGAATTGATTTAAGCAGATTGAGATAATTAGTTGTCACGATCGCGGCGTTGGACCAACTATGACCATGGTTGGTCATAGGTGATTTTCATATTAGACAATGTTTGTCGAGAATGTGACATTTGATCATGGATGACATTGATCGATTATTCATATTATAAACCAAAAAAAACTAATAAACCCAAGGGTTTAATATTATAAACCAAGCGAATTGGTGAACCTAATGGAATTGATTTAAACATTGAGACAATTGTTGTCATAATGCGGCGTTGGACCAACTATGACCATGGTTTGCCATGGGTGATTTTCATATTGAGACAATGCTTTTAGGGAATGTGACATTTGATCATGGATGACATTGATTGATTACTCATATTATAAACCAAAGGAATTAGTGAACGAGGGAAAACCATGACCCTAACAAATTATAAACCAAAGGAATTGGTGAACCCAAGAAATTGATTTAAACATTGAGACAATTGTTGTCACAATGCGACGTTGGACCAACTATGACCATGGTTGGCCATGGGTGATTTTCATATTGAGACAATGTTTGTCAGAATGTGACATTTGATCATTTATGAAATTGATCGATTATTCATATTATAAACCAAAAAAACTAATAAACCCAAGGGTTTAATATTATAAACCAAAGGAATTGGTGAACCCCAGGGAAAACCATTACCCAACAAATTACAAATCAAAGGAATTGGTGAAACCAAGGGAATTGATTTAAACATTGAGACAATTGTTGTCACAATGCGACGTTGAATCAACTATGACCATGGTTGGCCATGGGTGATTTTCATATTGAGACAATATTTGTCAGAATGTGACATTTGATCATGGATGACATTGATCGATTATTCATATTATAAACCAAAGAAATTGGTGAACCCAAGGGAATTGATTTCAACCTTGAGACAATTGTTGTCACAATGCGACGTTGGACCAACAATGACCATGGTTGGGCATGGGTGATTTTCATATTGAGACAATATTTGTGAGAATGTGACATTTGATCATGGATGACATTGATCTATTATTCATATTATAAACCAAAAGAACTAATAAACCCAAGGGTTTAATATTTTAAACCAAAGGAATTGGTGAAACCAAGGGAAAACCATTACCCAGCAAATTATAAACCAAAGTAACTGGTCAATCCAAGGGAATTGATTTAAACATCGAGAAAATTTTTGTCACAATGCGACGTTGGACCAGCTATGACCATGGTTGCCCATGGGTGATTTTCATATTCAGACAATATTTGTCAGAATGTGACATATGATCATGGATGACGTTGATCAATTAATCATATTACAAACCGAAAAAACTAATAAACCCAAGGGTTTAATATTATAAACTAAAGGAGTTGGTGAACCCAAGGGAATTGATTTAAACATTGAGACAATTGTTGTCACAATGCGACGTTGGACAAACTATGACCATGGTTGGCCTTGGGTGATTTTCATATTGAGACAATATTTGTCAGAATGTGACATATCATCATGGATGACGTTGATCAATTATTCATATTATAAACCGAAGGAACTAATGAACCCAAGGGTTTAATATTATAAACCAAAGGAATTGGTGAACCCAAAGGAATTGATTCAAACATTAAGACAATTATTATCACAATGCAACATTGGACCAACTATGACCATGGTTGGCCATGGGTGATTTGCATATTGAGACAATATTTGTCAAAATGTGACATTTGATCATGGATGACATTGATCTATTATTCATATTATAAACTAAAAGAACTAATAAACCCAAGGGTTTAATATTATAAACCAAAGGAATTGGTGAACCCAAAGGAAAATATTAATAACCTAAGGGACCAATAGGGCGAAGGATCAACAAAATTATTAAAAAATTAATCAAGTTGAAGAAATTAATAAACACTAATAATTAACCCAAGGGTTTGTAATATTATAAACCAAAAGAACTAATAAACCCAAGGGTTTAACATTATAAAACAAATGAATTATTGAACCCAAGGGAATTGATTTAAACATTGAGATAATTGTTGTCACAATGCGACGTTGGACCAACTATGAACATGGTTGGCCATGGGTGAATTTCATATTGAGACAATATTTCTCAGAATGTGATATTTGATCATGGATGACATTGAACGATTATTCATATTATAAACCAAAAGAACAAATAAACCCAAGGGTTTAATATTATAAACCAAAGGAATTGGTGAACCTAAGGGAAAATCATTACCCAACAAATTATAAATCAAAGGAATTTTTGAACCCAAGGGAATTAATTTAAACATTGAGACAATTGTTGTCACAATGCGATGTTGGACCAACTATGACCATGGTTGGCCATGGGTGATTTTGATATTGAGACAATATTTGTCAGAATGTGACATTTGATCATGGATGACATTGATCGAATATTCATATTATAAACCAAAAAAACTAATAAACCCAAGGGTTTAATATTATAAACGAAAGGAATTGGTGAACCCAAGGGAATTGATTTAAACATTGAGACAATTGTTGTCACAATGCGACGTTGGACCAACTATGAACATGGTTCGCCATGGGTGATTTTCATATTCAGAAAATATTTGTCAGAATGTGACATTTTATCATGGATGACATTCATCGATTATTCATATTATAAACCAAAAGAACTAATAAACCCAAGGGTTTAATATTATAAACCAAAGGAATTGGTGAACCTGATGGAATTGATTTAAACATTGAGACAATTGCTGTCACAATGCGACGTTGGACCAACTATGACCATGGTTGGCGATGGGTGATTTTCATATTGATACAATATTTGTCAAAATGTGACATATGATCATGGATGACGTTGATCGATTATTCATATTATAAACCAAAAGAACTAATAAAACCAAGGGTTTAATATTATAAACCAAAGGAATTGGTTAACCCAAGGGAAAACCATTACCCAACAAACTATAAACCAAAGGAATTGGTGAACCCGAGGGAATTTATTTAAACATTGAGACAATTTTTGTCACAATGCAATGTTGGACCAACTATGACCATGGTTGGCCATGGGTGATTTTCATATTGAGACAATATTTTTCAGAATGTGACATATGATCATGGATGACGTTGATCGATTATTCATATTATAAACCAAAAGAACTAATAAACCCAAGGGTTTAATATTATAAAGAAAAGGAATTGGTGAACCCAACAAAAAACCATTACCCAACAAATTACAAACCAAAGGAATTTGTGAACCCAAGGGAATTGATTTAAACATCGATACAATTTTTGTCACAATGCGACTTTGGACCAACTATGACCATCGTTGCCCATGGGTGATTTTGATATTGAGACAATATTTGACAGAATGTGACATTTGATCAGGTATGGCATTGATCGATTATCCATATTATAAACCAAAAGAACTAATAAACAAAAAGTTTTAATATTATAAACTAAAGGAATTGGTGAACCCAAGAGAATTGATTTAAAAACTGAGATAATTGTTCTCACAATGCGACGTTGGACCAACTATGACCATGGTTGGCCATGGGTGATTTTCATATTGAGACAATATTTGTCAGAATGTGACATTTGATCATGGATGACATTGATCGATTATTCATATTATAAACCAAAAGAACTAATAAACCCAAGGGCTTAATATTATAAACCAAAGGAATTGGTGAACCCAAGGGAATTGATTTAAACATTGAGACAATTGTTGTCACAATGTGATGCTGGACCAACTATGACCATGGTTGGCCATGGGTGATTTTCATATTGAGACAATATTTGTCAGAATGTGACATTTGATCATGGATGACATTGATCGATTATTCATATTATAAACCAAAGGTATTGGTGAACCCAAGGGAAAACCATTACCCAAAAAATTATCAACCAAAGGAATTTTTGAACCCAAGGGAATTGATTTAAACATTGAGACAATTGTTGTCACAATGCGACGTTGTACCAACTATGACCATGGTTGGCTATGGGTGATTTTCATATTCAGACAATATTTTTTAGAATGTGACATTTGATCATGGATGATGTTGATCGATTATTTATATTATAAACGAAAAGAACTAATAAACCCAAGGGTTTAATATTATAAACCAAAGGAATTGGTGAACCCAAGGGAATTGATTTAAACATTGAGACAATTGTTGTTACAATGCGACGTTGGACCAACTATGACCATGGTTGGCCATGGGTGATTTTCATATTGAGAAAATATTTGTGAGAATGTGACATATGATCATGGATGATGTTGATCGATTATTCATATTATAAACCAAAAGAACTAATAAAACCAAATGTTTAATATTATAAACCAAAGGAATTGGTGAACCCAAGGGAAAACCATTACCCAACAAATTATAAACCAAAGGAATTGGTGAGCCCAAGGGAATTGATTTAAACATCGAGACAATTTTTGTCACAATGCAACGGTGGACCAACTATAACCATGGTTGGCCATGGGTGATTTTCATATTGAGACAATATTTTTCAGAATGTGACATTTGATCATGGATGACATTGATCGATTATTCATATTATAAACCAAAAGAACTAATAAACCTAAGGGTTTAATATTATAAACCGAAGGAATTGGTGAACCCAAGGGAATTGATTTAAACATTGAGACAATTTTTGTCGCAATGCGACGTTAGACGAACTATGACCATGGTTGTCCATGGGTGATTTTCATATTGAGACAGTATTTGTCAGAATGTGACATATGATCATGGATGGTGTTGATCGATTATTCATATTATAAACCAAAATAACTAATAAACCCAGGGGTTTAATGTTATAAAACCAAAGGAATTAGTGAACCCAAGGGAAAACCATTACCCAACAAATTGTAAACCAAAGGAATTGTTGAACGCAAGGGAATTGATTTAAACATCGAGACAATTTTTGTGACAATGCGACGTTGGACCAACTATGACCATGGTTGGCCATGGGTGGTTTTCATATTGAGACAATATTTGTCATAATGTGACATATGATCATGGATGACGTTGATCGATTATTCATATTATAAACCAAAAGAACTAATAAACCCAAGGGTTTAATATTATAAACCAAAGGAATTGGTGAACCTAACGGAAAACCATTACCCAACAAATTATAAACCAAAATAATTTGTGAACCCAAGGGAATCGATTTAAACATTGAGACATTTTTTGTCACAATGCGACATTGGACCAACTATGACCATGGTTGCCCATAGGTGATTTTCATATTGAGACAATATTTGTCAGAATGTGACATTTGATCATGTATGACATTGATCGATTATTCATATTATAAACCAAAAGAACTAATAAACCCAAGTGTTTAATATTATAAACTAAAGGAATTCGTGAACCCAAGGGAATTGATTTAAACATTGAAACAATTGTTGTCACAATGCGATGTTGGACCATCTATGACCATGGTTGGCCATGGGTGATTTCCATATTGAGACAATATTTGTCAGAATGTGACATATGATCATGGATGACGTTGATCGATTATTCATATTATAAACTGAAAGAACTAATAAACCCAAGGGTTTAATATTATAAACCAAAGGAATTCGCGAACCCAAGGGAAAACCATTACCCAACAAATTATCAACCAAAGGAATTGGTGAACCCAAGGGAATTGATTTAAACATCGAGACAATTTTTTTCACAATGCGACGTTGGACCAACTATGACCATGGTTGGCCATGGGTGATTTTCATATTGAGACAATATTTGTCAGAATGTGACATTTGATCATGGATGACATTGATCAATTATTCATATTATAAACTAAAATAACTAATAAACCCAAGGATTTAATATTATAAACCAAAGTAATTGGTGAACCCAAGGGAATTTATTTAAACATTGAGACAATTGTTCTGACAATGCGACATTGGAACAAATATGACCATCATTGACCATGGATGATTTTCATATTGAGAAAATATTTGTCAGAATGTGACATATGATCATGGATGACTTTGATCGATTATTCATATTATAAACGAAAAGAACTAATAAACCCAAGGGTTTAATATTATAAACCAAAGGAATTGGTGAACCCAACGGAAAACCATTACCCAACAAATTATAAACCAAAGGAATTGGTGAACCCAAGGGAATTGATTTAAACATCGAGACAATTTTTGTCACAATGCGATGTTGGACCAACTATGACCTTGGTTGGCCATGGGTGATTTTCATTTTGAGACAATATTTTTCAGAATGTGACATTTGATCATGGATGACATTGATCAATTATTCATATTATAAACCAAAGGAATTGGTGACCCCAAGGGAAAACCATTACCCAACAAATTATAAACCAAAGGAATTGGTGAACCCAAGGGAAAACCATTACCCAACAAATTATAAACCAAAGGAATTGGTGAACCCAAGGAAATTGATTTATACATTGAGATAATTGTTGTCACAATGATATTGAGACAATATTTGTCAGAATCTGACATTTGATCATGGATGACATTGATCGATTATTCATATTATAAACCAAGAAAACTAATAAACCCAAGGGTTTAATTTTATAAACCAAAGGAGTTTGTGAACCCAAGGGAAAACCATTACCCAAAAAATTATAAACCAAATGAATTGGTGAACCCAAGGGAATTGATTTAAACATTGAGATAATTGTTGTCACAATGATATTGAGACAATATTTGTCGGAATGTGACATTTGATCATAGATGACAATGATCAATTATTCATATTATAAACCAAAAGAACTAATAAACCCAAGGGTTTAATTTTATAAACCAAAGGAATTGGTGAACCCAAGGGAAAACCATTACCCAACAAACTATAAACCAAAGGAATTGGTGAACCCAAGGGAATTGATTTAAAGAATGAGACAATTGTTGTCACAATGCAACGCTGGACCAACTATGACCATGGTTGGCCATGGGTGATTTTCATATCAACCAGTGGGTTTATTTTATTGTTTATAATATTTATGTTAGGGTTTATATACCTTTTCTTTATAATACTATTTCTTTCATTTTAATATTATTCAACCATGGTCAAGCATATTTTATCAAATCAATTGTGGTCAACCATGATTATGCATGGTCAACCATGGTCAAACGTCGCATTGTGACAAATATTGTCTCAATATGGAAATCAATCATCTTCTGAACCTTGGTCCAACGTCACAATATGACAAAGATTGTCTGAATATGATAATCATGGTCAATCCTGGTCACACATGGTCAAGAATTGTTAACCATGTTTTATAAAGTTAAACATGGTCAACCGCGGTCAATCATGGTCAACCTTGTGTATGCATGGTCAATCATGTTTTATAGACTCAAACATGGTCAATCATTATCAACCTTGGTTATCGATGATCAATCTTGGTCAACCATTATTATCCATTGACAACCATATTTTATAAAGCCACACATGTTTCATTTTAAAATCAGAATAATAATATTATTTATAATAATAATTTTATTGTAATAGTTGTTTTTAATATTGTTTTTTTTAATTTATATTTAATATTATTATGAAATTATTTTTTATAAATTAGATTAATTAATTGAATTAATTATTCTATATTAAATTGAATCATTATTATTATGTTTAAATTATTAATTAATTAAAAGTATTATTAATAGTATTATTGTTACTATTATTATTTAATTAAATTATTGTATATTATTTAATTATTTAATAATTATTTAATATTTTAATCAATTAAAAATTAATAATTTAAATAAAAATAATATTAAAAATAAACTATTAGAATAAAATATGATCTCGAAAATAAATTATAAAAAATGTGGATGATATTGTTTTGTATGTGATTATTACCAAAAGATTTTATTGATAAGTATTATTACTTAATAATTATTATTATTAAAAATATGGTTATTAATTAATATTATTGCTATTGTCAAATAATAATATTATTAAGTAATTAACAATAATAGTAATATATAATAATTAATAATATATTGAATTAAATAATATACCATAATTTAAAAATTATTCAATTAAATAAATAATTACTAAATAATTAAATAATATACCACAACTTTTATTTTTATTATTAATATTATTAATATTATTATTATTTTATTAATATTGTTAATTAGTAATAATAATATAATAATTTATAATAATAATAATAATAATTTATTAAATTATTTATTTTTCTAATATTATTATTATTTATTTATTTATTTATTATATATTTATTATTATGAGTTTAATATTACACCTATTACATCATAATATTTGTTGCAATACTGACCTTTCTAACATTTTAAGATGTCAAAATTATAATGAGCTTGGGAGGCTTCTCTCCAAGCTTTTTGAGCATAGGAATAAAACCTTAAATCAAACTAAATAATTCTTTTCTTTAGGTCCGATAAACCAAAGATTGGTCTGGCCATTAACCACTACCATCATCATCATCATCATTCATTTATGCATATTTCATTTATTATTATTAATATTATTAATTATAATTGAAATAGAATAATATTAATATATTTTTAATGATGATAATATTATTATTATATATTTAACAATATCTATATTTATTATTTATTTATTTATTTATTAATAATAATATTAATAAATAATAAATTAAATATAATAATATATATTAATCACTATTATTATTTCTAATGATAATAATAATTTATTGTATTAATTATTTTTATATTATTATTATTATTATTATTATTTATTATTAAATATTTATTAATATGATTTTAATATTATGATTAATATAGATTTATTTCATTTATGGCAATTTTAGTTATTATTATTATTATTAATTATAATTGAAATACAATTATATTAGAATATTTTTTATAATAATAATAATATTATTATTATATATTTAACAATATCAATATTAATATTAATATTAAGTATGTATTATTAATGTTTATTCTAGTAATTAGGTTAACTAATGTGGTTGTGCATGTGATTGATATATGACCACATTTATTAATGTAATAATAATTTATTAAATTAGTTATTTTTGTAATATTATTATTATTTATTTATTATATATTTATTATTATGATTTTAATATTACATCTATTACATCATAATATTTGTTGCAATACTGAACTTTCTAGCCTTTTAAGATGTCAAAATTATAGTGAGCTTGGGAGGCTTCTCTCCAAGCTTTTTGAGCATAGGAATAAAACCTTAAATCAAACTAAATAACTCTTTTCTTTAGGTCCGATAAACCAAAAATTGGTCTCAGTGGCCGTTAGCTATTGATAATTTTTTTTGTTCCAAAAAAACTTATCAAATACACTTAATACACTTACATTGTCAAACATTTAATATATCAATTTTACTATTTTTTACTAAACCATAGAAACAAAGTACCATATAGCACTAGTTAAATAATATTTTCAATTTATCATTTATATGAGTTCTCCTAATCCCATATTATCTATAAAGTACTAAATTTGACAAAACAAAAAACACAAGATTAAAAAAAAAAACCACACTAACACCTAAAAAGACAAAAATCATCCATATAACAAAATAAATAACAAACCCTAAAAGCGACACAACACCTCAATTTCAAGTTAAGGAGCAAAAAATAGTCTCTCATCTAAAGTATTAAAAGTAATTTTTAACTTTTTCCCTTGTTTTTCTTAACACTATGATATTTATCTTTTCATCCAAACCACTTCCCTTCGTCAAGTATGTTTTGGCTAACTCCCTCCGTGTTTCCTTCCCACCAATAGCAATTGTGCAAGTGTCTTTACCATTGAACAGAAGAAACAAGAACGGGTAAAAATAAATAATACATGGACCATCATTAGAGTACACTAATTCATAAGTAAATATTTTCAAGTACGCTAATTGGGATTAGAATAATCCTAATGGGTACATTCTACATTAAAGCTCCTACGTTTCATGTTAAATATTTTTACAAACGTAATTTATGGGTTGAATATCGAAATCCACAAATTTTTGTCTAACATAGGGCCTAAAAATCAATATCCAAAATCACAAATAAACTTGAACTTGGGTTAAGAACTAACCACCAGCATATTACAACATTCGGCCCATACAACATATAACTATATTTGGGCCCTAGCACTAACATGCCTTTCATGTTGTCCTATTGCGCTCCCACCAACGAATGCAACGACAGTCGCGTGATAACCTCGCTCGCCCTTTAACTTCTCAACATCCCGTGATGAAATGGGTCCCAGCCTTTAACTTTCCCTCTACATCCAACGTCGAATGCATCATGGCTTCAACCGTCACTGATCCAACGACCAAGATGAATATCGCGTTTTTTTTTTATCTTCGAACCTTAACGTTTAGAAAAAACGTGAAACTCACGGTATTACAATACCGCCACTTTGTGACAAGTCGAACACTGACGCACCTCACGTTTTTTTTGAGCGGTCTCACTTACCATTTAAAAAAATTGCGAACCCATTGGTTTTCTCTACAGAGACCACCTTGGCGTTTAATTAACCCAGGTTCCCAATAGAACTATGGTTCCATTTCTTTCACTCTGCTTCCGGTGACTTCAACAATGAAATTGGCTTTTGGGATATAATCCCTTGTTAACCAAGTTTAAAACAACAACTCTGGTCAAGGTTCCGTCGAGCTTTCTTCACAAATTTTGGAATTTTTTAATAGACTGTTTTGAGATTTCAATTTCTAAAGATGCGATGACGATTGGTTATCGCATGCGACACGTCTTAAATTAAGTCAATTTACTCGATCCTATTGACTCTCATCCTTCAATTTTCAATATTAGTTTATATTTACGAGTGCATGTGCTTAAAACCACATGTTAATGTTTTACTTATTTTTCAATATTATTTTATATTTATGAGTGCATGTGCTTAAAACCATATTTTAATGTTTTATTATGTTTCACCTTTTAACGGCTTTTTTTAAATATAGTTATAATTAAATATAGTAAAGAAATGTCATGGATTTCTATGGATTCCTCCTTAACATATTTTATTTCAGTTGTGCGTTTTAAATTTATCACTTCTAGAACACTAATATTCATTAAAGAACGGAATTACAGAGTGAAGGAACGATGAATATTATTTCAATTGTTAACCTCATCACTAAAAGCATAAATTGGAAAAACAATTTTATTGTTAATTTGTAATTTTTAATAATATTGTTAACTCACCTTCGCCATCCGACGGCTCCGAGCTTGTCGCACTCTCAATCAATAATCCAACGGCATATAATGAATATCGTGTTTTCTTAGCCTCTGAGTTTTACCGCTAAAAAAAAATGTGATATAAATGGTTTTCTAATACAGCTTATGGACGACTGTCAACCTATGACCGTCATCGCATTTTTTTTCACAAAAACCAATTACCACTTTTCAATCACGTGAAAACCATGAATGGTTTCTCCAACCACCTTTAATGTGCAATAAAATGTGTTTAAAATAGAGTAAATAATTAAACAATCTACTTAAAAAAATCTCATAATTAAATAAATCAATTTCCTATCACTTAAATTTTCATTCAAACTTTATTTGAGTAATCTCAGGAAACAAAAATTACTTGCCAAAAAAAGTTAGATAAATAAATAAAACGATATGGCCACATGTATTTAAAAATATATCAACAGAAAAACAAAATATGTATATAACTATGTAACGATACCACGTGTATTTATCAATATATGAACGATACAATCTGATGTATGTTTCTATCAACGATACAATTTAGAGCACATCAGAGGCATCGCAAGTATAGAAGACAAACTAAGAACACATTGTACTACACAATTGCGCTAAAAGTAAAGCATGGATGTACCACTTAAAAACCCAACTCTCAGTTTCAGAAGTATTATACAAAGCAACATTCACGTTATACGTTGTTGCTGAAGAAACAAAGTTCATCATGTGTGCTTCAGATTACACCCATAGAGTTTAACGGAGTGCATGGGCGAATTGATACTGGAAGGCCGTGCTTCATCGAATGTAGCAACCCAAACCTGGGAACAATGGGGTGCCTCTCCACTATTCTCACCTCGTAACGGGCAAGAATGGAAGCTTCCGCCCACTAAATCTGCGAAAACGCAAATTCCTTGCCGGTACACCTTCTCGGCCCGCCGTTGAAAATCGGGTACCTAAACTCTGATTCTCTCTTAACGGCCTTCCCGTCGTTGATCCACCTCTCTGGCTTGAATTCCCCACAATCCTCCCCCCCCACACACTCTTCAATTTGAACGCAGATTAGATGAAATACATGACGATGGACCCCCTCGCTAACTTCGTGCCGTCGGGAAGCACGTCGTCCTCCACCGCCTCTACCAGGTCTATCGAAGTAGGCGGATAGAGCCGAAGAGATTCGCTCTGCACCGCCTGCAGATACTTTATCTCTCTTATTTCCTCCATTGAGAAAGGTGACAGATCGTTTCGATCTTGTGACATTGACCTTCGATTTAAGATACTTCGTATCTCTTGGACAAAATTTTCTTCAGCCTCCCGGTGCTGATCCAGCAGCCAGAAAAACCAAGAGAGAGCCACTTATGTCGTCTGGCATACTATCACGAACGAATGCTTTGATGATCCGCCCTGTTATCTTCCCTGTTGCATGGCATTCAAAAACTTTCCTGAATTTAACGGAATATTTTTTCCAGTATTGAACCCACTACATGCTTTAATTTCGGCTCTAATATTTGTTGATATGTTTTACCAGAATTACATGAAATTGGTCTCCACGCCATTAGATAATAATTTAGTTGGTTTGATCTCTGGGCTGCATTTTCTGTCAGTCGAAAGGTCACATCCATTGCCATATATCTTGAACTCAAAATAGTAAATGTAATGGTAGTGTTACGAAAGTGTAAGCGGTTCTTACCTGATCATTTTAGGGCTAAGCAAAGCCAAGTTATCGTTATTTACATTGTCCTCCAGTGCTGCAGGGCTCTGAGATACTTTAGCTATCAAAACTATTGAATTTTGCAGCATTTCATTGTTGCGAATGCAATAATTCACCTCAGGCATCTGGATGTTGGTTACATTTTTGGCTGCAATCTCTCTCGAGCTAGATGATTGTGATTGAGATGACCTCATACTGTTCAAAGCACAGTTAACCTATTTCATGTTCCAACGGTTTAAGAATGCAAATCGACATTCCTTTCACGGCATATCGGACACCTTGCATAACCATTTCACACACTTGGATAAGGGTTAATGTTTCAGTTTCACTTCAATTATTAATCAAACAATTTGCTCCACATTACTTCCCATAGACAACTCACCACATGGTTGCACTTGTTCCACTCCTCCACCGTTACCGGATTTGAAACCACCAGGGCGCCGACAACGTTTCCTCTCATAACGTGTCTCTATCCGCGGGTGCCTTCAGACACCTTGCATAACCGTTTCACACACTTGGATAAGGGTTAATGTTTCAGTTTCATTCCAAATGTTAATCTTGATATGTGGCAATTAATAAATGGTATAGTAAATTCTTAATCAAGATTTGTAAATTTTTAATTTAAGTATGGTTTAAACATTTGATTCAGATACGCAAGGAAGTTAGTTGTTTGAATTTCGTCCATTGATTTAGTGGCGACAACCAGAATATACCATCATCTTTCAATCTAGGCCATCGGATGAAAAATACTAACTAGCAAAAGCACTAATCATGCCAATTCCAATAGGGGGATATGCCTATCGTCATAATAAATTATTCTATCGCGATTCAATACAGATCATCCTTAAATGTGACATCACATCGGAAGGAAAGAAAATAAATCAACTTAAAAGTCGATTTTGCAGAAGTTGGAATTTCCTCAAAGGAATTTAGTTGGTCTTCTTTCGTGAAAATTAGTTCCCAGATATGTTGTAACTCGGTAATTTATAACATTTAAAAAATAGTTATATTTGGTGTAGCAACCGATTTTTCAAAATTATAGATTCTCGTTCACATAACTACAAGTAATTGTAACTTACATTATTAAGTGTGTTGATGGATTCGCAGTAATCCATATATATATAAATTACATCATACAGTGCCTTTTTTAATTTCTAAATTCAACTACAACTGCGTGCAGGAGAGCCGAAGGACAAACGCTACAGCAGTAAATTTTATTTTGAATTTTATTCAGTTTCTTACATGCCACTGCAATTTAAATTCTGTTTTTAATAAACCCAGAAAATTCCAGTTTTTGATGAAGGCCATAGCCATGTCTCCCTGTGATCGCAATGAAAGGTTGTTGTTTCAAACCACCCAATGGAGAACTTAACACTCTGCCATATCGCCATTAAACCAACTCACCAACTAGCATTTAAATCTGGCGCGTTGCTTTGATTTTTGAATTTTCCAAGTCAATAGGACACATGGACCAATGATGGTTTATCGCGCAGGTTTTAAGGTAATGTCACAAGAAGTTTTTGGTATGTGATAATTTCATAAAATAGAATTCAGTTTTGGTTTGAAGTCCGAGGGTCCCACCACCGGCCAATCACACGCCGATCGCGCGGGTTTCATCCTTGATGATGTTAAGGAAAATTGGTATACGAAAACCGTTTGCAATGGAGTTTAATTCAATATTTTTGAAATCCACGAAATTTTTATACCTTAAGCTAAAAATGGTTAATATTTTTTTTGTTTATTTTAAAAAATCCATGGTGATATGAGTTTTCAACTCATAAAGTTATTTTTTGTTATTGGGTTATAATATATATATATATATATATATATATATATATATATATATATATATATATATATATATATATATATATATATATATATATATATATATATATATATATATATATATATATATATATATATATATATATATATATATATACATTACATATATATATATGATATATATAATAAATAAAATGTGCATTG
The DNA here is from genome assembly GCA_034641835.2 of Pinus albicaulis. Taxonomy (NCBI): domain Eukaryota; kingdom Viridiplantae; phylum Streptophyta; class Pinopsida; order Pinales; family Pinaceae; genus Pinus; species Pinus albicaulis. Next base: position 998,081,852 of record CM076571.1, read on the forward strand.
TAATGAAAAAGTAGATGTCGTGATCAGATGTAATTATAAGAACTATGTATTTTTTTTAAAAAGAAAAAGTTCGAAGGCCAGTAAATAGGTGTGTATTTTTTTAAATATACAGTGAGTACAAAAACATAGTGTTGACTGTGTACTAAAAAAAATAGAGAGAGACTCTGTATGAAAGACAGAGAGCATTTTTATATGTAAGTGACTATGTGTAATTTTGAAAAGGCTAGAAGGCAGTATTGGATGCAGAGTGTGTTCACAGTAGTGTGTATTGTAAAAGCCAGCAGAGGCAGAAGAATAGATTAAAGCACTGTGTGTGCATTTTGTAAGAGACAGAGAGAAAATTTTTGCACTGTGTTTTGCAGCAGTCAACATAAAGTTATTTTTTTTGTAAATGCCAGAACAAAAGTTCTGTGGCATCACTGTAATATATTTTTAAGTTTAATGAAATAGAATTTGTTTATGTACCATCACTATCCAGCAAATTTTTAATGAGTTCTTTGTGTTAAAAGGAGAGATTTTGTTCTCTCTGTGTGTTTGGAATTGTTCAGAAATTCAAACATGGTATCAAAGCTAGTACAGGCTCTTTGAAGTTTGTCAAAGAAGCTGAAGGAAGAAGGTGTTGTTGCAGCATTTTGACCAGTAGTGTGAAGGCTCAACAAAGACCAGATATTTTCAAAAACAGAGTTTTTTTTTGTGTTTAAAAAAAGTGCAGTCCAGAGAAGTCTTTTTGAAGAGAGATTTTGTCTCTTAAGCAAAGAGACAGTTTGTTTAAAAACACAATCAAGTTTAAAAGCATAGTTTAGTATGTTATCCATGGCAGGAGCCAACACAAGCATGAGTATTGGAAATACTCAACTCCCACAGTTTAATGGAAAGAACTACAACTATTGGACAATCACCATGAGAACCATGTTTTCCTCTCAAGACTTATGGGAGCTTGTTGAAGATGGTTTTGAAGAACCAGCGAATGAAAATGTTTTCAATGCCTTGACACAGACAGAGAAGGATTTTTTGAAGAGCAATAAGAAGGACTCAAAAGCCCTCTTCTATCTCTATCAAGAAGTGCATGAAAGTGTGTTTCCAAGGATAGCAGCAACTAAGAGGTCCAAGAATGCATGGGATACCCTCCAGACTGCTTATCAAGGTATGGATAAGGTCAAGACAACAAAGCTACAATTGCTGAGGAGAGACTTTGAAACTCTCTGTATGAAAGAGTCTGATAACATAGATTCATTCTTCACACATGTGATTGGGCTGGTTACCCAGATAATTTCTCATGGAGAGATACTTGAAGAAAGAATAATTGTGGAGAAAGTATTGAGGAGCTTACCCTCAAGGTTTGATGTAATAGTCACAACCATTGAAGAGACAAATGATCTCTCAAAATTTACAGTTGGTGAGTTTCATGCATCATTGATGACTCATGAACAAAGATTGAGAAGAACAACAAACTCATCTTTGGAGCATGCCTTCAAGACTCAAATGTCCTTTGGAAGAGGAAGAGGTCAAGGCATAGGAAACTATAGAGGAAAAGGAAAAGGCAGAAGCAAACACAGAGGAGGAAGAAACAACCCTACAAATGAAAATGGAAGGGGTAGCAACCGAAATCAGAACCGAGGCCAAGGTAGCAGCCAACAAGGTGGAAATAATTAAGCACATGGATAAAGGTATGATAAATCCCAAGTCTAATGTCATTACTGTAAAAATTATGCACATTATGCCAATTAATGTAGCAAGAAACAGAGTGACATGAGTAATAGACCCAGTGCTAATTTTACTAAGGAAAATATCAGTCAAGAAAAAATGTTTTTAGCATGTAATATGGCTGAAGAAAAGAATGAAGATATACGGTTTCTAGATTCAGGACGTAGCAACCATATGACTGGAAACATTGCCATGTTTTTCATGTTGGATGAAAATGTAATGTATCAAGTAACATTGGGGAGAGACAGTAAGGTCTCTGTCATGGGAAAATATAGAGTGAATGTTCTGAAAAAGAAAGGAGAAGGAAGATCCATATAAGATGTATATTATGTGTCTGGTATGAAGTGTAACCTCTTGAGAATTAGACAACGCATTCAAAAGGGGTACAATGTTTTCTTTGAAGATGATGTATGCACCATCATGGATAAACCACCAAGAAATCAATGCATTGCACAAGTGAAAATGACAAAGAATAGAAGGTTCCCTCTCAGGATGAGAGAAGATTTGAAGAAAGGAGTTGAAATGGCAGCAGTGACATAAGAGAAATTCCAAAGAGAAGCAAAGGATGAGAATTGGTTATGGCATTTGAGATTTAGACATCTCAACTTTGGAGGACTGAATTTGTTTCATATCAAAAGAATGGTAAAGGGATTAACATTGATTGAGAAAGTAGGTAGTCTTTGTGAAGGCTGCATCTTGGGCAAACAATACAGAGAAATCTTTGCATGAGGAATGAGCATACGGGAAAATGCACCCTTAGAAATTGTCCACTCAAATTTGTGTGGACCAATGCAAACACCATCACTAGCAAGCAACCACTATATGTTGACTTTTGTCGATAATTACACAATGAAAACTTGGGTTTACTTCTTGAAATATAAAAGTGAAGTGTTTCATAAATTATGTCACTTTAAGGCTCTTGTTGAGAACCATAGTGGGCAGCATATAAAAGTTTTAAGAATTGATAGAGGAGATGAGTATATCTCAAAATAATTTATGCGTTTTTGCAGAGAAAATGGCATACACAAGCAATTTACAGCAAGATACAGAACGCAGCAAAATGGAGTTGCTGAAAAGAAAATTAGGAACATCATGGACATGGTAAGAAGTATGTTGAAGGCAAAACATTTTTCGAATGAATATTGGGCTGAAGCTGTACATTGTGCAGCATACATTTTGAATAGATTCCCAACCAAAGTTGTAATGAACAGAGTTCCGAAAGAAGCATGGAGTGGCATAAAACAAGGTGTCACCCACATGAGAGTTTTTGGTTGTGTGGCTTATGCACACATTCCAGATCAGCTAAGGAAGAAGTTGGACAGCAAGGGGGAGAAGCGCATATTTATTGATACAGTGAAGAATCCAAGGCATACAGGTTGTATAACCCATCCACCAAGAAGTTTTCTATAAGCAGAGATGTGCAATTCATTGAAGAAGAAGCTTGGGATGGAAGCATTGAGAAAATAGTGAATGTTAAAAGTTGTTTGTCTCATGATGATAATGGGGAAGAAATGGCTGAAATACATCCCTCATTAGCAGCACCACCTCCACCAACACAAGGACAGTAAGGGACAACACAAGAAGGTATGAGAACACCCTTGAAAAGTGATAACAGTTCTTCTCCAAGCACACCACAAGGAGCAGATTTGAGTGTTTCTACAAGCACAAGTACACCAAGTGAAAGAGGAACTAGATTCAGAAATTTGAATGATATTTATGAGAAAGAGGTAGCAAATGAAGGTATGAACTCTTTATTTGAATTATATTTTCATGTAGATGATCCTATTCATTTTGAAGAAGCTATAAAAGATAAGAAATGGATAGATGTTATGGATGAAGAAATGAATACCATAAAGAAAAATAAGACATGGGAATTAGTTAATCTCCCAAAAGGTAAGGAAGTCATTGGAGTGAAATGGGTCTACAAAACCAAGAGAAATGTTGAAGGTAAGATTGAAAGGCACAAGGCCAGACTTGTTGTCAAAGGCTACAAGCCGCAACATGGAAGAGATTATGAGGAAACTTTTGCACCAGTTGCAAGAATGGAAACAGTGAGAGCAGTGTTGTCCATAGCAGCACAACACAAGTGGAAGGTTTACCAAATGGTTGTGAAATCAGTATTCCTAAATGGAGTATTGATGAAAGAGGTTTATGTTGAACAACCTCTCAACTATGAGAAAAAAGGCTAAGATCATAAAGTGTGCAGATTGAAGAAAGCTCTTTATGGGCTGAAACAAGCACCAAGAGCATGGTACAGTAGGATAGATGTCTATCTACTCGAAAATGGGTATGAAAATGTGAAGGAGAACCCACATTATACATCAAGGATAAATATGGTAAGATGTTGATTGTTGTTTTATATGTTGATGATATGATCTTTCCAGGTAATGATGTTTACCTCATTGAGAATTTTAAATCAATCATGAAGAATGAATTTGAGATGACTGATATGGGATTGCTGAAATACTTCTTAGGAATAGAAGTAGAGTAAAATTAAAATAAATTTTTTATCTCTCAAGCCAAATATGTAAATGAATTTTTAGAAAGATTTAATATGTAGGATTGCAAGGCAGTAGTTACTCCTACAGCGATGGGATTGAAACTCAGCAAAGAGGACAGTAGCAATGATTTTGATCCCAGCTTGTACAAGAGCATAGTTGGCAACCTCATGTATTTGAATGCAACTAGGCTAAATATTATGCATGATGTGAGTTTAATTTTCAGATTTATGGAAAGGCCAAAGGAGGCACATTGGCAAGCAGCAAAACTAATTCTGAGGTATGTGAAAGGAACAAAGAGGTATGGAATTTTATATAGCACTTCATAAATTTTTGAATTCATTGGATATACTGACAGTGATTGGGCTGGAAGTATAGATGATAGGAAAAGCACATCTAGTTATGTTTTTCATATGGTTTCAGGAGCCATTTCATGGGCTTCTAAGAAACAACCAATTGTGGCTTTATCTACAATGAGACAGAGTATGTGGTAGCTACAGCAGCAGCATGTCAAGCAGTTTGGATGCGAAGAATCTTGAGGAGTTTGTGTCATGAACAGGTAAAAGACACAACAATTTATTGTGATAATAGCGTAGCTATAGAATTGTCAAATAATTCAATGTTTCATAAGAGAACGAAACACATTGATGCCAAGTATCACTACATCAGGGAACTAGTGAACAATGGAGAAATTATTTTGAAACATTGCAGAACAGAGGAGCAGTTTGCAGACATTTTAACAAAGCCATTGGGGCAAAATATTTTTGATTATTTGAGGAAGTGTTTGGGTATGGAATAAAACCCAGCAGTTGAATTTAAGGGGGAGTGTTGAATTTCTAAATTCAACTATAACTGCGTGCAGGAGAGCCGAAGGACGGACACTACAACAGTAAATTTTATTCTGTTTCTTGCACGCCACTGCAATTTAAATTTTGTTTTTAATGAACCCTGCAAATTCCAGTTTTTGATGAAGGTCGTAGCCATGTCTCCCTGTGATCGCATTAAAAAGGTTGTGGTTTCAAACCACACAACCAAGAACTTAACACTCTGTCATACCGCCATTAAACCAACTCACCAACAGGCATTTAAATCTAGTGCGTTGCTTTGATTTTTAAATTTGCAAAATCAACAAGACACATGGACCAGTCATGGTTTATCGCGCAAGTTTTAAGGTGATGTCGCAAGAATTTTTTGGTATGCGATAATTTCATCAAATAGAATTGAGTTTTGGTTTGAAGTCTGAGGGCCCCACCATTAGCCAATCACAGGCTGAACAAGCGGGTTTGGTCCCTGATGACGTCAGGGAAAATTGGTATGCGAAAACTGTTCGCAATGGAGTTTAATTTATTGTTTTTGAAATCCGCAAAGGTTTTATACCTTAGGTTAAAAAGGGTAAATATATATATATATATATTTAAAGGCTACGGTGATATGAGTTTTCAACTCATAAAGTTATTTTTTTATATTGGGTTATAATATATATAAGGTTGTATTATATATATATATATATAATAAATAAAATGTGCATTGTAATGAAAACTAAATGCCGTGAGAAAATGTAATGTTAAGAAATTTGTATTTTTCTTAAAAATAAAAAGCCCGAAGGAAAGTAAACAACTGTGTATTTTTTTAAATATACAGTGAGTACAAAAACAAAGTGTTGACTGTGTATTAAAAAAAACAGAGAGAGACTTTGTATGAAAGACAGATAGCATTTTTATATGCAAGTGGCTGTGTGTAATTTTGAAAAGGCCAAAAGGCATTATTGGATGCAGAGTGTGAGCACAGTAGTGTGTATTGTAAAAGCCAATAGAGGCAGAAGAATAGATTGAAGCACTGTGTGCGCAATTTTGTAAGTGACAGAGAGCAGATTTTTGCACTGTGTTTTGCAACAGTCAACATAATTTATTTATTTTTTGTAAATGCCAGAACATTAGTTCTGTGCCATCACTATAGTAGTTTTTCAAGTTTAATCAAATAGAAGTTGTTTATGTGCCATCATTGTTCAGCAAATTTTTAATGAGTTTTCTGTGTTAAAAGGAGAGATTTTGTTCTCTATGTGTGTTTGTAGTTGTTCAGAAATTCCAACATGCCTTTCCACTAATATGACCTAAAAAGACTATGTATTTAGCTCTGTTTTTATACCTTACTATCTGCTTCAGGGATTTCATCTTTTAGACGGAATTAAGTTAAAATTAATACAAATTGTTATAAATACCACAAAAAAGTTCTTTAATAAATTATTCACCGCAAAAACATCCTTCAATTCAGTTTTTAAACACGTAAATGTTTCAACGCTGTGTTTGTGTAGGGAGTTTGTATACTATTGTTGTTTTTCCCCGTAAATGTATTTCTTCCTGTAACATATAATTTCTCCTATATTGTTCAGATTTTATGGTATTTCTCATAATTTATGGTAATTTCCATGTCGTTTATACGAAGAATTTAAATTCAGGAGAATTAGGCGCACCTCTTAAATTACTGTGGCTATCATTAGTGTATTAATATTTCTATGGAGAATCTCACCATAACATCTCGTGTATATTTGTTATTTTATTGTCAGTCAATTCAATTAATTTGAATTTGTGAACCTACAGTTCTAATCTTCGTTTAAATACTATAATAGCTTGTGTTTTCCCTCGAACATATCATAGAAAAACGAGAGGTCAGAAATAGTTTTTCTGCCAATCCTGGGATTCTAAACCGGTAGAGAACATTAAAAAAAAAAAAAGAGGTCATCTAAGAAGCCTAAGTATAAGGAGGTGGATTCTTGCTTGCCTATTGACCTCTCCTATGAGGGGCTAGTGATTTAGAGATCCTTATTTTTGACCACGACCATGCCTACGAGACTGGAAACATGTCCATTTCTAATTTTTACAGCAGAAGGGGCCTTATAGAGCATACGCCCAAATAGTGTGTTTTTTCATGGAAATCATGTCATTGAATGTGCGTGGTCTCGAGTGGGGGCAGCCATTAAAGTTTGCTCCATAAAAGGTATTGTGGAGGTCCACCGGTCGTATATGGTTCTTATACAAGAGACTATGTTACCAAAGGAAAAGTCATGGGAACCATATATGGTTCTTATACATTAGATTATGTTACCAAAAGAGAAGTCATGGGAAATTCCTCTTAAAATATGTCCTAAATTGTATGTTTGTGCTAGCAACGCAAATGGTTTGTCTAGAGGTTTGGGGATATGTTGGAATCCGAGTGTATTTTAGATGCGGGCTTACTCTCTTTGTGCAAGAATCATTCTATCGGGGAACTTGGCAGAAAATCGACAGAGAATTCGTATATATAACATATATGCTCTATACAGTGGATGCAAACAGTAGTGGGATGAAGTTAACATGACTCACATTACAAGGATGAGTTTACTAATTCTTGAAAGAGATTTAAACTTACAGTGGGAAAGCAAGAAATTGGGGTTCTAAGCCGCAAGGAAATGGCATGTCGTCATACTTCATAGAAATGTTGAAGGATCGGGCATTTTTAGAAATTATGCCCATTCCTTTAGGTCCCACTTGCAGGAACGACAGAGTCGATGGAGAAGGGTTCTCAAAGAGACTCGACAGGTTCTTGATAAGTATGAACATGTGGAACTTATTAACAGGATTGAGGTCTACTATCATTATTGTGGGAATCTTAGACCACATGCCTATTATGCTCCCTTGGGAGGGTATGATTAAGAGGAGGCCTTTCCCCTTCAAGTTTTACCTGATATGGATGGAGTCGGTGGAATTTGAGAATTTGGTCAAAGGGGTGTGGAATCGAGAGTCTTTAAATACTTCAAAAAATCGGATGACCACTCTATACGAGAAACTCAAATCTCCAAAGGTCAAGGCTAGTTGTTGGATAAAGGAATGCAAGGAACATAAGCTGAAGGAAATTATAGAAATTGAAAAATCGATTCAAAATTTCAACGACCCATCAGATCCCTTATTCTTTTCTAAGGCATACAGAGAACGAGTGATTTCTATGGAAGGTAGGCAGAATGAAATTCTCAAACACAAGGAAGAATACATTCAGATTAAGAGCGGAGCTACCTAGTTGACAGAAGGAGACAAGAATACTAGTTTCTTTCATGCACACTTCAAAAACAGGAAATCCCACAACCTTATTAGATCTATCAAAGATTCATGGGGGAAATTCATAGAACCCAAGAAGGTATGGAGAAAGTGGCCTATGAACATTTTAAAGGGAAATTTGTTGAACAGGTACATTCTATATCTCCTCCATTAGATTATATTTATTTTCTTCTTGTTATGTTTTCTCCCAAGGAAGATGGATCCCTAGGAGGGTTGATTATGAGGAAGGAGTTGGTAAAGGTTATGAAGTGTGTGCTAAGGAGAAAATTCTAGGGCTGGACGAATGGGGTGTGGAGTTATTTCTCCAATACTAGGAATTGTTGCTACCAGACCTATTCGTGGGAGCAGAGGAATCCAAGAATAATGGGGCTTTTTCGGGAGCCATGAATGTGACATTTATTTCTTTGATACCCAAGACATGGAACCTGAAAAATTTAGAGACTATAGGATGATCTCATTATGTAATGCGGCATATATGATAATTTCCAAGCTAATTCCATGTAGGCTAAAATAGGTTTTTGGAGAGCACATTACACAAGAGAAGTTTGGGTTTCTACAAGGTAGGAAGATACAAGATGCGATCAAGATTTCCCAAGAAATTATACATACCATGAAAACACAGAACCAGAAGGCATGTCTCCTAGCACGAACATAAGATGAATTATGGGTTGTATTCATTCCTCCAACTTATCGATTATCAAAAACGACCTACCAACAAAATTTTTCCAGGAACCTAGATGAGTGAGACAGTGATTTTCCCTCTCACCTCCTTTATTTCTGTTTGTCATAGATTTCCTCAGCAAAAAAACTGAGTGCAACAGGGGAAAAATATTTTATCGTTGGAGTCAGAAGAGCCAACTAGTTTGATGGCACACATCTTATGTTCTTAGATGATTTACTATTCAGAGGGCAATCAAACATTAAGGAATGGGAATAAATACACAAGATCATGGTATCTTTTGGAAACGTTACAAGACTTTTCATGAACGAAAGGAAGTTGTTGTTGATAGGGCTAGAAGGGGATTTGGATAGAACCAAGGGGATTTCAGTACTTTTAGGAGTGAAGCAAGTATCCATTGAAGAGGGTTTCTCATACCTTGGTTTTCGGTTGAAACCCACTCCATATAGTATTGCAGACTAGGATTGGCTTATAGAAAGATTCCAACCAAAAAAAAAAAAAAAAAATTTACGGATGGAAAAATCGATTTTTGTCTGCAGGAGGAAGGATCTTGCTGGTGAAATCAGTTCTTCAAAGATGGGAAATATATTGGATTCAACTGTTCCTCCTACCTAGAAATGTAATTAAGAGGATATAATTGATAACAACACAATTTTTGTTGGCAGGCACACAACAAAACATGAAATTTCATCTCGTAAAATGGTTAGACATTGGTAGACTAGTTGAGGATGGAGGATGGGTTTCAAAGTTACAACAAATTTTAACATAGCATTAATAATAAAGAATATTTGGAGAGTACTCTTGGGCAAGTGTCTATGGGCACAACTAATCAAAGTGAAATACATCTTCAGAATGGATTTCCACCTTTGGATCAGAAATAGGGAAAGGAAAAAGCTAAGTTGCTCGATGATTTGAAGGAGCATGATGAAAAAAATTCAATGGTTGGAAAGATTCATTAGATGGGAGGTAATATGTGGATCTAGGACCAAAATTGGATTAGATGCCATCTGTGGGATGAAGGGGAACCATACACTTTCATAAAAAGATCCTAATTTCTTGCACTGTAGGGGCATTCACCTTATGAGATATATTCACCATTATGATGATATGAGCATAAAAAAATAGAAGTGGATGGGCATTTTAGATTTCGACATACGAGAGAGGCACAAAGTGGAATGGGAGTGCTACGCTAATCAGTTAAGGTTGGTAGACATCTATCTAGAGGCATAGGGGAACAAGACACTATGGAGTGGGGAGGAAGCCATAGAAAACGAGAAACTAAGGTTAAAGAGATATACCTGAGCATTCCTAGAACATAAAATAAATTTATGTGCAACACCCTGTGGAAGAAACTATGGAAAGGGAAACTTCCTCTCAAAATCAAAAGATTTTTTTGCTTAGCAGTTAATGAAAAAAATTTGAGATGGAAAAACTTGGAAAGAAGAGGGTTTCATGGACCAGGTACGTGTCTGATGTGAAACAAGGAACTCGAGAATACTTTCCATTTATTACTGACCTCTCCACATGCTAGATAGTTTTGGGAAGGTTGTAGGGATTCACTGCAGATCAAATTAATTAGGCACCAACACACTCTGAGTTCATGCTTCCAAGTCTGGTACAAAAAATGAAAATGTTTAAATATATTCCTCTTATCATTACATGGATAATATGGAACAACAAAAACACATTTATTTTTTAGCAAAAGCTAGCGCAGGTCAGGGAAAGTTTCCTAAAGGCCATCTCACTCTTTAACGAAATACGGGAAGGGCAGAAGGCTACAAGACATAGAGTATGCAAGTATAAGGAGTTGTGGCAATATTATCTGGTTGACTTCTTTGATGAAGCAAGTAGGAGGGAGTTTGTATGTGGAGCAGTTATCTATCTGGAGCCACGCAGACATTTTCATTTCTAGTGGGACGGTGGGAAGGGAACAAACAACAAGGCGAAGATCATGGCTCTATGGGGAGTGCTTTCAATGGCTAAATGGCTCAGTATAGAGAATATTATAGTATTTGGTGGTGCAAAAGGTGTAATAGACTAGGTCAAGGACTTCACAAATTTCGCCTCGCCTATCCTTAAAAGCTGGATGACAAGCATCAGAACATTGATCAACAACTTTCAGGAGATCAAATTTCAACATATGTACTAAGAAAAGAATTGGATGGCGAACATGCTTTCAAAAAGAGGGATAGAAAAAAATATATGTATGTTTTTCTTCAATTAATTTTCATAAAGGAAACTGGTCAATGAAGGACAAGTTAGCTATTCATAATAAAAGTCAAAATATTTCACTCATTACATAAAGGAATAAGCGAGTGACAATACTGGAATGATTAAGGAACTCATTCACTTTAAAGATCTCAGATGTTTTGTAATTCACTTTAAACATTTTGTTGATATAGGATTAGTCTTTTTGGTAGAAAGATGAAAGAAACAAAATTTATTTGATGTAACGTGAACTATATTTTTGTTGTATGGAACATAGGAAAATGGGGAAATGATGTAATAGGGATGTATACAGATGATTGAAAAAGGAACTACAAGATCCTAAAACATACTATGTACTTAAAAAAAAATTAATGAAAGGATGAAGCATTTTTTTCTCTAAAAAAAAAAAAAAATTCTGTGTCAAGAAAACCATTGTTCACTTTTCATTACCAATGCATTGTGCAATGCTGCTCAGTCATAGTCGAGAGTATTTTTTTATCATTTATTTGTTGAGAAAGTAGCTACATAGTTTATCGAGGAGAAATTCCATCTCTTCAAAACCCTATATTCTAGATGAAGAGGGCCATTAGACCTAAGAGCTACCGACAAATGGAATGTAGGGTCATCTTTTTCATCCTACAGCGTAAAAGGTTTGAAGGTTTTTTTAAATTCAAACCAAGGTAATTTGGTTCATTAATAACTATCAACAAGGATTTATTCATTATTATTTACCACCGCTCCTTATTATTATAGGTAAAAATTATGATTTTTATTAAAAATATGATTTTTATAAAAATTATGATTTTTATAAAAATTATGATTTTTGGGTCATTAAGGTGATTAACAATTTAGTTTACATATTTTATGGGATATTTTATTGAATTGATTTGAAGAACCACTAAGTTAAGCAATTTATGAGACCGTGATTTGAGATTAGAAGGCAAAACTTACAGTGAACAAGAAGAATGATGCAACAATATTGTTTCTTGTTGAACAAGATTTAGATCACAACATTCTTCAAACAATTGTGGAAACAACTAAGTCCAAAAAAATGTTTTGATATTGTAGAGATGTGATACGAGTAACACTTATTAGTATGTACTTGAGCCACAAAGCATTATAGTTAACGAAGAAATTGTTCTAACAAAAGAAATAAATGATTATGACATTGTAGAAATAATAAGAGACATTTTGGAATACCCCACTAAAACAAAAGAAGATATATAAGACATGGGGATTACAGTTATCCTAAACACTACAAAATTTTTTGTTAAAAATGAAAATGAAACTTCTTTTGGAGCACTAGAAAAATGTGAGGAGAATCTAACAATCATTTTTGAATCTATTTATGAATTTCAAGTAATATTTATTAAGGAGTGGCCTAAAATTCCAAATTATGAAGGAGATGAGAGAAACTATGGGAAAACCATCATCGTAGCACCAAGAAAAAGATAGTTGAGGGATTTCCTTCTATTCAAGACCCATCTTGTTGATTTGAATGTTGCATTCTAGCAAAAAAACATAGGGGAAATTTTCCTAAGGGAGTGTCTTATAGAGAAAAATTACCATTCAAGTTGGTTAATATAGATATTTGGTCCAATGTAGACTTAGCCACTTGGAGGAAGTTACTGCTTCTTAACCTTCATAGATGATTACATAAAAAAAACTTGGGTATATTTCCTTGCAAATAGTTCCAAATTTTTGACAAGTTTAGAGAATTCAAGGAAATGGTAGACAATCAAAGTGTCTATAAGATTAAAGTACTAAAATTAAACAAAGTATGCGAGTATGATTCAAAATATTTTCATAAATTTTTCAATCATCATGTGATCAAAAGAAAAATCACAAAGTACATAGTGAAACAAAATGGTGTAGCCGAGAGAGAAAATGCAACCATCATGAATTTCATTAGAAGCATGTTGAAGGGAAAAGATATGTCAAATGTTTTCTTTGGAGTAGTAGTACCTCTCTTAGTTTATGTTTTAAATATATTTCCCACTAAGAGTGTTACAAGTAAAGGCACATAGAAAGAAAACACATGTATCAGTTGCACTATAACACATTTCAAGGTATTTGGTTGTCTGACATATGCTTATGCACCTAAAGACTTGAGGAGAAATCCAAATGAAAGAAGTGAGAAGCCTATTTTTATTGGGAACAATGATCACTCAAAGGCATAAAAACTTTATGCTGTAATAACAAAGATCTTGATGATCAACATAGATGTTGAATTTAAAGAAGTTGGAGCATGGAATGGAAGTATTGAAAAATATATGATCGATGGAGTAGCAATACTCCAAATAGAAGATGAAGTAAAGGAGTACATTATATAGGAGGAGGACAAGATTTCCAAACCCAATTATTAATAAGAGGTATTCAAAAAAATCTCCAAACATTTCTATTCAAGTTCGTCATCCACTCTAACATCTTAGTCTACTACTAATATTTAATCAAATTGTGGATTTGATCATAAAAATGATTCCTTAAGGTCAAAAAATACTAGATGTTTGAAATAAATCTATGAAATTTAAGATGCAAATTCAAAATTTTCATTGTTACTTCCAACCCACATGTTTTGAAGAGGTAATGAAAGAAGAAAACTAGTTCAAAGAAATGGATGAAAAGATTGAATTCATATAGAAGAATGATACATGGGATCTAGTATAATTGCAAGAAGTTAGAGACTACATATATGTGAAATAAACTTATAAAATAAGGTAAAATGAGAAAGAAGAAGTTGAAAAGTAAAATTTTATATTGGTAGCAAAATGTTTCACACAACATCCTCACTTGGATACTGGTTATATATTTGTAGAAATTGTAAGGTTAGATACAATTAAATATGTTTTAGCCATGGCAGCTCAAAATAGGTCAAAACTTTATGAAATGCATGTAAAGTCTAAGTGACAATTTAAAAGAATAGTATATTTGGAGTAGTCACTAGAATATGTGATAAAAGGACGTGAATGTAAGGTATATAGGTTGAATAAATATCTATATCATCTTAAGCAATCTCCTAGAGCTTGATATAATTCGTATTTGTTCAGTAGCATTAGGGAAAATTTTAAGGATGGAAAATTATCTTGAAGTTTCAAAAATTGGCGAATCTCACTAGTCCCTAATATGCAAACTATAAAAATTTTATTGATGTATTTGTAAAATTATTAAATTTTTTAATGATTGTATATATACTATCTATACAATGTTGGCAATTTTTAATGTAAAATAATTTTATATTGTAAAATTTGGGTGAATCATTTCGATAAAAAATGGAAATTGGCAAATATTGTTTTTGGAAAAGTCATGGAAAATTAGCCCACCTGCGAATATTAGCCCCTAAAATTTTCCATGGTAGCATAATTACCAAAAATAAAAGTAAGCCTACATTAAATACAAAGGTGTATGAGCAAGGTCAAATTATAATTTTGTATGTATATTTATGATATTATTTTTATATATAATCTATCCATAAACATGTATAAATCAATGGTAGAGAAAAAAATTGAAATGATTATTTTCGATTGAATGATATTCATTCTTTGTATTGAAGTCGTTCAATCATATTCAAATAGTTTTATATTTCAAGAAAGGTATGCTATGGGTTCATTGAAGAGATTAAATATGATGGAATATAAATTAATACAAACTCCAATTGCAGTAGGAAAAAATCTCAACAATGAAGAAATATGATCTAATGTAGATCAAACTCTATTCAAAATATTGACTAGTAATCCTATGTATTTCGTTGCTACTATATCGAACAATATGTATGGTGTTAGTTTTATTTCGAAGTTCAAAAATGTCCAAAAGAGTTGAAAGAAGAATTCTATGATATATTGTAAGAACAATAAAATATGACATACTATGCTCTAGCACTAATAATGATATTTTAGTTAGATACACTAACATTGATTTTGCAAGTAGCATGGATGATAAGAGGAGTATTTTGGGATATATTTTCCATATCGATTCAAGGGTTACCTTATCGGTATTCTAGAAGCAATCCATTTCCATAATATAAATAGTTGAAGCACAGAATGTAGGAGCTACAACAACAAAAAATTCGAATAGTTAGGTTATGTACAATATTGAAATAGCTACAAAAAGAACAAGATGGAGAAAATCAAGTGTATTGTGACAAAATTTCAACAATAGATCTATCAAAGAACCATATTTATCATAAAAAGCAAGAGTATATTTATATGAGATATTACTTTCATTATAGATCTTGTAGACAATGCAAAAATTTACTTCGAAACTTGTAAATTGAAATATCAATTGATTGACATATTCAAAAATCCATTCACAAGAGATATATTGGAGTTTCGTAAATAAAATTTATGTGTTATAAGCCTAGTCTAGCTTATATGTAGACATGTCAGTCATAGTGGCCATAATTAAGAAACAAAATTAAATATAATTACACCCAAACTGCTCATAGTTTTTGATAGTTTTGATGCAGTTTGAATGAAGAGACTAACTTAGGTAGAGTTGAGTATGTATAAGCTAAATTAGTATTGCTATTATTAGCACACTAATATTTACCAAAAATATTATTAGCACACCAGGTAGAGCTATTGTTTATTTATTCTTTTATTCTCAATAAATTCATGGAAATTGATTTTCTAAACAACAACTCTATTATATAATTTTTCAATGTAATTTCGAAAAAAAATTATATATCCTTTTTCATCATATGATTCTCAACGTTTATGATTAGCCTTGATCTTCTAGAGTTTGTTTTTACAAATAGAGAAAGTTGTTCCCATTTCATTTTTCATTTTTTGTATCCTTTCGATCTATGAGAATCCTATGTTATAGAGTGCATGGTATATAAAAAATAATGAGGATAATACATAATAATAGTTTCAATAAATAATAGTAATTGTATGCCGAAAAAGGTTGAAACCAGTTATGTTATCATGGTATACAAGTTGTAATATTACATAAGGGACTTATAAAATATGTACGGGCGAGAAACTTTCCCATCACTTTTCCCGCTTTAACAACATGGATACAGGTGAAAAACCAGAGGTTCCAAGAGTTTTGACACAAGTCGAAGACATGATAATAGCACGGGTAAATCGAAATTTGCATTTGTCACATGCTCATGGTGACTAATATAAATATAGTAGCCACACAATAAGTTTTTCACAATATATATCTTCCATAGAAAGGAAGCTTCCACGACGGATTGAGCAGTTATATTTTTTTTATTATGAGAAAACAAGGTGTCCAATCCAAATACTATGAATGCTACATGAAGAGACAATATGTGTTAGATGAATTTGTTTACAAAATAATGGAAAATTACTACAGGGATGTTGAAATTGACATGGATTTAGTTGCTACTCTCCAAAAAATGCCTATTCTTGTCTCTAGCAGGCTCCAATTTGTTGATAATGATATTGATGAAATAGCTAGGGAGGATGCGGATATTGATAGGGAGGGTGTTAATTCCTTGCAATGTCATTCGTCATCCTTTATTTCCCACTTTCCTAATTAATATATGGAATTTGATCGAATAAGAAAATTTATTGAGAACACAGATTACACGTCAATTGAACTAGTATACTTGCTTTATATTGGTACATTTCCCATTAATGAATATAATATTGAAGGATTGTTGGACATGGCATTCCCAAATTTATTCCCTACAGGAGATGGTTATTAGTGGCATTCACATATTTGAAATGTTGAGATGCATGAATATGGTTTCTATCTACTTAGATATTATGATCAAAGCTTTGGAATCCATCCTAGGTTTTGATTTTTGTGTCGAATATGATTACGTTCCATCAAATTCAAGGAACATATTTTTTCTTTTGAATAATAATATCCATGAAAATGGACCTGCAACTGTACAAAATTTGCATCGACAACTACATGATTTACCAGGCAATAAATTAGCTAAAAAATTAATGGATTTTGGATCTTGTCTTAGGCGAGAAATATATTATTGGAAAACGTGTTGTTTTGAACTCACAAACATGATCACCCAACTGGGTTTCCCTACTTTATTTTTTACATTGAGTGCAACAGACACAAAGTGGCTTGACTTGAATAGTTTAATCCATTCAAATAACCATTGCTATCAAGAAAATGAGCATGGAAACAAATTTTAAAATGTTATTCAGTACCCACATATAATCACTATGTACATGCACCAAAGTGTAAATTTATTTTAAGAGGTGATTTTGTAGAGATATCTTTGTGCTAAGGACTGCTAGTATAGGTTTGTTATCATTCCTTTTTTCCCTTTTCTAAAGCCTTGATCCTAAAGGTATGTTATTATAGTTTTTTAGTAGTATGTTAATTGCATGTTTTAAATTATGTTAGATATGAGTGCAAGTATAGAATTTTGGCCCACATTCATGTATTTTTTTGGTTTCGTGAAGCATCGTATATGGAAACATTGGATTCCTCCAACACCACTGTTGTTGGTGTAATGAAGTGTTATTTCTACAAATATGATACTTCCTAGACTCAACCTGAAATAAATCATTGAAATGTCATGATCCATCAAAGTTTGAATGACGATCCATGCCTATTAAATACACACCAAATTTTTCTTACAATCCTAAAGAGTATTATAAGCATTTGGTGAATCACGTCTAGAGGCATACATATTGCAACATTGATTCATGTCTACGTAAAAAAGGATTTCTCCTTTTGTGTCACTATGATGCTCCATGGGAGGTTCATGTGGAGTTAGAATTATATATATAGATGAAAAAGGGAAAAAATTACGAGCTAACACAAAACGATGAATCCTTAAATGTTCACAAGGTATATATTTTAACAATGTGGTGAGAAAATGTTGATTTCCAACCAGTTGTCTCTTAACATACAATCTTGAAATATATAGCAAAATATGCTTCAAAAGCAAAGAGGAGATTAGAAATTTATCAAGAAATGTTGACAAGAGTAGATGGTTGTAGTTGGTCTAAGGCTCCTACGTTGTTTGTGTATATAAGGTTCCTTATTGAAACGCTTGTTGAGGATGACACTAGAGCTCAGGAAATCTACCATTTGTTGCTAAAACTCCCTCTTCAAATTTTTTAGTCGCAAATTTTTTCCTTTAAATGATTGAAAAATATTGTACCAAAAATTATTGCTACATTTTGATGAGGTTTCGTGCACAAAAAAAATATTCAAGTATATCAAACCTGACCTTATTTTTTCATTCATTTTTGCTTGATAAAAATAATAATATCATGGATTTTTGATGCCAACCATAGGCAGGAGCGATGAATGCCATGAGATAACGATAATATTATTCATGTTTGGTCATGATTTTATGTTGTTATTGATGTTGAGTTAGAAGAGTATGAAACCTTTTGTTGGAGTCAATTGCTTTTTTACAAGCCATTTCATGATATTTATTCTGATATAGGGGTTTCAACTTAAAGTATTATTCAGGATTGGATGAATTTCAGACATCACGTGTGGCATCTTGATTGATCCCGTTTGTCAGATGGGGGAGATGAAGAAGATGTTGAACCCCTTGTACAGAAAGGAAATGTTGATTGAGACTTGGAAAAGTGGCATAATTTTTCTTGGATATTTCCTCCAAGAAATACAATCATTTCAAACCTTGACAATCATAGTAGAATGGACATTTATACTAATTACAATTGGTGGGAATCAATGGGCCCAAATGAAATCTGCAAATCTTCAATCATTCACTGTATTTCTCATGTTATTCTACGTCAACAACATATGATAAAATTCCATTTTTATTTCTCGCTCCAACCAGTATAGATGCTTTTAACATTAATGGAAAGATAATACATTCTCTTTTAAAATTCCTATAAAAGATATGAAATTGTTGTCCAACTAGGCTCTGACAGTCTTTCAAGAATAAATGAGGCTTATTTTCTATTTGTTTATGGAAAAGACGAGCTTTATAGGTCCAATTCTATTCATACAGATATATTTTCATTTGCGAGAAGCATTTCCAAAAAAAAAATTCTCCTTTTGGTGGTAATTTTGTCTTTATTGTGGGTGAACTTGGCCAGCTGGCTGCTCTCAAGGATAAACCTTTGTATGTGACTAGAAAAACTGGAAATTTTTTGTGGGAAAGCTTCAACATTGTTGTGAATTTGGAAAAAAATTATAGGAACCAATGAGACAATCCGAAACGGGTGTCTTTTCGCAATCTTTTAACCAATATTAGAAATGTATAGCTTTTTCTTGCTAACTAAGATCTACTTATGACATGTGTCGATAATTTTTTGGATCGACAGGAAAAAAGTTTTGTTGGGAAAAATATTGAGAAGGAGGGGGGGTGAATCAATATTTATAACTTACTATAAACTTTTAATTTTCTTTGGTGATTTCTATAGGTGACTTTAATGAACCCAACTAGTGTATACACGTGGCTACCTTTAAAGAAACTTGCGTATGTCCATAGATCTTATTATGAAAATAAATATTTAGTTAGATCATTGCATCATTCATTCATTATATGTTTAATAAGAAGTAAGCATGTGTAGTAAGAACAAAATAAATCATCACACATAACCAACACACATGAACAACAGGATTTAAGGTGGAAACCTAAGTCGGGAGAAAAACCATCGTTGTTATCATCTATTTCTTCAATATTTATTATAAATAAAATTTCTTACAATCTTGTACTGGCGCATACTCATACGAGCACGCGGGTACCGACCTACATAAGGCTACAACCTTCTGTACTTCTCCAGCTTCTATTAGAAGGGAGCTCGAACCCCCTGATCTCATTTACAAGCTACCACTGGAAGGGAGCTATGACCATTCTAATTTACCAACCACTCATGGAAGGGAGATACTACCCCCTGATCTACCTTACCAGCCACTACTGGAAGGGATCTACGACCCCCTCACTAAAGGCTCCAACCCTTAGCACCATCGCGGACCACGTTTCATCAATTTTCACACTAGATCCAACAACTTCAATACAACACAACTTGTAGGCCTCTTTTCATCATATTTTCAAACTGAACCCACTCCAGACATTTAAGCTAAAAGAACATACATCAAACTGAAACTCATAACCATATAAAATAATTCTCTTAATCATCAATCAACCAATCAACCATTGATCTTTAATCGTAATCAGCTAGCAGCATAATTAGTATTCAAAAAACCTAGGTCTGTATGAAGACATCATCGAAAAACAACAGTAATACATAAAAACATATCAAAAATTTCCTTCCGCACACTTCAGCAAAACCCTAGATTCCATACACACTTTTACTGAAACAAACTTGTGTATATATACGCTTTCAGGGAGATGAACCTACGTATAGATTTGAAACTATTTCAGGACTGCACAACTCTTCAAAATAAATAATCAGCTCAGATCTTACACTTCACTTCAACAAACATTTTCCAAATCATAGATCTAAATATTTCATAAACAAATCTAGAAAATACATAGTCATTTCAGGTCTAGAGATCCTGATCCATCATTGTATTCATATGTGCATTATTACTTCATATCTATCAATAAGTTGTAGCCCATTCCATGCAAATATACTTCAGAGTGACGTATTCATTCAATAGCCAAAAACCTGCAAACATTTGTACTATGATCTTCTTCTCCTTATATAGTTTTATCCTTTACCAACACCATGAGCGAAAACCACACAAGTGCCGATGGTATTCTGGGATAGAATCAAATAGATGACACAATGCTCAATATTATGGGCTAATACCATGGTAATTCCCCATGGTATCATAATTTTAAAGTTCAAAAGGGATACGTGACTTGGCTTATTCGTACCCACGTGTATACGCGACTTTGCTTCATAAAAACTGCTTATATACTAATTCTAGATGTATACACGGGTTGCTTGTATACCAACCTGCGTATGTACATTGGTTGCCTTCATCAAACTTGCGTATACATTGTGACATATTATATTTATCATTTCTCTGATCCTAACTGGATTTCCTTTCTCTGTCACATTTGAACTGATCTATAGATACATCATTTTTACATCTCTAACAAATAGGTTGCTATCAAAAGGAAACTCATTAAGTAAGTTTCCATCAAGGACAACTTCATCAATTAGGTTGCATCAACGACAACTTATTGCATCATATTTCCAATGAGTTTATTTGATTCTTATATTCACTTGTTTTCAATGAATAATCTTGTTAATTTCCACAACTAAAATATTAGTAAATTATTAAATTGTCTTATTGCAAGATATGTTGCAGAACACAATAGAAGAACAAAATTTGGTGACAATGATGATGATGTATTGGAGAGGAAGTGTTGCTATGTTGTGGAGAGTGCGTGATGTTAAAGTGTAATTTATGGGTTGAGGTTGGGTTGGTTAATGGTGCACTTGGATATTCTAAATATATTTTCCATGCACCTTTGGCATTTTGTATATAATCATAGTTAGGATAGATTAGTTATTTCCCATATTTCTAGTTATGGAGACATCATATTTCTAGTTATGGAGACATCATTGTCTCCCTCTGAATTTGATTGTATAAATAATTCCTTCTGATTAATAAAAGCATCGGAAAATACCATCACTTATATTATGAATTTCTCCATGCATGTTCAACTTTAAGTGATAATTAAAACATATCAAGGTTACAATAGGTCGATTTATCAAGAGATATAGTTAGATGATAAGTTGTGATGAGGAGTTAAATTGAAACGTTGGAGGAAAACGATGGAAGAAAACAACAAAATAAATAATAATTTAATCTAGTTTGTTATTCTTGCTTTTAAAACTAAAAAATGTGACTTTCTTTTCTCAAACCCTTAATCTAATTCGTTGGATTCTGACATAAGCAAAAAATATTCCAAGACTATCCAAAGAAATTTTTATTTATGAAAACATGAAATTCCTCAAACCCCTTCCAATATAGACAAAACTTGTTAGAATAATTAAAAAATAAAATAATTAGTATTTATTTTATGTAAATATTTTTTTATTTATTATAAAAAAAATTAAAAAAAAAATATATATATATATATGATGATGATGATGATGATGATGATAAAATACTATTACATTTTTAATTTAAATTATCAATTTTTAATATTGTCAATCCAAGCCACTTTTAAATTATGTACTGCAGATTCCCTTTTCCAACTAATATTTTTAACTTCCTTGTCGCTAAACTTAAACATATGCATTAATTAACTACTTAATATTAATTTTTAATCTAATTATTTCATAATACTTAATTAGGCCGATAGGCCTTCTCTTATGAAAGAGATCACTTTTTTGATCTTCAACACTTTTTATGTGAATAGGACACCTGTTCTTGGTTTAAAGAAATGACACCTGTCTTTTGTCTCTTTGACATCTGTCTACACCATTTTTATGTTCTTGTTTTACTCCATACTAGCTGCCACAGTATTGGAGGATTTATGTAGCGCCAAATTGGCAGATCCGATTAGGATTGAGTCCGGAATCCCATGTCCACCTGTCATTCTCCTCCATTGCGTTCGTCCTTGGAAATTAAGGCAGTGGGTGAGCCTGGCGGGAATGGATTTTTGCCAAAAACCCTTACCTATCACGCCTAAACTCATTTTCTTGCTTGCTTTGGCTCTGTCCGACTCTGCAATTTCTCTGCCAAGGTAAGAGACTTACTATTTGCACCAATAGGTAGGGGGTTCATTTTTATAATCCCCTGTAACCCTCTTGCCCTATTTCTCATCCAGTTCCTTTTCTCCACACCATTTATTGTTTTCCTGTTTTTGGTAATAGATATAAATCGTGTTAAAGCCCAATATTTTCCCAATTGATGTCTTCTATAGGTTTCATGGCTTGGTTAAAGCGTGAATAATTATGATATTTCATGGCTACAAGCCATGGTAGCTTATCTAATGTTTCTTCCTTGTTTCCCCACCTAAAATTGAATGAAAGAACTGGTTGTCTCTGCAAATAGATATTTGATAGATACTAGGAGATGATCTGGTATCTTTTTTCGTTTTATGAGCAGATTTAATTGTTGTAGTAGATACTAATCTTCCATGATTATTGTTTTGTCAGGAATAAGGTCAGAATTTTTAAATAAGGTGCAATTCCAACCCTTGTGGAACTCTTGTAGTCAGAAAATGTAAACTTAAGGGAGTCTGTTGTTGCGGCTATATTAACACTTTCAACATCTGCTATCAATAAGCCAATCATTGGTGTTTCTGGGGCTATCCCTCTCTTAGTAGAGGTGTTAACAACTGGAAGCATTCAAGAGAAATTTGATGCAGTGATGGCTCTCTACAACCTGTCAACACACACAGATTATTTGCTACCTATTCTTGCAGCTAGCGCCATGCAGCCTTTAATTAGGTTGCTAAAAGATTGCAAGAAAAGTTTTAAATTTTTAGAGAAGATAACCGCCTTGCTAGAGTCATTTTTGGCTTTAGAAGAAGTCGGGACCGCTATAGTAAAGGAGGAACGACGAATTCTTTCACTAGTGGAAGTAGTGGAAGATGGTTATCCTCAGATCCGTGAGCATACTGTTGGTGCTCTTCTGAATTTATGTCAAGAAAATATAGGTGAATATAGGCAAGCCATCCTTAAAGAAGGAGTCATTCTAGGACTCCTTGAGCTCACAGTTCATGGAACATCTAAAGCCCAACAGAAGGCTCAAACTCTTTTGCAGTTACTGAGAGACTCATCAACACGAACAAATTCATCATCTAATGTACTTGAAAGCATTTTGCAAAATATTGCTTCCCACATCGATGGTGTGGAGCAAGGTTCTGCAGTTGCCAAACAGATGCTATCAGAGATGGTTCACCTGAGCATGGAAAGGAGCATGAAGCAATTTCAATAGAGAGAATTACTGTCTATACCCTCTCATATTTCCCGATCAAATTTCTAACCTGAAGCACCGTCGAAGTAATACTTTAAGATGTACAGCTACGCTTTAACATCATCAAGGCATCTCTAGCTTAAGCAGAGGCTGTTGGAAATTAATACTTAATCTACCACTCCAGGCCATTTAATGGTTTGGGTAAGCACTTATGATCTTGCACTTCTTCAGTTACCTGGTTTAATGGGATGTTAGTAAGATACTTAATAGGTTTAATATTTTATGAATAAAAAAAATCAAATATAGTGTCTTTCACAAATGGCTGTGGAAGGTTGTTTTGTGTGTAGAGGAACTATTTCTCTTGGAAGAGATCTGCTCAACCTACTTGAGTTATTAACATTGTACATTATGTCTAGTTGTTCAATAGCATAGGATAGCGCTTACATGCAGGGAACCTGAATTATTATCTGTGTTATGCACCGCGACCTAGCCACTCCAATTTTCCTGGCACTTGCAGCTGGAGACTATAGGCTTACACAGGTTTTTGCTCAACAACATTTGTTTCGCCCATCAAACAACAGGTACCTCAGTTTCTTGTCGAGCTTTTTCCTATGCAGCTGAAGCTTCTCTAACATTTGTGTGTGCATTCTATAAATATAATCTAAATGCTTGAAGAAATATCCATAGAATGGGCTACGGACAATCTTAAAATTACTATTAACCCAAAAAATTTCTCTGTTTCTCTACTCATCTTGGTGAAGTCATTAAATTTATATACAAATTTCTCTGTTTCTATACAAATTTATGTTCTAAACTTCAGAAACCCTAAGGCAGAATAACCCAAAACCTTAGCAAATAAAATGGGTTGGGGTTTTCTAGGCTGGTTATGGAAGAAAGATGAGCGCCCTTCTACCATTCCCCTTACAGAATCCGAACAAGAGACATTGCGGAAAAGATTCGAATTGTACAAGCTCGAAAACAAGGTCCTCCCGAATTACAGGCACTCCAAGAAGGTCGACCAAGACCTCCAAGAGCACCCCATTTTCGAGAACAAGGACAACCCCACCATTGAGGAGCTCGAAAAAAATCAGAAGCTCTGGTAGAAAATAGAGAATAGCGAATTCATGAAGTTTGTGGCGAAATCAAATGAAGTCGCAGAACAAGACCTGTAGAGGGAATTTGAGATAAATAAATTTTCTTATAGACGAGAAAACAATAAGTTGTGGTAGTCCCTGCCTTATGTTCCAGGTCCTTACAATGGCCGCCCCATGCCTAGAAAGGCTCTCATTGGATTTTCTGAGGCCGATCATAGGTTTTGGGATTTTTTCAAGCAGTATCATTTTGGGTTATGGAGTTGTCAACAACATCCTTATCTACCTGAGCGCCCCATTGATATTGCTCAGTCCCATGGATACAGCCATTTGGACACCTGGTACTGATTGAGGCAAGACAGGGGTTTCCATGAAAACATGTTCTCTACAATTACTGTTAACGGGCTTCTTTGTTGGGTTAGTTAGGTTTAGATTTTTCTTAAGCAATAAGAAAACTGCCCATTAGGCCTAGTAGTGCTCCATATGAAGATCAGTCAGTAGTTAAGGATTGTAATTTTCAAATTTTCATAAGATTTATCACTCTAACTGCTCATTATAATAGAACATCTAAACAATAGTTACAAAAAAATATGGCATTGTATGGAGGTTTAAGTCGGCATTTTCATCAGTAGAACTTCAACACTTTTATCTTCCTACACTAGTGTCTCACAAGCAAACATTCTTAGTTCTTGAATAAAGTCCTTCCAACACAAAAAACAACCATAATGACATCAATCAATTTTCAGTCAGATCCAACTTGAAATTCTATCTGGACTCTTAAGACATAAGTTGCAAATCAAAATTGACATTTACCATATAAAAATCAATTGCATTATTATAGTCTATTTCATCAGGTTGGAGGCATCCTTATCATATTTTTATCCATTTCCAGTCAGTGTTTGTAGAAAGCCACATCATCATGAATATGAGTGCTTCATATGGGACAAATACCAGCATTCCAATAAGTGGTAAGTTCCTAACAATAAATTCTTTCTTAATCCCTAACCACTGCACTACCTTTGAAGGAAGTTGAGATCCAAAATAAAGATTAAATTTTCATGTTTCATTATTTGGAGTCAGGGCTGCAATTAGGATCTATTACACCTTCTATTGTATGTGGTTGGATATTGTCATTTTCGTGACATTTGTGGTGATTTTTTGTTGGTTCGTTGGAGCTTTTGAACTGAACTAGGGGGGACGGGGGATTCATTTTCATGGTGTGACTTTTCTTCATGGCCTTGGAGCATTTGATGGAGATAATTTGTTTGGGGGAATTTTACTTCTCTTTGACTGGATGATTGTATGTGGTGCTTGGTGGTCTTCTCACACATGCTTGCGTTGTTGATCACTCTTTGGTTGCATCCATGGTCAATACTCAAAAGCACAAGGCACTTTGGAAAACACCATTTTTTACTTAATTGTAATATGATATACAATTTTTCCTTTCATAACTTCATTTCCAACAACAATTTACTTGGAAAGTCAACTAGCCCCCCTTGGTTGATGCATATAACAGCACATTTAGATATCAATTCTCTCCACCTGGTAAGTGACGCTAGTACAACTTATTCAAAAAAATCACTAACATAAAATTTTATAATCATACATGAAATTCCTGTAGGTCAGGGTGGAGTATGCTTATATGGATTGTATAATTAAACTGTGCCTCATGACTATGAAATACTAGAATCTGCAATCAACATGAAATTAATGATACCTTAGCTTACTCAAAAGAATGCCCACTTTAAATATGCACCTACTGTAAAATTCTCCATTGGTATTGTTATTGTCCATGATATTCATCATTCATATGCATGCATTTTACCTTGTAAATAAGGCATATATTGTTGACTTTGGTTTTGAAATGCAATGCAGGCTCTAGCAAACCATGCTATACCTTTTTCTCTAAACTCCCCACTCTCTAATCTCCGTAAGATACAGGTGTACATACACATAGATGGAATATGGAACCACTAATAGGGAAATCTGTGGATTAGGTTCTCTTCTTCATAGAACTTTTGCTCTAGAGGTGATGAAATTTCAATTAATTGATAACGTAGATTCTGAAATTCCACTGTATACAAGGTGTTTAGAAATTTATATTTGAATAGAGCTTCAAAGCAAGCAAGGATAACGGTATGGGAATCTCCTTGTAAAATACAAGCTTCAAAATCATTGAACCTGTGACTAGTAAAAGGGCTTTCCTTTTTCTTTCTTTTTTTCTCGACAGAAGGTATTTTTTTTTCTTAAGAGAAGATATGGCTAATGAGATTTTGGAGGATGTTAAAAAGAACATAATTTAATATTTTATTTTTGTATGCAATTTCGGATTTTGAAATTCATTTGAATAGAGCTTCCCAGCGAAGAGGGATAGTGGTATGAGAATATCTTTGTAAAATAGAGGTTTGGTTTTTAGAAAACGTGTTATACTTGAATAGAGCTTCCAAGCAAGGAGTAAGGATAGTGGTAGGAGAATCTCTTTGTAAAATACAGGCTTGGTTTTTAGAAAACGTGTTATATTTGAATAGAGCTTCCAAGAAATGAAGGATAGTGGTATGAAGAAAACTAATAGTGCATTCACATCTTTGCTTTAAATCAAAACTATGCAGACAAGTCTCATTAGGTGGATCATAGAATCTCACTTTAATCCTAACAGACTTGCATACATCTCTGCATTCTTATGTGAATCATTATGACCTTCCAGGCCTCTTTTCATTGTCACTGTGCGATTATAGCAGACCTTAACTCTTGAAGAAATATTGGAAGAAAACTCCTGGTTTACCTTGGAAGCACAGTACTGAGTTGAAATCACAAGAGTAGCATCATTTTGTAGACCTTCGAGGCACAATATTGACTTTTATCTTATACCCCTTGTAGATCGAACTGGAAGTATGCATTGCAACAGACATGAAGCACCCTTGGAGCTTTGGTTTAAAGACATCATTATGAAGGCTATTCAAGCAACTTGATATCTTGTGGCTTACCACAGTCTATCCACTTCCATATATGGTTGACGAAACTCGCTTATAGGGTTCTCCTCGACAAGAAAGTAGAACTTGATGGTTGATAGGATGCAGGGTTCTACCGACGACAACCAACAGTTCCATATCAGCCAAACGAGAAAGGTATCTACTCATTATGGTAGGGTTTTTGTGTTACATCTCCTTGCATTCATATAGATTCCCCTCCAAACTTACCATTTATTTATTTTTTTCAGGTTCAAAGATACATCGCCAGGAACCATGGTTGAAGCAGATGTTTTAGAATTGCTCTTGATCTCTCATAAGTGTACTTTTACATGATGTAGGACTCTCTCTACTAGAATGGTCTAATCATAATGACAATGTTAGTGCACTTCTATATAGCCCCATTGTATTGGCATATATTCTATCTGGTGTTTGCGTTATAGCCTTTGAGTGATAGTTATTTGTTTTCTGTTCATCTAAGTCTCCTCTATGTGTTGTCTCAACAGTATAACTTCAACAATGTTATATACATTGATATTAGCATCATTCATGTATAGTAATCTTGGATGATCCCTTCACTTTATATATATATATATATATATATATTCTCGGAATTCTTATATATATGGGTTCTTCTGGCTCAATAATTGGAATGATCTTGGCACATCAAAAATGATGTATAGTTTGATCTATAGTTCATGCTCAGTTTTATGGCACTTACTCACATGTATGGCACTTTCTCTCTGACAAGTTACTCTCTCTCTGATATGGCAAAATCATATTATATTATAACATTGTTGTAGTAGTTTGATGGATGGCTTAGTCATATTTTCAATAGAAGGGTCTCAATACATCAACTACGTTTCACCTTTCTCTCTACTATGCTCTTAAGGTTGTATCTCTTGATGTGATTATGGTTGATGATAGGGAAAATATTGACATAGGAATATTGATATGGAAATATTGAGTATTGAGAGGGGTGCTTCCTATGTTTAATGATGCAACCGAATCAAGAAACGAAGTTAGGGAAAATCATTTCTGAAGTAGTAGTTGTAAAGATATATGTAAACTGTGTTTTTCACAACCTAGATTATGAAGGTAATCCTGTCGCTTATAGATAATAGATTAGTTTAATCTCTTGGTATCATTTGGACCTGAAATATGAGAAGAAAACACAGGTAATACATATTTTGGAATTACGTTGATCCATAATTATTTAGCATTGATATCTGCGGGATAAGTAATTTTACAGTAGCATAGGTTCACTATAACAACAATTCATAAACAAGGTCTTCATTATTTGAGCACGTACACACATTGTTTATTAATCCTATTACTCAGTAGCATTTATGCATGTACAGTGACATGATCATCTTATCTCAATGTGAACTTCTGATATATCAGTTGACATAACTGTTGATGTACAGTTCTTACAAGTAGTGAAAGATTTTGATGTTTGTAACAAAGTCTTCTATACTACAATAAAAAGATTTGAGTAGCAGTAACATGTTCTTGTCTTTGCATGAGATCGTTACAATTAATTACTGATACTATTATTGAAACTCATAGCAAAGATTTATTTATTTATTTAATTTTTTTTTAAAATTTATGGGGAATTTGGTAGGTAGGTAGGATGTTTTTGTACCAATATTTCAATGTTCAATTACAATAATCTTGCTTAACAACTATTGGATCTCTTAAAGAACCTTACGGCATTTCATCAAGTGACTTCAAATTTATGACTTTTCCATCTACTAATTTTTAATCTCAACTGGCAGTTAGGGTTAGTGTGGTCTTATTCCTAAACCGTTCCCATTACAAGCATATCCGATGTACTCCAAGGCATAGGTCAAATAATCATGCGGAATTCCTAGCCAAAGGAACATATCTTGCATAATCATGGAGAATTCGTAGCCTTAGTCCTTAAGAACATATCTCACAGTAGCCTCCCTCAAAAAAATAAAAAAAACTGCAAGTAATGGTAACATATCTCACAGTAGCCTCCCTCAAAAATATAAACAAACTGTAGGTAATGGTATCCACTGGGAACACAAGAAAAATAATGTCAAAATGAATTCTTATAGTGACTTCTTCATGAAATACAGGAGGTAATGCTCTCCTTTGATTGGCTATCTTTTAGCCATGTGCTCAGAGAGCTTAGTACAAAAGCATAGGTTCTATCCAAGGAAGCTATGAAACTTTCATTTTCTGACGTTCAAAACCACTGTAGGACTGCACTAATCATTTCCAACAACATATCACTGCACGAATGATTAACCCAATCACACAGTTTTCTCAAACTCGAGAGATTGGTTATTTTTCCAGGTTTTTCAACTTTACTTTTAAATTGGCATTTCTTTTCAATCATTAAATAAAAAATTAAATTATCACTAACTTGCTTCACGTCAAAAACTACAATTACTTCAAGTTAATACTTCAAGACAATACTCCTATCGGCCTCTCTTTGCACCTTCTAAGGCAACTGCTAGTTTAATTATCCACTAACAAGTTACTAATGGTTGATCATTTAACTCACATATCCACTAATTTTGTAACATCTCTCAAAAAATCAGATATTTGGAGTGTTTGAATTGCATTTTTGATAGTGGAAATAGATTCAGCACTATCAAAAACCTTTAGGATGCTCAAATATACTGAAGTTTAACAACTGAAAACAAGATTATGATAAATCTTTGCCAAATTTTTCAAAATCTTACTAGATTTTTTAGATTATGACATTTTATAACAACGTAGTCTAAATAATAGACTTTTTTGACTTTATGTGGGACATTTTTAAATGGATTTTGTCCAAATTCAGCAGGGATTCTTCCTGAGACTTATTTTACAACAAGGTAATCTAAGTAATCCAAATTAACTTTGTGTAGGGATTTTTTTTTTTTCTTCAAATTCAATAGAGATTTTTTCCTTATTATAAATGTCCAAATATATTTTATTACACTAAATTTATTTATATTTAAAAAATACATCTTAATAAAAAAAAAATCATAATCTAACCCCAAAAAAGTCTATCACGGTATTTTTGAAAAACACAAAACTTTAATTACTCAGCCAGACTTCTAAGAACACTTTTTGAATTCATCCTTATTTTCTCAATATCAAAATCCGATAACGTCATATTCATAATTGACTTTTAAGATGTTTTTTTATTTTATTTTTATTTTTCTCAATATCAAAATCCAACAACGTCATATTCAGAGTTGACTTTGCGAAGAGATTTTTTAATTTTTTTTTCAAATTCAGCAGTGATTTTTTCCATATGATAAAAGTCCAAATATGTTTTATGACACTGGATTTATTTATATTTAAAAAATACATTTGAAATAAAAATAATTCATAATCTCACCCTTCAATTAATCAGACTCTGCCTTTTTGAACATTTTTTGAATTCATCCTTATTTTCTCAATATCAAAATCCAATAACGTCATATTCAGTATTAACTTTGGAGTTGATTGATTTTCTCTAATTCCAGTGCAATGTCACATTTATCATTTCTAGCTGACGGGGATTGAATCCATCTGATCTTCACAATTAGTTTCTTGGATTAATTCCGATTTGCAATATGTTTATGGTAGATTCTGGAAATATCTTAAAATCTGATTGTGAGGAACGCCGTCAATGGGAACCCTCTCTTTACAATCAGATTCTGGGAATAATTGGAGATATTCCCTGAATTTAATCTGCAATCCACATAGTTCAACCTATTTACGGGGATTGAACTGAATGAAGATGGAATAATTCATCGAGTTGATCAGCATCAACAACTGTAACGTGCTGCACCGACTGTGTCTATTACCATGTTGTGGCAGGATGAAGGAGCCGAGGGTGTATAACCACTTTTTGGAAGTTTATCGTCCAGCAACTGTACATCAATGGCGGCCACTTTATCGGCTCGCTCTATATAAGCTTCAGAGATGTTATTGGTATTAGAATTGTCCTTAATGCCGGAGTCAGCAGTAGATTCTCTGAGGAAATTTGGCCTCGAGCTTGCTGTTGGAAATAGCGCAGAGACTAGCAAAGCGCAAATAATGATGGCAAACACCACCCTGACCGCCATGTTATTCAATAAACGTAGATGCCTGTACTTCGATGGAGCAGACAACGCAAACGAAATTGTCTCTCTGCTCGTAAGGATAATAAACTGATGAATGAATATGTTTGTCGAGTTAAATGTACGCAGAGATATAAGGTTACAGGTGAATGATTTGAAATAAGGAAAAGGAAGCTCTATTTATAAGCGATTCCAACACATTATTGGACGAATTTGCGGATGGTTTGATTTCGTTGAGTTTGACCTGGTAAGTTGGTTGTATTCAAAACAAACACTACGCGTTATTGATTTTTAACTCGACCACGCTTTTTGACTTTGAACAGATCAAACGTGCTAATGTTGAAACTCCACAGGAATGGGGCTCACCAAATGCGCTGTACGACGTGGAATAATATTATTATTTTTTAATCGACTTGGGCTTCTGACATCGAATAGATCAGAAGTGCGGCCATTCTTGAGAATCCATGGTTCGTATTGAATCCGCAATTGGTGGATACAATTACAGGTAGTTTAGTATTCTGCAAAGGATGACGGCTCCTTAGCTAAATCTTAGGTTCCTGCCCTCCATGTTTGTAATACGTCTTTGGTGAGATTGTCCTATGACTTATCTCTAACGTATGGATTGCATTGTGAAAAGATTTTTGTTGCCTGGAGTTTAATATGACAAATGCTCTTGCTGTGTCTCGTTTGCAGATCTAGTGTATTGAAGGCGCCTAAAGATTGGCTCTACAGTTATATATGGAACTTTGCCAAATCTAGTTTAGTATGAAATAGGAGTAGCTTCATACCATTATCATTTGAGGTTTTTTTTGTCAAATAGTTTTTCCTGGTTAAATTTACTTCAAATTTGGTTAAAAACTAAGAAATTGAGTTGTTAGAAGTTGGAAAAATTATAATGTTGAGTTAGACCTGGGAAAAATTATAATTTTCAATTGGTTTAGTTTACATCATTTGAATATTCATTTTAAATAATGAAATATTATAACCTAAAAAAATTATTATTATTTAAAAAAAAAAATCAAATAATCTTTTTGTTGAATTATGCTTATAAAATATATTGAATTATATTTATGCCTTAAGGCATCGCTATTTGAAAACAACTTTCCTAAGTGTCT
Organism: Pinus albicaulis; assembly: GCA_034641835.2. Lineage (NCBI taxonomy): Eukaryota > Viridiplantae > Streptophyta > Pinopsida > Pinales > Pinaceae > Pinus > Pinus albicaulis. The sequence goes on from CM076571.1 coordinate 998,115,048, forward strand.
TTCTGTCATAATATGTGCCATTAGATTCTTTGTTAGATGATTCAATCATGCTCAACCATCAATTAGAATTGCCACCTGTTGGCAGTTGCCAGGCAGTTGTGACTCTTCTGGTGATTCCAAATTTCATGTATCTCGTGCAGTTCATCGGAATTCTGTACATGGGTCATTCCACATATTTTCTTGTTGACTTTTTTCTTTCTTGCAGATGCATTTTGTGGAGTTCTTCAATTGCTAGAACAGTAAGCAGTTAATTGCCTCAGATGTGTTGATTTCGATTTCCATGCATTTTTTTTTTGTAGCACTGCTCATTGCTATTCCTACAGTACATCCAGAGAGGCATTTATTAACGGAAAAACGCGACTTCAGCTGCAGAGCCAGAGAAACCGCATAGGGTCAGATGCTTCATGAACAGGTCATTTTGCTGCATAATCTTCGATCAGCAGCATTTTCGATTTCCTCTTCATGAGCAATAAAAATGGCCTTCCTGGAAAAACGACAGAAATTTCTGGCGAATGGGTTTTATCCCCGCCACTGAGCGCAGCGGATCGACCACAAAGCGGATCGCCCATGGAGCTGGCGTTATTTGTGCCATGGCTGAATCACGGTTTTCGCCTGGCTTTGTAGATCCGCCCGGCAACGATGTTGGTGTCTGGACCAGGGTTAAATACTGGGCTGGCGTATGCTTCGGCATGTATATATGTGTTGTAACATTCGTGCTGTTCATAATGAAAAATCAGTTACGCCCCAATGGACCAGTGAAAATTGGTGGTTAACGTTTGCGCCATGCCCTACAATACCATCTTTCAAGAGGTAAGAATCGTATGTAGATATTTCTGTTCAGGGTTAAAACCTACACGTAAGAGAAAAGATCTAGTTCATGATCATGACAACACTGAATTTCCAAATGAATGTGTCGCAGAAGACGAGAAAAAGCCTCTGGCTTACAATGCCATACGCAAAAAGCTGAGCACATTGCTAGAAGAGCACAAGGATGCCAAGTTCCTTGTGATAGGACACAGTTTGGGTGGTGCTCTGGCCATTTTGTTTCCTGCGATACTCCTCCTACATAAAAAGACAGAGCTCTTGGAGAAGCTGTTAGCAATTCATACATTTGGACAACCCAAAGTTGGGGAAACAAAATTCCGAGATTTTATGAATATGAGTTTGAATAAACCTGTGACCAGGTACTTGAGAATGGTGCACTGCAACGACATGATTGCCAGGATTCCATATGATGAAGAAGCGCTTTCGTTCAAACATTGTGGAGTGTGTCTGTACTACAATAGCTTCTACAAACAAAAGGTATTACTTTCATAACATCTTTATGTTTTTTTGTCTGTTTTGTGGAGTTCTTCAATTGCTGGAACAGTAAGCAATTAATTGCCTCAGATGTGTTGATTTCGATTTCCATGCATATTTTTTTTTTTAGTTAATTGCCTCAGATGTGTTGATTTCCATGCTATCCTATATATGCACAGATTATCTGGAAAAAACCAGTACTCAAGCTTTCATATTCTGTGATAAACCAGTAGATGCTAGGCTGGTGGTGGTTGCTTTTAGAGGAACAGGGCCATTTGATGCAGATGACTGGATCACAGACTTTGACTTCTCATGGTAGAAAATGGGCTCTCTTGGAAAAGTTCATGTGGGTTTCCTTGAAGCAATGGGCTTGGCTAATCGCTCCAATAAAAAAGTCTTAAGATCCCCCTTGGAGCGTAAGAGAAAAGATCTAGTTCATGATCATGACAACGCAATTGCCAAATGAATGTGTCACAGAAGACGAGAAAAAGCCTCTGGCTTACTATGCCATACGCAAAAATTTGAGCACATTGCTAGAAGAGCACAAGGATGCCAAGTTCCTTGTGCCAGGACACAATTTGGGTGGTGCTCTGGCCATTTTGTTTCCTGCAATACTCCTCCTACATAAAAAGACAGAGCTCTTGGAGAAGCCATTAGTAGTTCATACATTTGGACAACCCAGAGTTGGGGATACAAAATTTCGAGATTTTATGAATCTGAGTTTGAATAAACTTGTGACCAGGTACTTGAGAATGGTGTACTGCAACGACATGATTGCCAGGATTCCATATGATGATGAAGCACTTTCGTTCAAACATTGTGGAGTGTGTCTGTACTACAATATCTTCTACAAACAAAAGGTATTACTTTCATAACATCTTTATGTTTTTTTGTCTGTTTTGTGGAGTTCTTCAATTGCTGGAACAATAAGTAGTTAATTGCCTCAGATGTGTTGATTTCGATTTCCATGTTTTTTTCTTTTTTTTTGTAGTTAATTGCCTCAGATGTGTTGATTTCCATGCTATCCTATATATGCACAGATTATCTGGAAAAAACCAGTACCCAAGCTTTCATATTCTGTGATAAACCAGTAGATGCTAGGCTGGTGGTCGTTGCTTTCAGAGGAACAGGGCCATTTGATGCAGATGACTGGATCACAGACTTCGACTTCTCATGGCACAAAATGGGCTCTCTTGGAAAAGTTCATGTGGGTTTCCTTGAAGCAATGGGCTTGGCTAATCGCTCCAATAAAAGAGTCTTAAAAACCCCCTTGGAGCGTAAGAGAAAAGATCTAGTTCATGATCATGACAACGCTGAATTGACAAATGAATGTGTCACAGAAGATGAGAAAAAGCCTCTAGCTTACTATGTCATACGCAAAAATCTGAGCACATTGCTAGAAGAGCACAAGGATGCCAAGTTCCTTGTGACAGGACACAGTTTGGGTGGTGCTCTGGCCATTTTTTTTCCTGCAATACTCCTCCTATGTAAAAAGACAGAGCTCTTGGAGAAGCTGTTAGTAGTTCATACATTTGGACAACCCAGAGTTGGGGATACAAAATTCTGAGATTTTATGAATATGAGTTTGAATAAACCTGTGACCAAGTACTTGAGAATGGTGTACTGCAATGACACGATTGCCAGGATTCCATATGATGATGAAGCGCTTTCGTTCAAACATTCTGGAGTGTGTCTGTACTACAATAGCTTCTACAAACAAAAGGTATTACTTTCATAACATCTTTATGTTTTTTTGTCTGTTTTGTGGAGTTCTTCAATTGCTGGAACAGTAAGCAGTTAATTGCCTCAGATGTGTTGATTTCCATGCTATCCTATATATGCACAGATTATCTAGAAAAAACCAGTTCCCAAGCTTTCATATTCTGTGATAAACCAGTAGATGCTAGGCTGGTGGTGGTTGCTTTCAGAGGAACAGGGCCATTTGATGCAGATGACTGGATCACAGACTTCGACTTCTCATGGCTTACTCTTTGGTTTGAAAAGAAGTACTATTTTATTTTTTCTGTGCCTCAATTTCATTGCAGATAGTGAAGGAAGTACCAAACCAGAATTTCTCCATCTTTTACTTCATACCGAATATGATAACTGCAATGTGGGAGCTGGTGTACAGTCTCATCATGCGATACACGAAGGGGAAAGATTTCATGGAAGGTTGGTTCGCTCTATTTTTCAGATTCATGGGAATTTTGTTACAGGGTATGGCTGCACACAGTCCCGTGAACCATGTGAATGCAATTAGACTAGGTCCAGTTGTAATTTACACAGATTTAACTGTTACAGTCGAAGATTTAGATATAGACGGAATTGAAACTCCATTAATTAATAAGGAGGAAGGGGCAACGAAAATGATTGATCACTGGGAAGATAGGGATAGGAAAAAGAAAATAAGGCGTGGAATAGGTGGTTGAACGCTACTCCGGTCGGTTGCTTTACTGATGCGTTTATTCTCCATTAACGAGACTTATGTATTGGCTATAATTGTTCTGTCGCTACTTTATTTTCAATTATTGTAACTAAATTAAGAGCCACTAATATCGTGTTATTCTTTTCATTCTCTTTATAAGATCAAATTCCAAGTAATTACTGAAAGGAATATATATAAATAAATAATATCATTGTTAGGAATTTTGTTTGCGAACCATAAAATGTATAAAAAACTTTTCTTCATAATCATATTCAACAATATTTGTTTTAGCTTTAATAATAATGACATCCAATATTTATGCCGTAAGGCATCACTATTTGAAAACAACTTTCTTAAGTGCTTTTCTGTCATAATATGTGTTATTAGATTCTTTGTTAGACGATTCAATCATGCTCAACCATCGATTAGAATTGCAACTTGTTGGCAGTTGCTAGGCAGTTGCGACTCCTCTGGCGATTCCAAATTTCATGTATCTCGTGTAGTTCATCGGAATTTTGTACCTCTTTCTGTCATTTCTAGAATCCTCTAGGCATCGAAGGGGCTACCATGTAATTTGTGAATCTGTGGTTAATTTTAGTTGGTGTGGGGGCTAGGGCCAGAGGTTTGTGCTTTGGCCTAGACTGCACCATTTGAAAGAAAAATTTTGCTGGTTCAATTTCATTTTAGAGAATTTGAGGATTCTGCAAGGAGCTCCGAAAATCCTTTTGATGCCCCTGGTGAGAAACCTCATGGCGATCCCAGATTTGACAAAATTTTCAGAATCATGATGACGACCATAATCGTGCTTTTTCTTGCAGTCTCGTTCATCCTTTTGCTGCAGGTTTATGCCGAAAGAATTTGGAGAGAGGCTGCTAGGTCTTTCAGAGCGGTGAGGCCGCGGAATGTGGGATTGGATTTTCAAATAATAGGGACTCTACCCACATTTCCGTATAGGTCTCAGAATTTCTGCGATGGTCGGAACTGCGCAGTCTACAAATATGTGTTTGAGGAGAATGAGGAAGTCTGGCTTCTATCCAGAGCCGGTGCCTAGCCGAGACAGCTAGTTTTCGAATCCACAAGAGGAGAAAAGTTTTAATTGCAAGCTTAGAACCAGGTACGTCAGCGATCCATGACAATTTTAATTCGGAGCAACGACAGAGCGCAACTTCTGGTGAAGAATTTAACCTACATAACCCAACAGCTATTTTATCTTCCGGTAGGAAAAAACAGATGAATGCAGAAATGGATGAGGGAACCTCTGAAGGAAGAGCATTAACGCTGCTTAGGATTGAACTACAGAGGAGGTTCGATGACTTCTGGTCTCTCGTCGAAGCCCATCAGCGTTGCTCGTCAAATAGCTCTCACTCATCTTCAAGATCTCTCGTTCCTCGCATTAGTACGCCTACGTTGATAGTGAGCTTGGACAGAGAGAGCTTTTGGGTCTTCTCATTGGACCATGCTGCTGAATGCGATGCTGAAAATAATGATCAGCAGTCTAGTTCCTCAACCATATTTTGCAGTGCACAGATAGTTACAGATATAAGTTTGCAAAAATTATCAAGAACAAAGAATTCAGACATTATCAAGAACAAAGAATTCATTGAGACTAAGGTGTATTGTTATCTTTATTGTATTCAGATAAGATGCATTATTTAGAAGAGAAAAGAAATACATAAAGGTACTTGAGTTCTCATAACTTTCGAGATCAAGCATTCTTTATTTTTAGGTGGTTTCTTGATTTTCTTTTGTATTGAAACCAAGCTTATTTTTATGTGGCAAGATCTCCCATTCCTCGCTTTAGTATGCCTACGTTGATAGTGAGTTTGGACAGAGAGAGCTTTTGGGTCTTCTCATTGGATCATGTTGTTGAATGTGATGCTGAAAATAATGATTAGTAGAGTTCCTCAACCATATTTTGTAGTGCACAGATAGTTACAGATATAAGTAGAGTTCCTCAACCATATTTTGCAATGCACAGACATGTCGAAGCTCCTGAACAACGACATGACACAGGTCATAACAGTGGTGCGTGGGATGCCCTGGTACCTCGTGCTTGAGTGGCTTCATTACTCTATTGCCACCAAGAAATGCGATGTGTACAGCTTCTAGAAGGCATCTACAGGCATCAATTCATGAAGGTCATTCCAAGACTATGTTGCCATTGAAACTGAGGTACTACCGATATCCTTTTTCTATGAAATTTTAATTTGATTTTTTTTTTTTTATCTGAAATTGCACATGATCATCCATTCTTTGAATTGAAGAACTATGGCAATCATCCCTGTCCACTGAACATTGAAATGATCACTGTCGCATAAATGAAGAACTATGGCAATTATCCCTGTCCACTGAACATTGCAATGATCATTGTCCACTGTCATTATTTTCCTTAATTGCGTGGTCCTAAAACTCATAATTTTCTCCTCTGACCTTAATGCTCCTTAACTATGCAATTTTACTCCATTTGCGTTTAGCCTATGGATTTTCATCTTCTAGGTTCACTTCATGTTTTTACTGTGTGAAAAAATTCGTTGTTTTGGACAAGATTTGGTGAGTCCAAAGAGGTTTATTCTTGGTGTGAGAGGCTTGGAGATTGTCACTTTTGGTGGATTGATTTTGAATTATTAAGAGTACATGTTCTTCTCTCATCAATGGTAAACAACTACATAATCGCTGCAATAAATGAGTACATAGTCAAGATAACTATGATGATGAGCCATCCAATTCAGAGGCGAAGTAACGACGATAGGTAGAATCAGCCACATGAATCTGGCGAGACTACGGGGATTCTGCATCGATTCCCATGAGAGGCTCCTGGTTTACGAGCTCATGGACAACGGTTCCTTGGATAAATGGCTCTTCTCGGGTTCGGACGAGAACAAAGAGTGTTTGACGTGGGAACATCGTTACAACGTGGCCATGGGTACTACAAAGGGCTTGGTTTATCTGCACGAGCAGTGTAGAGAAGCCATCCTGCACTTGGACATAAAGCCTCAAAATATCCTACTGGACAAATGCTTCATGCCCAGGCTCTCCGACTTCGGCATGTCGAAGCTCCTGACCAACGACATGACGCAGGTCATAACAGTGGTGCATGGGACGCCCAGGTACCTGGCGCCTGAGTGACTTCATTACTCTATTTCCACCAACAAATGTGATGTGTATATCTTCTAGAAGGCATCTACAAGCATTAATTCAAGAAGGTCGTTCCAAGACTGTGTTGCCATTGAAACTGAGGTACTACCGATATACTTTTTCTATGAAATGTTAATCTGATTTCTTATTTTTTTTAATCTGAAATTGCACATGATCATCCATTCTTTGAATTGAAGAACTATGGCAATGATCCCTGTCCACTAAACATTGAAATGATCACTATCGCACAAATGAAGAACTATGGCAATGATCCATGTCCACTGAACATTGCAATGATCACTGCCCACTGTCATTATTTTCCTTAATTTCATGGTCCTAAAACTCATAATTTTCTCCTTTGACCTTAATGCTCCTTAACTATGCAATTTTACTCCATTTGTGTTTAGCCTATGGATTTTCATCTTCTAGGTTCACTTCATGTTTTTACTGTGTGAAAAAATTCGTTGTTTTGGACAAGATTTGGTGAGTCCAAGGAGGTTTATTCTTGGTGTGAGAGGCTTGGAGATTGTCACTTTTGGTGGATTGATTTTGAATTATTATGAGTACATGTTCTTCTCTCATCGATGGTAAACAGCTACATAATTGCTGCAATAAATGAGTACATAGCCAAGATAACTATGATGATGAGCCATCCTCGCCATTGTTTTATGTCTAAATATTTTCCTTTCTTTGTGAATGATTTCTTAGTCTCAGGTTTTGTAATATGTTGTTAATGAAATATGTCTATTTCATGTTGTCTTTTCTACACTCTCACCTTACGGCATTTCCTTTGCAACATATGGTGCAATTGCTAGTTATAAAATATATTCAATGTAGGGAAAATATAGAGTTAATATTTTCAAGTGAGTTAAATTTCCATTCTTTTTCCAAACAAAAATTCATCAATTTCTATTTTTCTTAAAATTGATTAACCAAAATTTTATACAGAAAAATTATTTTACCTTAAAAATGACAAACATTTTATAGATGCAATATAAAATTATTAGAAATTTCAATAATTTTACAAAAAAATCACCATTTTTTTTTTTCAGTTTGCCTATTAAAAACTAGTAAAATTCCCAAAAGTTTCTAAACTTTAAGATAAATTTCTATTCTTAAAATTTTCCTTGGCCCAAAGAGGATTACTTAAATTTTTTAAACAAGGGAGAGAGATTTTCCAGCCCTCTTCTATGAAGTTTAAGCAAACCAACCATTGAAATCTATAATTAACTAGGATATCCCCCTTCTCCCTTAAATCAGTGATTCACCCATGTAAAAATAAAGATATAACATCCAACATATATATTTCACCTACCGTAAATCCATCTCTTCTTAAATATATAAACCATTGATAATAATCAAATTTATTTCTAATATTTTTACACTTTAAAAAATGTTTGTATGTCAAAAAATTTGATCTCTCTAGGTTATTGATAAATCTACGATTAATATGAATTTATCCTGCTTCTCTTTAGATATATATATAGTAGATTTTGTCATCTATCTATATATATATATATGACAAAATGAGAATTCAAATATGTCTATTTTCTTATTTTTTATTTTCAAGGATATATATACACGTTTAAATTATACTGAAATATTACATCATTGAGTAGAACTTACCAAAATCCTACTATGCTCACCCTTCTTAGATTTATTGGTTGGGTAATTGCTGAAAAATATTACACAATCCCAAAAGTGTTTAGATATCTAGAAACGCAAAGGAACAAAGAACCAAAAAACCAACAGGATCAGTACACAACAAAGAGCTATGACGAATTTGAGGAAGTTACCAGAGCATGATTCTCTGGTTGTGAACTAGGTAACAATGGAGATCGAAACTCACAGTGAACATGTTTCCCTATGTGGCCCAACCCGCCTTCAAACTAGTCCAATTCTTCTTGTAGACAACATTATACCCTTTGCAAACACGTCAATATCTCCTGCATGTGCCATTGGTTACTTTGGAGGTCATTCATGAAAGAGATGATCGTGTTCCAATCATCATGCATGTCTTTGTTGAGCTAGTCTATAAGAATATTGAGATTCTTGATCTTCAAGCCAAGGTTTTCCTAACTACGATCAGCCTCATTAAGGCAGGGTGAGTTGGAAGGGTTTGGATCTATAACCTCCCCTTGACCAGTGTCGTCTAGGGAATTCCGCATCATCCACCCCCTGCCTTACTCATTCGCACCGGCATGCCATCTTAGTTTTCACCAAGGTAGTTAAGTACCTAGATAAAGGGAGGCTACAGGCAAGCCAAAGGAATAGAGCCTTCCCCTCCAACTAGAATACCAAGCCACCCCAAAAAAACAAGAATGCATCCAACCCAACAATGAAATACAGAAGGATTAAGTCACAAGAGAAATTGGATAATTGTATACCCATAGACCATAAGAGAAAAAACAAAGAACCCCCTAAATGGTGGCTAGGGAGAAGAAATCGACCCGAAAAAAATTGTGGTCTGAATCATCCTTTTGAGGCGGCGACTCCAAAACCAAATCAAATAGAAAAGAACCCAACCATCGAAAGGGTAGACACAAATATCCAACAACCAATACTTCCAAGGAAGGGCTAAAAAACCCAAATAAATGGAGTAAAAACAACAACAAAAAATTGAAACTAGAGATGATGAGCACACAAAGTTACCTTGTCTTAGACAAGGAATTCAACAAAAAGCTCAATTGGAAGTATATTCCGCAGAGCAATACCACCATCTCTTCGCTTTTCTCACCTAATTGCAGTTGAGAAAGCAAAGTAAAGTAACCCCTATGTCGGGTTCCCATATGGTATGCAACTGAGTTGGCTTATAGTCGACACTAAAATATATTTTTTTTACTTTCTCTTTATACAATTATATTGAAATATTTTTAAAAGTAAAAGATTTATAAATATTAAAAATATAATATTTGTATTTTAATTATTTTATTTCTCTATATAAAATTGATGTAAATTTACGTCATTTTTTTTCCAAGGAAAAAACCGTAATTTCATTCAAATTAAAAAAATAATAATTACATTTAGCATTTACACTATATGTTAGTGCATTTTCAGAGTATTTGTTTGTGACTAGACACAACATAGGTAATAATTCTTAACATTAATATACAAAAAAATTATTGTAGTAATACAGTAGCCATCAACAAACCAACTCAAAGAGACCATCATCCCACAAAAATCCATAAAGGCTCAGCTGGACATATGATGGAAGAGACCATCTTTCTCAGCACTGTATACTGACACCAAAAATCACATTTTTTCATCAGCAACATGCAAAAAAAATATAAAGCTAGCCTGTAGGGTCCCGGGAAGGATACAAAAAAGTTTGATAATGCTTGGCTCAGAGTCTAAACCTCAATGAAATTGTACTTCATCCATATATCAATGGTCATAATACTAAAAGTGGTTTGAACCCCAAAGTTCATTTATATAGTAGAGCCCTCCTTCTAGCCAAATACAGTCCTTAGAAATCTTGTTGGCCTCTTGATTTCTTGAACTGTAGATGTGCTTGCAAGAAAAATGTAAGAAGTCAAGGCGTTTAATCTGAAAATAACCTCGACAATGTTGCCCAAATGAATGTTTCTGCATAGTTGAGTTGCATTAAACTAATTGACCACCAATAAGGAATCACCTTAGATATGAAGGCTATCATAACCCTTTTCGATGGAAAATGCAATCAAGGATCTTCTTGAAATTATTTCATCATGGTTATTTGTTCTAGACCCAATAACAATTTTGACATGAAAATAGTGATTTTTTGACAGATTGAGAATGAATTCCCCTCCTACCTGCTCTGCATCCCCTTGCGATGCCCCATCAAAATATCCCCAAGGCATGTAATTGTCTAACGTCTCCTCTATTTCATCCCTAACAACCCGCTAGTATTTAACTTGAGGGCAATGTTTGATAATGGAAATTCCTTTGTAAACTATCATATCAACAGAAGAGGAGGAATCCTGGAAAATTTCCTTATTATGTGCTAGCCATATTCGTAGCTAATTATTAGAGAAATGGATCCAATAAATTTGTTTTCGCATACCTGAATCTGACTTATCCAAGATATAAGAAAAGATGGACCATCCCACGTGCATTATAAACCTATCAAGGAGCTACATTAATTCCATACCTACTAAGTAAAGGGACATGAAAAGAAAAATATGATTTATTGATGCCTTCGCATAAAGAGCACCATCCCACCCCTATCACATACCTGTGCTACATAATGTCCCATGTAGGGATCTCATTTTCCACGATGCACCAACCCATCAGTTTAGAATTCAGAGGACACTTGTTTTCTAGACAAAGTGCCACCACCAATAAGGCGTAGGTAATTGAGCTTAAACATTCAGAAAAATATATTCCATTTTTTATGTGTAGATACTATGAGGGGATGATGCCGAAATTAAATCATCTTCTTGATCATTAAGTCTGGTGTGAGGCTTGGAAATAGATTCAATGTAATGTTGCCACTCATCTTGGAGACCTCCTAGAATATTTGAGTCATCCTTTGATTGCCATTGTTGTATTCACAATGTGGTAGCGACCAGATTCCCTATTTAATGCAATCTTATGAAACCTTATTCTTGAAGATGTTCAATGAGGTTTTGGGATAGTATATGCCCACCATCACTCCCTATTTGGGGATCATATATTGTCAAACCTTATGACCATTCCCAATTTTCCAAGCTATTCCAACCACAATTAAATCAAAGGAGTTCATGACAAACCTCGACACTATGGATATGTTTCCATGTGCTTTGACCGTTAGTCTAAGCCAGTATTCTAAGGAGTGATTCCTAATGTACTTTTTAAAAACTACCTTAGTCCAATCACTATTTTTTGACAAGAGAATCCACCCATACTTCACAACAAGGGATTTAGAGAAGAAGAAAATAGTATTTAATCCCCATCCTCCTAGAAGTCTTTGAACAATGATCCTTGACAATTTCACCCATGGAAATGCAAAATCCTCCTAAGTGCCTTGCCAAAGGAATGAACAAATTCTCCTAACATTTTCCAAAATCCCTTTATGGATCCATTCTAGTGACATCCAGTATATAGTGATTGCCTCGAACAGATATTTCACTAGAACCAAATGCCCCGTTGTAGAGAGCCATTTATGACTCAATCAAGAAACCCATTTTTTTTCGCAAGGAGCCAAAAAAAATCTTCAATCCTATAACAATTTGGCTTCAAGTGGAAGGAAAGATATTTTAGACCAACTTCAAAGTTTAGGATCTCAAAGGGAAAAATTTATGTGATGTTATCAATTTGATGGGCCTCCAAATTACGCACAACGGTCGCAGATTTTGATACATTAATAATCATGGTAGTTTCTCTTCTAAAAATCTCAATAATTTATCACAAAAATATTAGAATATCCATCAAAAAATATTAGAATATTATCAACAAACAAAAGGTGTGAGATAGCTAAATAAAAAGCAACACTTAAACCTTTGAAACATCCTCTTCTCCTAACCGTCTTTAGCATCATGCCTAAGGCATCACCTATAAGTAAACATAGAAGGGGGGAAAGGGGGCATCCTTACCCTTATACAAGCTTGAGTTTACGTTGTTATTGGGAGAATATTATGTATAGATATTGAGATAGAGATTTTGGTAAGAGAAAAATGTTTCTTTTCATGAAAGAACAAATGTTATATGTTTGATCCCTTGGAAAAGAAATGTGTTTATTTTTCAATGCAATATTTTGTTAGTTTCCTTTGGAAAGAAATATATGTTTCACATGCATTAAGAAAAAGCTAGCATGTTATTTTATGTTGGAGAGGACAAGTACTTGCATGCGTGAATTTATATCTATTATGTCAATTCTATTTGAAATAGGGCTTTCATTTTTATACATAATAGCCATTGTGAATAGCCTTCTTGTATAAAATATGTCTTTGGAAAAGAAAATTCATTCAAATTCGTAAGTATAGAATTTATTGCATTAATCCCTTTAGAAAAGAAAACATAATAGTACGCAAAAATAAAAATTATTGTTTGGGTAGTTCTCCTGCAAACTTGTTATGCATTTGCACGGACAAGAACAATATCTAGTATGTTATCTTTCCTTTGGAATGAATATGAATGTGCATGCAAGTTTATGTTACTGTTTCGTTGGAAATATGATGCTTAATAGTGTTTTTCTTATTACTAATTCATGTGCAATGATTTTCAAGAATATATTTCATTACATTATGTGTATGTTTTATGCATGGACACAAATAGATGTTCAAGTGCCACTAATAAATATTGATTATTGGTTTATTAATATTTTATCTAATCATGATATCAAGTGTGCTCATGACAACAATGACATGAAAGAATGATGACTTGTTCAAAGGATATTTCACGTTTAACATTGTGGCAGATAAATATTTGTGTAGATTGAGGAATGTTAACTACACGATGATCGAATGATGGAAAACGTCAAACGATAAAGACATAGAGATTATGATTCATAGGTAAATGATATCATGATGATTGTAATAGCTTATAGATAGTTATGTTGCATTCAAGATTATTTTTATATTTAATATTTTATTACAATGGTCAAGGGATGGACTCCCTTATAACCATTGAGTGAGGGGTGAACACCCTCATGAGAATTTAATAATAAAATTAAACGTTTGCTAGTTTTCACCCTAGAGGGTTTCGAGGGTATATCAATGTATAATTATGTGATTGTTCATTTTTCCATTTTTATGATGTTAATTTCATTCATGATATTATGTTTATATTATGGATTGGGTGGTTTACTAATTGATTTAAAAGGATCATGGACTCGATACATAGTCATAGTAGGAAATTTAGGTCAATATGCTACAACAATGAAATTTAATGGTTATGTAACTCACTATGCTTTTACTATATATATATATATATATATATATATATATATATATAATGATTATGGTTATTTTTATGGTGATTGAGGGAATATAGAAATTAATTTAAAAATGTACACATTGTTAAATGTTGAAAAAAAAATCCTGACTCCAAACTTTTCCAGGGGATGTTACAAACACTTATACAACAAGTTTTATGCAAAGCATATATATAAATGAAAAAACAGAGGATATAAATGAAATTACTTATATCATGTAAGTACTATAAGGTCTAAAAGATTTTTAATCCATGCTCCGATACCATGTGAAAGACCCACCATTATAGTTTGTTTCGAGGAGGATAGTTTTATGTAAAATATTTATGAATCAAATTACATATATAACAACATAATTACTTCAACCAAATTAAAAGTCAAACCTACCAATTTGAGTATATATATATATACATCGTTTTCCTGTCTAATGTTGATCGCTAGATGATGTTTCTTCGTGAAAAATACAAGTCATATGCATCCATTATCAAACAAACAAATTCCTCCCTAACTATTTGGGATTAGCCTCTCTAGCTCCCAAATCTAGAAGACTTCAAGACCGAAGTATCTTAACCCCCATTCCCAAAACTCCAAGAACAGTGGTCAAGTTTCCTAGGTTTTTAGGTGAGCCTAGAGCCCCCAGCTCACCACTTTGGTTCATTCCATCACAATCTCTTCATCGTAACTTTGTTTCGTTCCTCCTCCCGTCCAAGAACAAAGACACCACCCACTTTAGTCTATTCACCTTCCCTCTATCGAGTAGGTTTCTTCCTTTCCTAGAAACCTCCTCACCACCTTTACATAAAATAATCCCTTAAACTCCAATTTGTTGCATGTCATCTAAAAATGTGATAAATGGCCTCCATGGGCATTTTAAGCATTCAACTTCCTTTAGGCTCTTTAAAAATGTATTTAAAACCATAAAATTGGATTTCGTAGATTTGTGTTGGTTCTCGAGTTTCATATTAAATGGGCTTGTTAGTTAATTGTTTATCAAACATGAGTTTATTAATTAATAGTTTATTGATTAAGGGTTCATTAAATTTGTTTATTAATTATAAGATTAGTTGAGTATATTCATTATATTTTATTATATAATCATAGACTTAATAAATTCATTGCATTCTTGATATTTAGGTATTTAGTTTAATATTAATTAATTTATTTATATTTCGACATTCTTCATAGCCACTAAGTATGTATACTAGTACAATGCATGTGATGCATGCATATGTAGTTATCATATGCATGCTTCAAAGGTATGAAAATAATTATATTATGCTTGTAATTCGAAATGGGTTATTACATTGGTTTTATAATATTAGGGTATTTTATATTGGCTTTATAATATTGTGTTTGGTATTAGGGTTTGAAATGTTTGGTTTTTAATATATGGGTTTATAATATTGGGTTTTACATTGCAATTTATTTAATGTCGCAGTGTGTGAAATTACAAAATTTGGAATTAATATTAGGGTTTTTAATATTGGGTGTTATATTATTGTGTTTAATATTGGTTTTATAATATTATGTTTTAATATTGGGTTTATAATATTTGGATTTATAATATTGGGTTTTTAATATCAGGGTTTATAATATTGGGTTTTATAATATTAGGATTATAATATTAATGCAAGGTTTACAATATTAATCTTAACATTTATAATATTAATAATATTCTTTATAATATTTATCACAGGGGTTATAATATTATTCCTACACATTATAGTACTAATATTAAGGTCTATAATGTTGGGTTTTATAATGTTAGGCTTTATAAAATTTGGTTTAATACTAGGGTTTAGTATTGTGACGTTGGAATGTTACATAAATCTATCCAACGTTGTAGTGTGAAAAACATCGTCGCAAAGTGGCAAAAAATCTGATAATGACTGTCACAATGATACAATACATTGTCATTTATTCAATGGTGCATTTTGACATTGAATAAATTAGGGTTTAGTATTTTAGCTTATAATATTTAGTTTATGGTTTATGATTTCAAGTCTATTCTAGTTTATAATATTTGGTTTAGGGTCTATAATCTTAAGGTTTATAATTATAAAATCTATAATAATAATCCTAGGGTTTAATATTCTTCCCTTGGGTTTACTATCCCTTAGGTTTGTTAATCCCTTGACTTGATAATATTATTAGTCCCTCGGTTGTATTAATCTCTTAGGTTTACTAACCTCTTTGGTTTATAATATTAATCCCTAATATGTATAATAATATATTACAGTTTATAATATTAATATTAGGTTTGATATATTAATCTTAGGGATTATAATATTAACCTTAGGGTTTAATATTAATCTTGATGTTTATAATATTAACTATCACATTTAATATTAATAAATTGGGTTTATGATATTAATAAAAACTTGGGTTTATTAGTCCATTGGTTTTATAATATTAATCACTTTGGATTATTAAATATGTGGTTTTATAATATTAATCCCTTGGGTTTATCTATTCCTTGAGTTCATAATATTAATACTAATCCATTGGTTTTATAATATTAATAATCCATTGGGTTTCTCTCAGATCCGATCGAGTGTTAATCACAGGCCCACACCTTGTTGGGGCTCAGAGTAAATGGTGTCCACCTATAATTTATTTACACTGGTGTGATCACACATTCCTTCGCTCCTCCATAACTATTTTCCTCTTCCATTTATTTGCACACTCAAAACCGTTCAGCTCTTGAACTTCCTCCTATATGCTTTAATGGTTTTCATGTCTTCGATATGGAGCCTTCCTTCTCTCACCTGGTTTGTTCTTCTTCATGTTCCTCCCAACATTTCTCCTTTCTAGATATTGCAACTTTGGTGACTCCTGCAAACCTCAAAGACTTCCAATTTTCCTCAATGGTCTATGAACGAGGCTACGTGAAGTGTGGTGGTCATGGTCATGGATGATGACATCCTCTTCCTGCTCCAAAAGTGAATGGTGAATTGGCTTTCTTTGAAGGCCATATCCCAGATCACATCCACCACAGGGTTATAGAATTGGAAGCTGATGAGGTGAGTCTTGTGGGGAATGCCTCATCAAACCTTTTGTATCTTTGTAATCTCCTTGTCTGCCACCTCCTGACTTGGGAACGAAATTGTGCTATTGCTTCAAGGTGGGTTTCCAATGTCAATGTGTATTCGAACCACCTATACTCCTCCCTCTGATGTCTCTTCCACAACATTGGAATTGTCTGCCCCATAGAAATCCCATCCTCTTAATTTCTTGACCACTTTGCTTCAATTTTTGTTCCTGCTAGCTCCTCCTCACCCACAATTATCTTCGTTGTTGGGCGTAAATCCATTTTTTTTATTCAACGGACACCTATGTCCAACCCATGGATGTGCATCCCCCTATAGATAGAATTTATCCCCCTTTCCCTAGTCCTTACATTTGTTACATTGTCAAGGAGATGCAAGATGTCAAGGTTGCAACTATATCCATAGGTGAGTGCTTGCAACAAAAAAATGTCAATACTCTTTCCATCCTGCATAATGTCAACACAACATGACCAAGTTCACTTTACTGATGGCTTCGAAGTTCACATCTTTTTTCACAAACTTTGTTGATCTATTTTTTTGGTTCGATGTTATTGGAATAATAATGGTGACACATTTTCAATGGCCCTGCTCATTACAAGTATTTTTCTCTCATTTAACTATTATAATTACAATGGTCTACTTTATCTTAGGCCTCTCATTTGGTTTCCCCTTCTGATATAGTGGCAATTAAATGGTCAGCATTCAAAGTGCTCAAAACAGCTTGAAACTAGTGCCAAAGAGAAGATCTCGTCGCCTTGAATCCAACGCAACTCGTTTCACTCAAAATCAATGTCGTATCCTCCCGATATCAAATTTTGATGGATTTTCCAAACAAATAAATTTTTAAAAATGAAGTGGCGGGAATGCCTAGTCAGCAATATGTAATATGAATGGGAAATGACCATAAAGGGTGATTGTACCTCCTATGGTCCGATGAGATGAGGACAATTGACACTGGTTGACTGGTTCAAAGTTGTGTAGTTTCATTGTTTAAATGATTATTGAGGTGGTCCAATAAGGAGAGGCCATGTAGGCCAATGGGAGGTTGCCACAAGGCCTCCTGAGATTGGTGCAAAATATTTTTTGGGGTCCTAATCAACCTTCGATGGATTCGAATACACGACCAACAATCTGTAATAAAATCCCTCCACTGACCCCCTTAACTTGTTCCTTAATGTAATATGGTTCATGAATTGTATTTAAAGTTTCATGTCAAAGGATTCGAGGGTCGGGACTAGGGTTAACCCTGGACCCCGGTCCACCAACCCACACTTCATGGCTGGCAGACAGGGCCTAGGGCTAACCTTGATCCCAACACATATTCTATGCCCAAACCTTATGTTAAATTCATAAACCATATGTATATCTCGGTGGTCAAATATGTTCCAATACATATTTGAAACATATATTAAAACAATATCCAAAGTCTCAATAAATATTTTAACACTAGTGGTCAACCCAACCATGATGACATGTGAACTTGTTACGGTTAAGGTTGTATGGCAGGTTCAATAGTGTGAAACCACCAACAGTTCAACTGGAACCTAACCTGATGGATATGCATATCACATGCCACGGTTTGGGTGGTGATGACCTTTAATGTTGGCAAGAACCATACCGTAACCAACATTGAACCACAATTGCAGAGGTTTATTTGGAGCTGGCGTGCAATAGAACCTGTCTTGGGTAGGGTTCCAAGAAAATAAACCATGGTAGGTTAAACTCAAACCCAAACTCCAGTTCTGAATTGGGTTAGAAAAATCAACATGAATCATTTAAAGCAAACTCCATATCCTACAACGCCCGTGGCGCCACTTAGCACATTTTTATCAGTTCATGGGTTACATAGGAAATATAATGAAGCAACAAATTTCACCTGAACCGGCGTGAATCTCACCGACGTGGGACAAATTTTTCACTCCATGTGGTTGCAAAAGTAAAAAAATTGTAGAACAGTCAGTAGGTAGGTGCGAAGGACGACTGTTAGCAGGGAAAATTATCTCGAGTATAACGAAGTCAATGTTCAACCTTTTTAATTGCAAAAAGAGTGCAAATAGGGTTATTTTACTGTTATGGAGCCATCGGAGACAAATTTTTCATTCTAAGCACTGTAACTTGATGTAAACACATATTTTTTAGCACAATGAAAGAGGCCAAGCATTGGAATCCAGACCAAGAGATGTAGCCCAGGAGAGGTGAACTCGTCCATCATTTATTGTCATGTGTATGTTTTAATGGTACTATTATCTTCATTATTTTATGCAAAATTTAGTTTTAATATCACTTTTATGTGTTAATATAATTGAAATAATTTGCTAAAAACCCTAAACATTTGACTTTCTGTTTTCACCATAAAGTTTCATTTTTACATATACGGATCAATTTCTTACATAGCTTAGGTTCTTAAGTTATTTGGTTGTTTTGAGGGTTTAATTTTGCTGCAAGTGTTTCTTATGCTTTCAATTTTAAAGCTCAAAAGAGGAGAAGGAAATCTTGTGGTACCAAGTCCTCAAGTTAGGTTAAGGAGAGCACATTTGCCACAATCTCCACCACAAATTTTTCCTCAAGTTTCACCAAAAGCCTCACGAGTCATGGAACATGAAGGAAAACAAGACAATATGTCAAAGGATGAGAAGGCTTTCAGAAAGGAATTCTTTAACCTGACACAAATGGTGAAAGTTCTCTATGAAGCGAGGAATACAAGGTTGAAAAGTGAGAGCTCCAATCCTCCAAAGGGAGATGGAGATAAACCTCCAAAAGGAGATAGAGGAGATGGGGACAAGCCTCTAAAATGTAATGTAGTGAATGGTGACAAACCACCTTTAACTTCATCTTTCTCTTCACGTCCATCCTCACCTCCATCTTCATAATCATCATCTTCAAAATCATCCCCTTCACAAACACCTCCACATTCTCCAAAGGGACATAATAAAACTCCACTTTTGAAACTTGACATATAAAATTTTAATTTCCTATGTATAATGAAGAGGTAAATGCTTAGAAATTAGATAATTTGGTTCATTTTCTTGAAGTCTGTTGCAGGATACAAAGGATCAAGGATGATGATACCCATATTCCAGTTGCTTCATTAAGGTTGGAAAGTGCAACACTCATTTGGTGGGAAGCCAAAACTCAAGAGGGCATGAAGAGACATGGTAAGGTTTAATCGTCTTGGAGTGATTTTTTTGTTGCATTAAGAAAACAATTTTATCCTTTAGCCTACATATAGAAATCTATTAGGAAACTAAATGGCCAAAGTGTGCAAAGTTATACCCAAGAGTTTAGAAGGAGAGCATTCATTTTGGTTGTAGATTTATCATCTCAAAAAACTTTACTCAAATACATTGGAGGTTTACATAGCTAATTGAGACACACTATTCTCATGTTTAACCCTACAAGTTTAGATGAAGTTTGTGTACAAGAAACACATCTAGAAGAAAGAGGGGAAAATTTTCCACAAGAGGGAAAAAAAATCCATTTAAGAGTGGAATGAAAGGAAAGGGTAAATTCAAAGGAAAAGGAAAGAATAATTCTTCCATCAAGAAAGAGGGAGAAAAACCAACATGCAAGCATTGTTCAAAGGAAGGTCATGATAAATATCACTATTGGAAACTTCATCGTGAGATGAGACCCAAAATTTTTAACAACAACGGAAAGAAAAAGATAGCTGCAACTACACAACATGATTTAGGATCTGATTCAAGAGATGAAACAAAGGTCACAACTATGGTATTGAAAGGTTAGGAATCCATTGTTAGCACTATTTCTTCAAATATCCACAATAAAACTCAAAATGAAAAATAAATAATAGAGCTTTTCCATATTATATTCATCTCAAAACATAAAAAAATTGATATTATATTTTATAGTGGGTCACAAGAAAATCTCAATTCTGAGAACATTGTCAGAAAGTTGAATTTGGAAACCATTCCTCATTCTAAACATTATCCCTCAGGTTTGGTGTGTGACAATGCAAAGGTGCAAGTAAATAGAAACTGCAAATTGAAATTCGCCATTGGTACAAACTTCATTGATGAGGGAGAGCTTGATGTAGTTGCATTAGACATATGTGGTATTTTTTGGGGATCCCATACCTTTTTGATAGAAGATATATCTTTAATCTCCATGAAAACAAGTATCGTTTGTTTAAATATGGTATTGAGTACATTGTTAGATCCCATCGCAAGAAACTAAACCATTCACTTTTGAATGCTGGACAAATGAAGAGACTTGTTAAATATATCAATAACCTTGTACTTTTGATGATCAAATTAAAGAATGATGTTGATAATGAAGCCTTTCAAGTTTGTGATTAAAAGTTGAAATATGATTTGGTTGAGTTTTTTAACCATTATGATGATATGTTTCAGGAGCCTAAGAGATTTCCTCCTAAAAGAGGAATCCAACATGAAATCCGAATTGAAACAAGATTGTCCTGTTCCTAACATTGGAAAATACAAGATGTTAGTGATGGAGAATGTAGAAATTAAAAAATAAATCCAAGGGTTTCTTGACAAGGGGATCATATGACCAAGTACATCACCATGTGGTTCACCTATTTTTTTAGTGCCAAAGAAGGATGGAACATCCCTCATGTGTGTGGACTTCCATGCATTGAAAAATATTATGGTAAATAAATGTTACCCTCGTCCTAGAATCGATGATTTACTTGATCGATTGAAATATGTTGTGTATTTCACTGAGTTGGACTTGAGGAGTGGCTATCATCAAATTAGGATCGTTGAAGGAGACATATGGAAGATAACATTCAAAACAAATCAAGATTTATTTTAATGGTTGGTTATGCCATTTGGGATTTGTAATGCTCCTCCTACCTTCATGCATGTAATGAATGATGTTTTAAGGCATTTTCTAGATGAATTTGTGATAGTCTACTTAGATGCCATATTATTTTCAGCAAGTCTCATGAAGAGCATGTCATTCATTTCAAGCAAGTGTTAGATGTCATGAATAAAGAATAGTTGTTTTTAAAGATGTCAAAATGTGAATTCGGAAAAACTTCTTTAGTATACCTAGGTTATATTGTCAGGGAGGTAAGTTGAAAACATATCCCTCCAAGGTTGATGTCATTTTGGATTGGCCAAAGCCCAATACAATGACAGAGGTTAGAAGTCTTTTGGGAGCAACCCAATATTAGATAAAGTTTACTTCTAACTTTTCTTAAATTGCAGCTCCATTACATCCAATGACAAGTGTGAAGTAGGTTTCTCATTGGGGAGGAAAATAAAACATTTGATGCATTGAAACAAAATATCAGTTGGGCTCATGTACTTGCACTTCATGACTTGAGATAATCATTTGAGATATAGATTCATGCAAGTGAATATGCCATGGGTGCATTCTTCATGCAACATGGCAATCCCATCTATTTTCATTCAAAAAATTTTAATGGTGAAATGATGAAATATCATATATCTGACAAGGAATTGTATGCATTGGTGCAAAGTTTGAAAAATTGGAGACATTACTTGATGGGTAAGGAAACAATCATTCACATGAATCATCAATCATTGCAATACTTACAATCACAAACAAAGCCACAACAATCAACAAACTTCAAATGGAAGGGTTTTCTTGAACAATTCCATTTGGTGATAAGGTATACGAATGGTATCTATAAGAAGGTTGTCAATATGCTTTCTAGACCAATCGTTAGTGCATCCATTATTCTTAAGCATAATTCTATCATGTTAGAGAGATATGTTGAACAATATGCTTTAGATAATATTTTCAAATATGTATATGCAACTTTGTGTCAAGGTAACCAAGTATAGGAATTGGATTATCGTTTGCATGAAAACTTGTTCTACTATATTGGAAATATTTTAGCAGAAGCTAGGGGTAAGAACTTACAACAGTCTAGTCATTTTAGAAACTGCATGACAGAATTCAACCACTTTACCGCTTTGCACCTTATTGTGGGCTTTTAACAACCAAAGATATCCATGTGGTTTGGGAGGTATGCGTTGGTCACTTATTAATTTTCAAGTTTCTTAACACCATCATATACTTATTATTATATGATGCACCCTATTTGTGCTTAAGCTCTTGTTGCCTTTGCCTATATATCTTGAACTATGTACATAGTTACTGCATCTGTATCTGGATGAGATAAGTAGGATATCGAAAAATCTATTGGAATGGTCAAATGTTATAGTTAAGGGGACAGGTGTGATGTCGAAATAAAGCTATATATATGAATAAATATACCATGTGAAATAATTAAATACCTAAATAGATTAATCAACCAACTTCTCCTTGTTTTTTCCTCACCATCTTACTTCTTACGTTCCTTTCTCCCACATATGAAATTTTCCACATAGTTAGAATTCTCCACCTTTCCAAATAGCGATATGACAAAAGAGTTCCCCATTACTTTTAGGATTTCTAAATGGTTTTTTCTTGGGTATCAATTTTCTATGGTCCATTTCTTTTCTCATCCACCCAATTTTGTTTGATTTTTTTTTGATATTGCATGTGATTCAAAAATTCAATGTTTAACAATGGATGCCATTCATCATAGTTTTTGAATGTAAAATAAATTTGTACAGTTGTATAAAAATTTAAGAAGTTTTGGGAAGCTTAAACTTCAACTTTTTTTAAAGCTATTATCCCAGCTAAAAAAATTAAAAAATATCATTAACCATGGATTTTTTCTGGGTTTTATTGTCTGCCATGCAATTGTTCCAGCTGTTTCGTGGATATATCCTCCAAGTGGTAAACAACCACACCTAGTCGCTAGAGAATTCTACCTTCTCCACTTCCTCACTCAATGATGCTAATGCTTTTGGAAGATGGAGAGGTTGAAGTTGATATCAGAATAATGGAAGCTTCTAGCTCAACAACTAGAACCAACAATAAAGACAACAGTTGACTATCAAAGCATATGGCTAATAATTTTCAATGCTTGAATGTTCGTGAACTTAGTATTTATGCAAAGTTTTACAATATGTTTTAGCAACAACATAACATCATTATTGAGGTTAGGGTATAACAAAGAAATTCCTCCTAATCTTCAATTTCCTCATTAAAACCTACTAGTAATGACTTATTGTCGTGAAACCAGCTCCAAAAATAGAAGAAAATAGATATCAACGCCTTAGAAATAAGACGCTTTGAGGGGGAAAACTCCAATACATTACATGAATGAACAATTATTGGATGATACAAATGAAAAAACCTCCTTTCTATATATAGGATTCCATGGGGCCACAATCTAATCCTAGTAGGGCCACAATGCAATCCTAGCCGACCTAAAAATAATAATCTAAGGGCACAGTAATAACAATATGGGGGTTACAGGGGTAAAAATACAACAATAAGGGGGGCTACACTAACATAATAATGGACTACACTATTAATATAGGGACTTAACATGCCCCTTTTCTTCAAAAAAGTGTTGTCCTCAACGCTTGATTATTTCTTGATGCTTCTATATAAAATTCTCATCCTCCCATGTGGAATCTTCTATAGGAAAGTTCTTCCACTTGCTGAGATAATCTGAAATTGATCGTACTTGTCGAGTTCTTATTTCTGTGACTGCTTCATAACTTCTTTCAATGTGATGTTGAACTTCCTGTTGTTTCATTAGATTCTGCACCAAAGTTAGGTTATCCTTTGAGAGTTGGAGAAATTGTTGTTGATGCTCGATGTCATCTTCCACTAATTTATCATCCATATTAGCTATTATTTGATCCTTCAAACCATCCAACTTAGCCCCCATTTATGCTTTTAAACCATCTATGTCATCTTCGGTTGCTCTTCATAAGATCGAAATTTGTTGCACTTGGTACCGTAATTTTGATATCTCGTACTACAATTCTTCCTCTTCATGTGTCATAGTATATCTTTTTGAGGGCTTAATGGGCATGGAATTATTTTTTTGGAGGCATTATAGAACCCAATACTGATAAAAATTCTCAATAGGCCCTTTGAATCACTTCAAAATATTTTTATTTTTAATGTTTTTTTACACAAGACTTATGCAATTCGAAAAAAAATACACACCCTTTTTCTTACTTTTGAGGAGCTCAATCTTGAAATTGAATTATATCTGTGATTTCAGATCTTAAATATCTGAAATTTGGTATTGAGGTAGCCCTTGGAATTCTCTTTCGAATGCCATAGGTTTTACCTGATTTGGATTCTTGAAGACAAAGTTGTGCCCAATCTCCTACGATGACCTAATTATTGACAGGTTCACTAGAGCGAACTTGTACGAGTTTCCACGTGTCAATGTTTCCTTCTTAGGCTCTAAAATTGATAGAAAAGAAACTACAGTTCGTTTACTTGCGGCCACTTTTTACAGAATTCCAATCTGATGCTGAGAGAGAGTTATGAATATTTTCCCATGATCACCTCTTTGAGATGAATTTCGGGAGCCTACAAAAAGACCTAAGTTCCACAGATCATATCTCCGAAAATTTTGCAAGCCAAGCTCTGAAATTTCGCGATAATTTTCCTCAGGGTTTCAGCTTCACGCTCTAAAAATTGCAGCTTCTGAGCCTTCGTAGAAAAAATGTGATAGCGAAAATTCCACGATGACCTATTTGGGGCAGTGAAACCCTAGAATCCAAACCTCTGATACCAAATGTTGTGACACCAGCTCCAAAAATAGAAGAAAAGAGATATCAATGCCTTAGAAATAAGCCACTTTGAGGGCGTAACCTCCAATACATTACATGAATGAACAATTCTTGGATGATACAAATGAAAAAATCTCTTTTCTATATACAGGAGTCCATGGGGCCATAATGTAATCCTAGTGGGGCCATAATGTAATTCTAGCCGATCTAACAATAATAATGTAAGGGCATAGTAATAACAATATGGGGGTTACAGGGGTACAAATATAAAAATAAGGGGGGTTGCACTAACATAATAAGGGACTACACTATTAATATAGGGACTTAACACTTATCTTTAGTTTCCTCATTAAAACATGCTAGTAATTATTCATAGAAGCAACATTGATACCAACAACAAAGGAATATAAGCCTTGTCCAGGAAGACATTAATGACTCTTCCTAAGATGAATTTAACGACAATGAAATATTCTGCCATCAGTAGCAGCAAGGTTTGTTATGCATCTGAAGTGAGTTTTTTCCAATTCAAGTAGGATGATGGCTTCACTATTCCTATATATATGGATATATTTATTGAAATCAATAGAAAACCAATGTAGATGATAGGGATTTCAATGTATCTAATTCTAATAAAATTAACACGTTAATCATGTATATATGTTTTTCTACATAAACGAAAAATTTCATTTACAACCATTGTTCAGAGATGGGAATAGCTTTAACATGTTCACGACTATCCTGCATCACTGCAAGGTGAAGGAAATATTTATCCGTTGGATCTATGGTCGATTCCTTTGTCTCTCCTACTCCACTCTTTTGGACCAAAAGGTGTTGATTCCTTTGTATCTCTAGCTCCAACCTTTTAACAGACCTAGACCTAGCCACATTTACTCCAACATTTTCACAAACCCAGATCTAGCTACCCCTACTACACTGATGAAATTAGGATTGTTTGCATATTTTTTTTGGTTTGGTTTCAAGAATGAAATATACTACTAGTTTCAGGTATGCATTTAAACCAATTATGTATCATTATATATGACGTGACACAGATATGCTAGCAACTGAAAGGAAACATGTCTACAACCACAGGTTAGATGACAACTATAGTATGGAAAAATTATTAGGGTAGATGGAAATCATAATACGAAAAAGGTATCCGCAAGATTTGGATAAATTCTAAACATAGAAGAAGACCTTGTAACAAAATTTTGTTAAATTGTTCATAGAGAAAGTTTCGCAACAAAGTTTGGTTAAATTTTAATTATACAAAAAATAGCTGCAATAAAGTGTCATCACACTTTGGTTAACTTGATCATAGAAAATGTTTCTTCGAAGAAATCAACATCCATTTAAACTTTTTGCTAAGAAGCTTTGGTTAAATTGTCAACACGAAAAAGTTTCGGCAATAAGAGGTCCATTTTCATATCCAATCAAACATCCTAAAATAAAATTTTAAATTATTTAAAATTTGATGTTGGCCTCAAACTTTGTTTAAATTGTAAGTAAGGGGAATTTCAATGAAAACTAATAGGCATTCAACTATTTATTGGTCGCTATATACCTTGCCTTGTGCAGGTATAGAGCTGTAGGTAGCAGTAGTCCCTGTCGGGTCTAAAATACAAAGGTAATGAAATAATTTTACATTTTTAAATTAAGAATGACATGTAATGTTAAATGTTGAATTGTTTTAATGGCATACAATGCTAAACACAATTCGGATAAAATTGGGTCGATGAGAAAAACAATGGACTACAGGATATCGATACCCAAGACTCCATCAAAATTTTATAGGGAGGTTTGGCTACTTCGATTGTATTTAGAAATTCTGGAAAATTCAGATGGCCTTCTTGAAAATTCGAAATATGTGGAAAATCAGAGTTGAATTTCATAAGTAGGAGAAAGGCACAAAATAAGTAACATGGTGAGGAATAAATGATGGGTGGTGAGGAATAAACAAGCTGGCCGTTTATCTATATATTGTTTTCATATGGTAGTAATATTTAAATCTAGATCTTTCTATCAGCAAAATTAACCTTGACACCTTGCTTCATATTTATCTATTTATTTTTTTTGTTTCTTCACTTTGCTGCACATTACCCATGGTTTGGCAGTTAGCTATGGCTACTTAAATCTTTAGCAGTCACCTGTGGCTACTTAAATCAATATTCATTCAAATCTGGTTTCTTTAACTATTAGGTAGTCATTGCTACTCAAATAGTATAATAGTTCCTATGGCATCCTCTTCACATATCTACATCTCCTCTCCTTTTTATATAAAATGTAATTAATAAAAATATACAACAACATAACAATACTTTCTTTTATTAATAAAATTAAATTGCAATAAAAAGCTTATCATTCAAATTATACTAAATATTATTCACTGTAATATACATGACTCACAAAAATTCAATTCAATTACAATTATAGTATTATTTTCCTATATAGCTGATCAAAATGAGAAATGTACATAGAATTAAGTTTTAATATAATATAATGTAAAAAAATCAATGTTTTAAAGTTCAAAAATATATTAATAATTTTAAAATGAGAAATGTCCATTGAATTAAGTTTTATTATAATGTTAAAAATCAATGTTTTAAAGTTCAAAAATATATTAATAAATAAAAATTATTTGCAATTACAGTATTAATTTCTTATAACATCGGGTTGTAAGATTAAAGAAAACCTTTTGTAATTAATCAGAATGAGAGATATGTACATTGAATTAAGTTTTAATATAACGAAAAAAATCAATGTTTTAAAGTTCAAAAATATATTAATAAATACAAATTATCCTTACTGATCTGTTAAACAACATCTCTTTAAACCTGAATTAATTTTATTTATAAATTTTTATCGCTCAAACTCCAATATTGTATGTATTTTTAATTCCTATAACATCGGGTTGTATGATTAAAGAAAACCTTTTGTAATTAATCAAAATGAGAGATATGTACATTGAATTAAGTTTTAATATAACGAAAAAAATCAATGTTTTAAAGTTCAAAAATATATTAATAAATACAAATTATTTTTACTGATCTGTTAAACAACATCTCTTTAAACCTGAATTAATTTTATTTATAAATTTTTATCGCTCAAACTCCAATATTGTATGTATTTTTAAAGAAATATACAAGGTGGTTAAAAACTCTTACAAATTTATAGTTTGGAGACAAGATTTTCCTCATACTTAGTATTAAATGACGTGAGCAAGTAGATTGTTATGATTTGAGTTGATATTAGGGGTTTTTCTAATCCTAAGCATTGGATAAATTCTTTCTGGAAAGCTAATGGAAGCATTGAAGGTCGGCATTGGGATACAATGTTAAAAAGCATACTTGTACAATGTTGATCACAGGCTCCCACGTCTGGTAGCATTCCTGCCATTGTTATGTATATAATTCTTCCATGGCAGGTCTCCACTCTCTGCATATGGAAGGTTTTACTTCGTTTGTATTCATGTGGATCTTCATTTGCAACTATATGGACTCAGAGAAATCTCTTTAATTTCACACTTAGTCGTTGTATTTAGGGTCAAACATAGCGAATCCAATTCTGAAAATGATTCTCATTCAATGTCAATACTCCCATTAAATATATACACATTATTAATTGAAATAAATAACATTTTATTTAATAAAGCTACATGCAATGTCTTATTTTATTTAATAAAAGAACCTGGAATGTGCTAATAAGAAAACCCACCCACATTAGACTTGCATGAAGTGAACATTACACGTGCATCATGAAAACATTACACATGCATGAAGAAAACAAAACCCACCCGCATGGATTACATTTTCATTCCCATTAAAGCCAAGGATATGGATCAGATGGTTACAGGTGAATACTTGTTGGTTGATCTATTTTGTAAAAGAAGGCATGTTAGAGACAGACTTCATGTTAGTTGCATAATGGAAGCCTAGTTATAGGTGAATACTTGTTGCTTGATCCATTTTGTAGAAGAAGGCACGTTAGAGACAGACTTCATGTTAGTTTCATAATGGAAGTATCATTACCGATCTATATGTTTGTTACACTAAAGAAAGAACAACAAAGGAGACAGGATTAATAACAATTATTTGGGCAAAAGGTGGGATCTCTTGCAATATGGTGTGAAAAGACCCCATGCTCTAGACTTTCCTTCAATTTCCTTCAGTTCCTCCTTCCGTCACAATAGCCTAGTCTTCACTAGAGAGAATTAGAAAGTTTAGAGAGCTAACAGAATATTGGGTTGCAGGCTGCACATTCAATTCTCTGGTTGCAAGTTACAAATTTAGGTCCGAGGACAAGTAATAACTAAGTAATAACTTATATGTTTCCTTTCTTATCTATGATTCTATTTTAATCTTTAATATCTATTTTAAGCTTCTGTGATCTATTTTAATCTTTAAGCTTTTCTATTTGTTTAGAATTTTAGAATCTTGTACGATGCATATTTTGTTCAGAAGCATGAAAATTAACACACAATCAATCAAGAAGTACTACAAGAGGGTAATTCCACACTTACAATAAATTTATAAATTTTATAATCTTGTACCATGCATATTTTGTTCAGAAGCATGAAAATGAACACACAATCAAATGAACACACAATCAAATTAACACACAATCAATTAAGAAGTACTACAAGAGGGTAAGTCCACACTTACAATAAATTTAGAAGATATAAATTAAATATAAAATGAAAACAATTATCGAAACTTTACAACCTCACTTTGTAATTAATTAATGGTAAAGATGTATTAAAATGAAAACAATTATCGAGACTTTACAATATTACTCTTACTTACTGTTTACAATCTTACTAGTACTCGATAATTATCAATATAACATCATACAATATCCTCACATCGTTACCCTCACTTTATAATTCATTAATGGTAAATATGTATAAAAGAAGAAGAAGAGATATAGTACATATAGTAAGTTATTACATTAGCCCATTTGAAATCTCAATATCAATATATGTACCAACTTTACTCATATTTATTGGATTTAAAAAGTTTCTTTTGCAATTTTGAATAGAAATAAAATGACCTTACTCATATTTGTTAGAACTATGGAATTTATAATAAATAGCCATGATCTATATTGAAGTTGTTCACTGCATTGAAAATAATAAGAAAATGTGCACTGATATTACCAGTGAACATCAAATTTATAGTGATTTTGTTGTTTGAATGTTTGGTTGTGGCATTGATTACCAGAGGAGATGCAAAGAGAAATTGATGAGGTTTGAACTCATTCTCGACTTCTTATGATTTCTCTATACATTGAATATAATGAATCGAATGACCATATCACCTTTGGTTGCAGGTTAGACCAGCTGCAAGCCAACCAAGGAAAGAATGCAAGTCAACCAAGAAAAACCAACAAGCAATAAGGGAGACAAGACCTAAAAGGAAATGAGAAAGATCGATTTTATGCAAAAACCTAAGGTCAACCATTGCATCTCTCCTGTGTTGGCTCTCAAATCCAAATTTCTAGCAACAATGTCCAGGCGATGAAGAAATCGTGAACCAGTCACCCTAGTCGCCTGATGGCTTCGCATAGCTTGCTTCGCTTTATAATGATGGCTACCCATATATTATTGCGTTCTGGAGTAGGTCTGGTGATTTCTACATGAAATGGTGAACCAGCCAGGCTAGTCGCCTGGATGGCTCCGCATAGCTTGATGCCCTCTAGAGGGAGGGATGACTCTACATAGCTTTCTTCACTCCAGAGTAGGTCTGAAGATTTCTACTCTGGATATTTCTACATGAAATTCTCTTGAGTAAGACTTTATTTACAATGCGAGAGCACTAATGAAATGTCACTTTAAGATTTTCTTTACAATGTTAGAGCAATAAGGCACCAGAGTTGCATGCAGACAGATGGCCATCTGGAAAAGTGCAGATAGCCACGTGGAAGGGCCTTGCAAGGACATTTTAGCCACGTGGAAATTTTGGATATAAAAAAATGTTTAGCAAAAAATTTGGATATAAAAAAGTGTTGCATGATAGAAATTTGGATATCATAAAACTTTCTATATTAGAAAAATTTGACACTACGAGACTTACAATAAAATTATATTAGAATACTTTGACACTACCAGATTTAGGATAAAATAAGGTTTCCCAATAGTCTTGCATTCAGGCATGTGATCTTTGCAATAGGAGGTGAAAATTTTTCTAGCCAATAACTTTGGTGAAAATTTTGATGAATAATATTTCCAACATAAAACTTTGGGTTAAATTAAAAGAGAGGGAAAAAAAATCAGTCAAAAAGTGAATTAATAAAGATTGAGCGAGTGATTGCTATAGTCCTGCTAAAGGTAGAGACTAATAACGATAATTTATTTGAATTATCAAATAAAGATAATAATAAGCCAACACTAACATACATAGAGAACTAGATATCTATTTGTAACTATAATATATATGTGACGAAATATATTCTTAATTAATATTATTAACCCTTT
Source organism: Pinus albicaulis (assembly GCA_034641835.2). Lineage (NCBI taxonomy): Eukaryota > Viridiplantae > Streptophyta > Pinopsida > Pinales > Pinaceae > Pinus > Pinus albicaulis. Next base: position 998,146,924 of record CM076571.1, read on the forward strand.
CTCATCGATTTGTATTGAAGCTTCCTTTGATTTGGGTATAATGTTTGGATTTTTCTTTTAATCTAAATCAAAAGGAGGATACATCAAATAAAACATCCTCGAACATGTGAAGAGTTTATAGAGACAAAATATCCCATGATGACGAATCACATGGGAAGGTGGAAGGATATCCCTACTTCATGAGTAAATTAACCTAGGCGACCATCTCATAAGAAATCTTGAAAATAATAATTAGTTGGTTGTGATTTTTCAAAGGGATTCTTTTGAATTTATTGAGGTTGTTATTTCTGACCATTGAAGATCCAAGTCACCCTACTAACGTTCTTTCTAACCATTCACTTTACTAATGTTTTTTGTCAATAAAATCTAACAAAGTTTTAATGTGTTGAAGAGAAGGTTCTAAAATAGTTTCGGTGTGCAACATAAATACATAATATGTAAATAGTCGGATGACATATCTAGCTATTACATGCATTAAAGAAGAGACATTCTTTTTTAAATAGACAATTTATAAGTATTGATCATATAATCATAGTTGTTCTTGGAAATCTACACGTAAAACTAATAAAATCACCCTTTATTATACCTGCCCAAGAAGGTATATATGGATTGCTAGTGCGTTGACTTGTATTAATTCGAGTTGAACTATTTTATATATAAAACTTAACTAAATTTTTAAACAATTTTACATTTTAACAAGAGTGGTTGCAGGGCAGCAATTCCCTGCTACTAGCCAGAACATGTGCCTCGTTCATGTGTGACTATTGTACTAGGTGAGATGCCCTCCGCATGAGCGTGAAAACTATATGGTAATGTATAATTTCCTACAATAAAATCATAACAGATAGAGAGAAATTCGATTTTTGTGGCGCACGTTTCTGCTACTTGCTTCAAGATTCAATCTCCACGACCAAGGCTAGAATTTTCTTTCTGTGCATGCATTATGACTAGTTATGATCACTATGCACTTATTGAATAATTTTGTATGATCTTTCTTGGATAGATACTACAGCCTCACCCCTTGATTCTTACTGCTACATACTTTTCGGATATCGAGACAAGAGATTAGTGGTTACGTGCCTCTTTAGTCCATGAGAAGACACTATCTTCCCCTAGAATGACAACCTAAATCAAGAAGCTCTACATTGGGTGCTTCTAACTCTAATGCCTATATCGAGGCCAAGTATTCAACTATCGGTTAATAATAAAAAATGATTTTACATATATGCAATTAATTTACAATATAAAAAACTATTTTACATATATGAAATTAATTTACAATTCTAAAAGCATTGGTTGGAATATATATGAAAATGAAAATGAATAGATTATATATTTCCTCACGGTTTAAATGTAGATTATATATAATTCTATCAATCAAATCACTATATAATAGAAATTAAATTTCATATATCAAATTTAATGTTTAATTAAAATATAGAAAAACAGGTGGGATCATGCAGCTTGCATGCAGGCCACATATCCCCTCTGCACAGAATTGGAAGCATGAATATGCATATCTTGAAGTCCAATGGATCAAATACCTTAGCTGCAGTGAAATGTAAGTGAATTGCGCAGTGAAAGAGGGAAAGGGTAATTCGTGCACAAGTAGTAGATACAAAGCTATATGCATCGATGTAGCGGGGGGGGAAGGCATTGTAAGCTTAAATAGCATAGCCTATTTCATTTCTAGTACCAGGTCCAGATGAGAAAGTAAATTTGTCAGCACCACCGCTTATTGAACCAGCAGCGATAGCGGTCACAACTATAGCTTCTCCAATTGGTGGTCTAGCAGTAGCTCCTTGTCTAATGCTTCATCCAGCCACACCGCCATTGAATCCAGCGATAGTGAGAGGCATAAGTGAAAGATGTGGGGAGAAAGAGAATAAGATCCACTTAGATCTTCCAAACGGTGGTACCAATTTAATGTCCGCCAACACTTCTGTCATATGAGGCCATGGATAGCATACGATAACATCAACCTCGATTCACATGGGAATTGATAAGAGGCATTTCAATGTTAGATGTGGGAAAAGTATGAAGCCCAGGTACTGTTGAGCCTTAGAGGGTTGTAGTGTGTATATACAGTGTAAATCTATTTTGTGTATATTTCCATAAACATAACATAAGGGTGACTCACGTGTCACAGTTTCTAGTTTCATTCAAACGACTTCTTACAAAATAGTTTGATAAATTTTTAGCTTTGTTTTGACAATTGAAATGAAATTGTAAATAAAAAACATTGCTATAAATCAGAGTTTGTTCCTATATTGGATGTGATTACAAATACAAAAAACTGAAATGAAAAACCTGAAATGAAAAATAAATTTGTATCCATTTATATTGCATGTAATTACAATTAAAAAAAACTGAAATGAAAAACCTGCAACTTGCCTTTAAATTTATATTGGATGTGATTACAAATTAAAAAAACTGAAATGAAAAATAAATTTGAATCAATTTATATTGGATGTGATTACAAATAAAAAAACAGAAATGAAAAACATGAAACTTACCTTTAATCCTTTCGTAGTACTTGACAAATTTGTAAGTGTAGGACTGTGAAATTGAAATATAAATGTATTGTTCCATTCCATTAATGGAGCATGTATGCCATTTCAGGACTTTTTCTCTGGACGCTTATATTCCCTTGCACTCTTTCTGACTTCCCTAGCTCGTTTGGTTGGCAGAGCGACCAGTACGATAAACAAGATGAAACATCTTTTGTAGGTTATACCAGAATTGAAGGGTTTCCCACTTAAGCAATATCTATTTTCCCTAGTATATTCAAAAGTTCATACCAGAGATTCTATTTCGAGGGTACCGCTACTGCATATGCAGCCAACCAAGGAGGTTTTTGTTGCCAATAACCCACCCCCACAGAATCAGAAGCTCAACCACAACAGGAAATAAAGAAACTTCGTGAAGAGCTATCACATGGAAGACCAAGTCTGAAGAAAGTGCCCTCCTGGATTTGTTAAAAGAGCTACCTATCCTCGGTTTGTTAAAATAGCTATGTTCAATAGGTAGTTTAGTCCAACTAAAAAAAAATGAAAACTTGGATAGCCATGTGGTGATTTGTGTAAGTGACAACTGGTCTACACATGTAGACATGCAGATAGTGTAGATAGCAAAGTGGTGAGTCGCGTAAGTGACATTGCTCAAAGAAATGAAATTGGTTACTGAAGATGAAAGCCAATGTTTAATTTGTAAAATTTAATACTAAAGAAATAATGCTAACATTAGTTTACTTGTGTTTACATTTTTGAAAATGCAATACTAAAAAAACAATATAACATATGATTTTGGCTTGCCTGCCTCGGGAAGAGGTGAAATAAGACGAAAAAACCAATTCCTCTAATAAAAAGGTAAAAAAATTTGGTTTGTGGTGACAAGAAACCCCGAAAAACCCCTAAAACTAATGTTAATTAGATATTTTTGATTACTATAGTCCCAGTCGTGCCTACGGCTAGGACTAATAATAATGTAAAACAATTTGTGAATGTTTTGATTGGGTATCATATTAGAGCTCTTATTTCAGAGTGAGGATGGTATACTAAGTTTTTGTAACCAAGCCATCCATTAAAGTTAGAATAAGCATGAAATAAATGTGAAAGGAAGTCTCAAAGTCCACTAATGTTATCTCAATGTTAGCATTAATTCGTGACATTTTATGTCTTACAAATGGTTTGAAAAAATACTTTACAAATTTATATGGATTTTCTAATTACTCCCAAAATCAAAATGTATTAAATCCTACTTACACCTGTCACTATTACTTACACCTTCCACCATTTCTGTCCAACACGTTAACACCCTCCACCACACCCGTGCTTGAAACTATGTTCTTAACCCTTTGCTTGAAACTACATTGCAACTTTTGCAACTTTCTCAAACTTCATATCTTTGAAGCTAGGTTCTTAACTCTCTGCTCTAGTTGGTTGTATATTTCTCTAGCTAGTTGCAAATTTCTCAAACTTCATAGCTATCTTTCTCAGACTTCATAGCTACGCTGCCTCGACATTCAGACTTCAGAATTCATAGCTACCCTACCTCGACATTCAAACTTCATAGCTACCACGCTTTTCCCTGCCTCCACATTCTTTTCCACAATCTGTTGGTAAGCTAAGACTTCATAGCTACCCTTAATCGATGTTTAGACTTCATAGCTACCATGCTTTGCCCTGCCTCCACATTATTTTCCACAATTTGTTGGTAAGCTAGGTACTTAATAGCCAATATAGGTTTTTAACACCCTTGCTAATTGTATCCTTCTAACCCTTCGTAGCTCCAATGTTCTGCCCTCGCTATATATTCTTCTCCAAGCTTACAATTGGACAATCGTATCAACATTTGGTTCCAAGAGACAAGATGTCATACCTAGAGTAAGCATCCCTGAGTAGAAGTACTCTGGTTTACATCTGACCGAGTCGTGAAACATTATCGCACCATATCGTTCTCTTATTTTGAATGCTCCCAAAGGAGATGAAACTCTGCTGGGATATTTTTCTCTTATTACGAAGTGAAAAAAATGTTCCCAGAGTAGATGAAATTAGCAGTGCTCTGGTTTACATGTGACCGAGAAGCTAGGAAACATTCTTGCACCTGTATACTTGCCAGAATATTGTTCTCTTTTTTAGAATGCTCCAGGAGGAGATGAAATTCTTCTGGGATATTGTTCTCTTATTATGAAGTGCAAGAATGTCTCCATAGTAATTGAAATTAGCATTGCAAGACAAAATCGAAGCAACACCAGCAAAAATAAACACATACACAGAAAACCATGTTTAATATAGAACTATTTACTGCATGTTCCCATATTTAATATAGAACTATATACATTTATCTGAATTAGCTCAGCTCAAACTTTTGGTGCAAGCTCTAGTACTGGTTGTACTTGATGTTCTGAGCTCTAGCACTGGTTGTACTTGATGCTCCCATATATAACTGTTTTGATGTAGATTTTTTTTCATTTATTTGAATTGTTTTCATTTCCATCTTCTGTAACCTAGTCCCATTGATGTATTTAGAGCTTTTTAGTAGGACAAAGGAAGTCCATAGATGCAACAATGAATTCCTCAACAACAATCTCTCTCTCATGTAACGCACAATATCTCTCTCATGTAACTCTCTCATTTAGAAAATGAGAGCAGATTAAAATTTAAATCAATTGTTATGCTCTCCAACATGAAGAATGCATGAGATAAAACAAATGCTCTAACATTTGAAGGTACAGTAGAAACTAAAAAATGCACAGAAACCCAATGACAGTGAAGGTAGGTCATCATCCTTTGTAGTGTCCAATTCCTGATAGGCTCCCTTTCAAAGCATTAGAACATCTCAGATATTTTGCTTCGAAGCATCTCGTCCAACAACACATTTTTTTCTACTTCGCCCAATTGATTATACCTTAGTCAATTGGTAATGGATGTACTTATTTGAAAATGTGATCGCTGCGATGGATACTATGACTTTTCCCTATATATTTATATTGAAAGTTGTCATAGCGATGTGCTTGTATTTTCTCATTTAAATACTAAATAGGGATAAAATAAAACACTGATCATGACTGGTTTTGTTCTAAATTTAGATTCATTATTTAAAAAGAATATATTTCATTTATTTATTTTTATCGAGCAATGCTTTGATTTTTAATTTTGATCCATTAGGTAAGAAGCATAGCTCACATATATTTTTCTTTATTGCAACAATGGTTTGGTTTTAAATTTGGATCCAATAAGTAAGAAGTATACATCACTGCAATAGCAATGTGCTTGTATTTAAATACTAAACAAAAATAAAATAAAACGCTATATTGTGAATGGTTTTATTCATAATTTAGATTCATTATTTAAAAAGCATGCATCGTATTTATTTATTTTTATTAGGGCAATGCTTAGATTTTTAATTTAGATCCAGTAGGTAAGAAGCATACAACACATTTATTTTTCTTTATTGCATCAATTCTTTGGTTTTAAATTTGGATCCATTATGTAAAACGTATACATCTCAGTTATTCTTTTATTGCAGCAGTAACATAGTAAATCCAACTGCAGGGTTGAAACTCAGAAAGAAAAAAGTTTAATTCCTCATGTAATCTACCTTAGGTGTCTCTCTTGCAAGCTTGTAGATCTTGAATCAGGGGCATCCCCACAACCGGCGGGGTAGTTTCAATCTCAATATGAAACCCTCTTTGATTCACGTGAATTTTCTCAATCCTCTTAGCTTATTACTTAAATCCAATTTAATATACAAGCTTTTATTAGGGAGGTATGTTGTTTGCAATGCGAACTTGTTTAATAATTATAAGAAAACTCTAAACCTAAAATCTACTCTAGCTATAACTATATAGAGATATATTTGTTGAAATGTTACTTTCAATAGTGGTTGTGCAGAGCCGCTTTCTATTTTCAATTTACAGTTTTATGTCCTCCAGCCGCTTTCTAAAATTGCTAAACAGTCAGTTTCAGATTTTTTTGAAATCGAAGCAGTATTTTATTTGAAGGAAAGTCTTTTATTTTGTTCAGGGAAAGTCTCTTTTTTTGGAAAAACAGAGTACCTTTTATATTTTTTATACACAGAGATATTTTTTTCTATGTACGCGGGCGTTTTAGTTTTAAACCCCGTGGTCCCCACAGGAGGAACAGTGTCTTGTTGATGTGGTGAGTTCCACAAGTGAAACGTTCACATATGGTACCACAACCATTACAATCGCCCTCCGCTTTGAGCCGAGGTCCACGGGTGGTCCCACAGACCATGTGGCATGTTATATGTTTAATTGCAAGTATTGAATCGAGACTCATTTGTTTTGGCCCCGATTGCATTTTGAAATGGTGGACCCGATCACTTTATTGCGGTGGAGTTTAATGGTGATCGCATCCAATTACTCATCGGATTGGAACTCTTTTGTACAAGGCCTGATCGCACAGTGTATTATCCAGACCTGACACCATTTATATCGGAGTCCTTCTTTTTCATGTGATTACTCTATTTATTTTAGTGGTGCTAATAAATAGTATGATATGACCTTCTTTTTCATGTGAGGAGTTTTTTTTTTTTGAAAAAATAAATCTTGGTTCGTCGCGTCCATTTATTGATCAGAATCGGGAATTTTGGTTTGAACCATTTGGAAAGTTAAGACAAGGACCTGATTGGTTTATGAACTAGATTTCAAATTTGGTTTTTGCGTCCGTTTTCAATCATGATCGGAACTTTTTGTGTTAGGCCCATTTGTGTTATTAAAGTTTGGACCCGATGCAGTTATAAATTAGATTTAAATTTTTGATCGCGCGTTCAAAGCGCATTTGTTATGTGGGCCCTCGACATTTAAAAAAAAAAAAAAATTAGTTTTATTTTAATATGTTATTTCGTTTTGATAATAGGCGCGGCATATAAAAGCAAAAAGGTCCGAGAGCCTATGTATTGAATTGTTTTTGTGATTTGCATAGCAGTGCACGAAAAGAAAACACGACAGTGTTGTTTCGAGAGATAGAGTGTTTTGTTTGTATGAGACAGTGAAGTTTTTGTGCACTGTGTTTGAAGAAGTCACATTTTTGTAATCACTCTGTTGAGGAAGACATTGTAATAGTTTTTTTTTGAAGCAATAGAAGTTTGTTTTGAGTGTGAAAACTCTGTCTCATGTGAGTGAAATTTTTAATTTCTCTGTGTTAAAGAGGAGAGTATTACTCTCTCCATTGTTGCTCTGGAATTCTCAGAAATTCCAACATGGTATCAGAGCCAGTCCAGGCTCTTTTAAGATCAAAGAAGCCGAAGGAAAGGATTTCTTTGTTGCAGCAGCTTCTCCAGCAGTGTGAAGACTCAGGCAAAAAGAATTCAAGGTATTTCTCTATACAGTTTATTGTGTTACTGTTGCAGAGAAGTAAGCTATTTTAAATACACAGTCAAGTGTTTTTGAATGATAGTTAAGAGTGCAGAATGGCTGGAGCCAGCACTGGTATGTGTATGGGAAATATCCACCTCCCACTAATTAATGGGAAAAATTATGACTACTGGTCAATAACTATGAGAGCTTTATTTACTTCTCAAGACTTATGGGAATTTTTTGAGGATGGCTTTGAAGAGCCAGCAAATGAAGAAGAGTTTGAATATTTAACTCAGGCATAGAAAGAGTTGCTGAAAATCAATAGGAAGAGAGAATCCAAGGCTCTCTTCTTATTGTATCAAGCAGTGCATGAGAGTCTATTTCCGAGGATAGCAGCAGCCAAGAGATCCAGAGAAGCATGGGAAACTCTCAAGACAGCCTATCAAGGCATGGAAAAAGTGAAGATAGAAGAACTTCAGTTGCTGAGGACAGACTTTGAAACTCTCTGTATGAAAGAGTCAGATACTATTGACTCATTTTTCACTCATGTGATTGGAATGGTCACACAAATAAGATCTCATGGAGAGACTCTTGAAGACAAGATGATTGTGGAAAAACTCTTCAGGAGACTACCCTCAAGATTCAATGTGATTGTCACCACCATAGAGGAGACTAAGGATCTCACAAATTTCACAGTGGATGAGCTACATGCATCACTGATGACTCATGAGCAGAGATTGGGTAGGAGTGAAAACTCATCTCTGGAGCATGACTTTAAGACCCAGATGTATTTCAGAAGAGGAAGAGGGCAAGGCAGAGGAAACAAGAGAGGAAGAGGCAGAAACCAAAATAGAGGTGGAGGAACCAGGTCAAATAAATGCTCAGAAGAGAGCATCAATCCACAGTCAACATCAAGGTTCGGGCGGGTGCAGCCGGAAAAATGGTCGAGGCGAATCCTCGAGAGACGGTATGATAAGTCCAATGTCAAATGTCATGTAAAAATATGGTCATTATGCTAATGAATGTAGAAAGAAACAGCATGATATGGGAAGTAGAACTAGTGCAAATTTCACTAGAGAAAATATCAGCCAAGATAATTTGTTTTTAACTTGTAATATGGTTGAAGAAAAAAGTGAGGATTTATGGTTTCTAGACTCCATTTGCAGTAACCATATGACAGGAAAATTAGCAATGTTTTCTATGTTAGATGAGAGTGTGAAGTCACAAGTCACACTAGGAAATGGTAGCAAAGTTTTTGTTATGGGAAAAGGAAATGTAAATGTTTTAACAAGGAAAGGTGTAAAGAAATCCATAGCAGATGTTTATTATGTTCCAGGAATGAAGTGTAACCTCTTAAGTATTGGACAACTTGTTCAAAAGGGGTATACTGTATTTTTTGAGAATGATGTTTGTACCATCATGGACAAACCACCCAGCAAACAATGCATTGCTGAAGTAAAGATGACAAGGAACATGATGTTCCCTCTTAGAATGAGATTAGATTTGAAGAATGGTGAAGATAAAGCAGCAGTGGCACAAGAGGCTATCCAAAGCGAACCAAAAGATGAAAATTGGTTGTGGCACTTGAGATTTGGACATCTCAACTTTGGAGGTATTAATCTGTTGAACAGAAAAGGAATGGTAAGAGGTTTACCGCTGATAGAGAAGTCGGACAACCTTTTTGAAAGTTGTTTCTTTGGGAAACAACAGAAAGAAAGGTTTCCTTCCGGGAAAAGCATAAGGGCAAAGGCACCCTTAGAGATTGTCCACTCATATTTCTGTGGACCGATGAAAACTCCATCTCTTGCTAGCAGCCACTAGATTTTAACATTCATAGATGATTTTACAAGAAAAACTTGGGTTTACTTTTTGAAAAACAAAAGTGAAGTGTTTGAAAGGTTCTGCAATTTCAAAGCATTTGTTGAGAACCAAAGTGGGCTGCACATCAAAGTCCTAAGGACTGATAGAGGAGGTGAGTATATCTCTAAATATTTTCTAAGTTTTTGTAGAGAAAATGGTATTCATAAGCAGTTTACAACAAGATATACTCCGCAGCAAAATGGAGTAGCTGAAAGGAAGAATATAACCATAATGGACATGGTGAGGAGTATGTTAAAGGCAAAGCATTTGCCTAATGATTATTGGGCTGAAGTTGTACTTTGTGCAGTGTACATTTTGAATAGGTGCCCTACAAAAGCAGTGATGAACAAAGTGCCAGACGAGGCATGGAGTGGCATAAAGCAAGGTGTCACACACATGAAGGTTTTTGAATGTGTGGCTTATACACATTCCAGATCAGCTAAGGAAGAAATTGGATAGCAAGGGGGAAAAATGTATTTTCATTGGATACAGTGAGGAATCCAAAGCTTACAGGTTGTACAACCCATCCACCAAGAAGTTTATTGTGAGCAGAGATGTTCAGTTTATTGAAGAGGAAGCTTGGGATGAAAGCATAGAGAAAACAATGAATGTTAAACACTGTTTATCTCATGATGAAAATGATGATGAATTGGCTGAAATACATCCCCAAACAGCAGTACCAACACAAGAGCAGCAAAGCACACCCTTGAGGAGAAATGAAGGTGCTTCTCCAAGCACACCACAAGGAGGAAATACAAGTGTTTCTTCCAGCATTTGTACACCTAATGAAAGAGGTAATAAGTTCAGAAATTTGAATGACATTTATGCACAAGAGGTAGAAAATGAAGGCATCAATTCTTTGTTTTCTTTATATTGTCATGTTGAAGACCCTATCCACTTTGAAGAAGCTATTAAGGATAAGAAATGGATAGAAGCTATGGATGAGGAGATTAATGCCATAGAAAGAAACAAGACTTGGGATTTGGTTGAACTCCCAAAAGGTAAAGATTTAATTGGAGTCAAATGGGTCTACAAGACCAAGAGTAATGCTGAAGGCAAAATAGAGAGACACAAGGCAAGGCTTGTTGTCAAGGGATATAATCAGAAGCATGGGATAGATTATGAGGAAAATTTCGCACCGGTTGCTAGAATGGAAACCGTGAGAGCAGTGTTGTCCATAGCAGCACAAAACAAGTGGAAAGTTTACCAAATGGACGTGAAGTTAGCATTCGTAAATGGAGTGTTAATGGAAGAGGTTTACATTGAACAATCTCTCGGATATGAAAAGAAAGGCCAAGAGCACAAAGTGTGCAAGTTGAAGAAAGCTCTTTATGGGCTGAAGCAAGCGCCAAGAGCATGGTACAGTAGAATAGACTCCTATCTACTAGAAAATGGATTTGAAAAGTGTGAGGGAGAACCCACCCTCTACATCAAATAAAAGGATGGTAAAATGTTGATTGTAGTTTTATATGTTGATGATGTTATTTTCACAGGTAATGATGATTACCTTATTGAAAATTTTAAAACAGACATTAAAGAATAATTTGAAATGACTGACATGGGTTTGTTGAGATACTTCTTAGGAATAGAAGTAGAACAAGATGAAAATGGAATTTTTATCTCACAGGCAAAATATGTTAATGAAGTGCTTGAAAGATTTAATATGTAGGAAATCAAAGCAACAATCACTCCCACAGTGATGGGATTAAAACTCAATAGAGAGGACAACAGCAAGGATTTTGATCCTGGCTTGTACAAGAGCATAGTTGGTAGCCTCATGTATTTGACTGCAACTAGGCCAGACATAATGCATGCTGTTAGTTTAATTTTCAAATTCATGGAGAAGCCAAAGGATGCACATTGGCAGGCAGCGAAGAGAATTCTGAGGTATTTTAAAGGTACTAAAAGGTTTGGTATTTTATATACTACTTCAGAATGTTCAGATTTAGTTGGATACACTGACAGTGATTGGGCTGGAAGTGAAGATGATCAGAGGAGCACTTCCGGTTATGTTTTTCACATGGGTTCAGGAGCCATTTCATGGGCTTCTAAAAAGCAGCCTATTGTAACATTGTCTACAGTAGAGGCAGAATATGTGGCAGCTATAGCAGTAGTGTGTCAAGAAATTTGGATGAGGAGGATGTTAAGGAGTTTGTGCCAAGAGCAGACAAAAGGAACTGTGATTTTTTGTGACAAAAGCTCAGCTATTGTATTATCTAAGAATTATATGTTTCACAAGAGGATGAAACACATTGACATAAAATTTCATTACATCAGAGAATTGGTAAACAATGGAGAAATTGTTTTGAAACACTACAAAACTCAGGAGTAGTTTGCAGACATTCTGACCAAGCCATTGGGACAAAAGAGTTTCGAATTTTTGAGAAAATGCCTGGGTATGACTGATAACCTAGCAGTTGAAAGTAAGGGGGAGTGTTGAAATGTTACTTTCAACAGTGGATGTGCAGAGCCGCTTTCTATTTTCAACTTCCAATTTTATGTCCTCTAGCCGCTTTCTAAAATTGCTGAACAGTCAATTTCAGATTTTGTTGAAATCGATGCAGCCTTTTATTTTTTTCAGGGACAGTCTCTGTTTTTGGTAAAATAGAGTACCTTTTATATTTTTTATACACAGAGATATTTTTTTCTAGGTACGCGGGCATTTTAGTTTTAAACCCCGTGGTCCCCACAGGAGGAACAATGTCTTTTTGATGTGGTGAGTTCCGCAAGAGGAACATTCACATATGGTACCACAGCCATTACAATCGCCCTCCGCTTTGAGCCGAGATCCGCGGGTAGTCCCACAGACCACGCAGCATGTTATATGTTTAAACGCAAGTATTGAATCGGGACTCATTTATTTTGGGCCCGACCGCATTATCGCATCGGAGGCCTTTGTAATTTGTCCCGATTGCATTTTGAAATGGCGGACCCGATCACTTTATTGTGGCAGAGTTTAATGGTGATCGCGTCTGATTCCTCATTAGATCAGAACTCTTTTGTACAAGGCCCGATCGCACAGTGTATTATCCAGACGCGGCGCCATTTATATGGCGGACTTAAATCTTGGTTCGTCGCGTCCATTTATTGATCGGAATCGGGAATTTTGGTTTGAACCATTTACAAAGTTAAGACACGGACCCGATTGGTTTATGAACCAGATTTCATATTTGGTTTTCGCGTCCGTTTTCAATCGCGATCGGAACTTTTTGTGTTAGGCCCATTTTTGTTATTAAAGTTCGGACCCGATGCAGTTATATATTAGATTTAAATTTTTTATCGCGCGTTCAAAGCACATTTGTTATGTGGGCCCTCGACATTTGTTTTAAAAACAGACTTTAGTTTTATTTTAATATGTTATTTCGTTTTGATAATAGGCGCGGCATATAAAATCCAAAAGGCCCGAGAGCCTCTGTATTGAACTTTTTTTGTAATTTGCACAGCAGTGCGAGAAAAGAAAAAATAGCAGTGTTGTTTCGAGAGATAGAGTGTTTTGTTTGTATGAGACAGTGAAGTTTTTGTGCGCTGTGTTTGAAGCAATCACATTTTTGTAATCCCTATGTTGAGGAAGACATTGTAATAGTTTTTTTTTGAAGGAGTAGAAGTTTGTTTTGAGTGTGAAAAATCTGTCTCTTGTGATTGAAATTTTTAATTTCTCTGTGTTAAAGAGGAGAGTATTACTCTCTCCATTGTTGCTCTGGAATTCTCAGAAATTCCAACAATATTGAAAAATGAAAGTTAGAGCTTAACCCCAAACCATCCATTTAAAACGATATTTTAGTGGAAGAAACTTGTCGTTATATCTTATTTTCTTGACGCAAATAACATGTTCTATCAAACGAAACCATTTGTACTGCGTAAACGTAAGCACTATAAACTCTATTACACTTAAGTCTGCAAAGGTGAAATATTATTTATTATTTATATTAATGACATCATATAAATGACATGATATTGATTTATACATGGTTTAATTCATCCATATCACGTTACCGAGAATTGATATAAACCATCCAACTTAAACATGACATGCCAAGGATCACAATCACCGAAGTGATCACTCCTAGATCAACAAATCAATTGATTTCATTTTATCATGTCCATTTTGTTCAAATATGCACTAATAAATGTCGATAAAATCAAAATGATATCAACTAATGTGTTCATAGACATAATACTAATAAATATTGAAAGAAATAACAATTTGGCTTTGAACAAGAATGTATAGTGTCAATCTGCATCAAAGAGTTTGATATGTTATAGATTGACATCAAAATCCTTTATGATGTTGGTAAATATTTTCTAAAGTAATTCATATTATGTAACATATCAATATATACGGACATGTATGATTGAATAAATTGATTAATTCATGCAGTGTATTAATCTACATGTAATCATACTTACTAACATGGAATATATTTTTTTTCTACTGGACAACATACTAAGATCATTGTAAAATTAATTTTGTAATATTAAAATTTTAAAAATTATAATAACTTTTATAGTACTACTTTGAAATATTACATTGGATAGGTCGCTATGCTACTAGCCGCCTTGAAGGAAGGGAAACACATGGTAATAAAACAAATAGATAAAAACTGGATTGAATAGAAACTACAGCTCACAGGTGAGTACTACACCTGGAGACTGCACACAAATGGAGAGTACACACTCTGCATTCATTAATCAAATGATAAAACTATAGGTACATAACAAATAAGTAGGAAGTTGTAAACAAACTCCTATATCCTAGGAACTAATCCTAACTTAAGGAGCTATGTTACAACAATGTAACCATTTCTCCATTAATATACAAATAATATTAATTATTTCCAACTCTTCCCCTTAATGGAGAAAGGATTACTGTGAATTCCTAACATCCCTCTAAACAATTCAAACTTTATTCTTCGAAGAGGCTTAGTAAAAATGTCTGCCATGTTGTCACAATATTTGCAATATTCAACAAGTATTTCCTTTGATTTAAGTTTTTATCGAACAAAATGGAACTGAGTATTGATGTGTTTGGTGTTTTTGTGAAATACTAGATTGTATGCTAGCTTGATGGTACTCTTGTTGTCACTTTTAATGGTAGTTTCTTCTTTATGTTCTTCTCCTGCATCATTGAGAAGTCTTCTCAACTCGATAGCTTCACATGTGGTTGCACACAATGTTTGGTACTCAGCTTTAGCTGAAGATAAATCTACAATACTTTTCTTTTTACTGCTCCATGCTATGACCCCGGCTCTAATGCTAAATGCATAACGTGTGATAGATCTTCGATCGTCTAGGTTTCCTGCCCAATCGAAATCCAAAAAACCTGCTAGAGTAACATCAGATGTGTCAGTGTATAAAATACCATAATCAATAGTACCACAAAGGTACCTCAACGCACTCTTGGCTGCAACCCAATGACTTTCAAGAGGTTTAGACATGAACTAGATTAGCACACTAACAGAGTATGCCAAGTCTGGTCTAGTTGTAGTAAGATATATTAGACTCCCAACTAGTTGTCTATACATAGTGGCATCCACCTCCTTAGTGCCATCGCCACTGCACAAATTTAGATTTTGCTGCAATGGTGTTGCTGCTGACTTACACTGCTCCATCCTGAATCTTTCTAGCAGACTTCTGGCATACTTCACTTGAGTAAGAAAAGTTTGTCTAGAGTCTCTCCATACTTCCAGACCCAAGAAATAATGAATATTTTTGGGATCTTTCATTTCAAATACTTGCGACATATGTCGTTTGATTTCTTTGATCATAGTATCTGCATTAACTGTTATAATCATATCATCCACATACAAAGAAATCAAAATGATTTTCCTCTGTTTATTATACTTAGTATATAGATTTGGATCATTCATGCTCCTATGAAAACCATGTTGTAAGAAGAATGAATCGATCCTCTCATACCACGACCTGGGTGCTTGTTTTAAACCATATAATGCCTTTTTCAATCTACAAACTAGATGTTCCTGCCCCTTTTTAACAAACCCTTTAGGCTGAACTAAATAAATCTCTTCTTTCAATTCACCATTCAAAAATGTAGACTTTACATCTAACTAGTGTAGCTTCCACTTATATTTTGTTGCTAAATAAATTAGCATTCTAATGGTATTTGATTTCGATACAGGGGCAAAGGTTTCATCAAAATATATTCCCTCTTGTTGTGAATAAGCCTTTGCCACTAGTCTAGATTTAAACTTTTCTATCCTCCCATCTACATTCACTTTAGGTTGGTACAACTACTTCCAACCTATGGGTGTTTTTCCTTCAGGCATTTCAACTAGATCCCAAGTATGGTTTTTATTAATTGATTCAATTTCTTCATTCATCGCAATCCTCCATTCATCATATTGACTTGCTTCTTTATAGTTTTTGGGTTCAAAAATGTTTAAATTCTTGTCATTAAAGCATAGTCTTTCAATATGGCTGGTAATTGTGTCTACCTACCTGATCTCCTTGGTAGGGGACTTACCTCAAATCGGCCTGCTTCAGACTTGTACGGGCTTGCCTTATTGACTGCATCACCTGTTTCTTCTTCTTTATGCTCCTACTCCTGATTATCCCTGTTGTTTTCTTCCAACAATAATGGAATGTGCCATTCATTATTACTGTCATCCTTTCCTCCCTCAACCTGTTCATGAAATACCACATCTTGAATTTCAAATATTTTATGAGTCACGGGATTAAATAACTTGTATGCTTTAAACTCAGTGCCATATCCTACAAAGATACATTTCATGGCTTTAGGGTCTAACTTCTTTCTATCAACCTTGGATATATGGGAAAAGGATTTTGACCCAAATACTCTCAAATGACTCACTGCTGATTTGAATCCATATAATGCTTCAAAGGGGGTTTTGAAGCTAAGACATTTAGTAGGACTCCTATTCTTTAAATAAACAACAGTGTTGATGGATTCTACCCGAAAACCATTTGATAAACCCTTACCTTGAAGCATAATCCTTGCACACTCCACAAGATTTTTGTTCTTTCATTCTGCCACTCCATTTTGTTGTGGTGTATGAGGCACTAAAAACTGTTGAACAATCCCATGATATCTACAAAAATTCATGAACTCTCCCAACCTGTATTCTCCCCCTTGATCTGAGTGAAGAATTTTTATACATTTTCTTGTCTACTTTTCTATCAAATTTTTAAATTCTTTAAAATGCTAAAAGTTCCGACTCTTTTTACTCAAAAAATATATCCAAGAGAATCTATTGCAATCATTAGTAAACATAAGAAAATAATATGCACAACCTAGCGACCTGGTCTGCATAGGTCCGCATATGTCTCTATGCACTAGTTCTAGGATGTCTCTTCTCTTTCTATCAATATGCAGAGGAAATTATTCTCTATGAATTTTCCCTAATGCAAATCCATCACAATCTAATTGAACACTATGAAAAACAGGGAGTCCATTGACCATACCTTTTCTCTGAAGTAACATGAGGTCTTGTAAATTAAGGTGACCAAATCTCTGGTGCCAGAGGTTTTTGGCTGTTAATCCTATTGCGACCATGGCTTGTTGTGGCATGCTTTTGACATTTATTATGTACAGGCTCCCCACAAGCACTCTTGATGCAACTGTTTCCATCTTGCTATATTTTATGACACAACATGTCTTGAAGAATTCAACTAGCAGATCCTGATCTGTTATCATAGATACAAAGATCAATTTTTTCCTAATCCCGGGCACATATAAAACATTCTTAAGATGTCTAATGTCACCATTAGGAAATCTTACTGGAATATCACCATACCCTTTTATCTCATATCCTCTGTCATCTCCTAGAAAAATTTTAGATCCACATGGAGTTTCTTCAAGAAATTAAAACCATTCTTTCTTACCTGTCATATGTGAGGATGTGCTAGATTCGACATACCATATGTCGTCCTCATCTTCCTTAGAAGATGAAAGTGCACAATCAGCTACAAATAGTCAAGTTTCATGACTATAGTCTTCATCTTCATTAACAAAATATCATTTCTGTCTACTCTGATTATTCCTTGCTTCTTCTGTCTACCTCTTAAAACAAAACCTAATTTGGTGGCCAATTTTCCCACAGTAAAAACATTTCTTGCTTGAAAATTTGTTTGCAGACATACCTCTAAATGGTCTCTTTTGAAATGTGCTACCTCCTCTCTATTTTTGCTGTTGTTGTTGTGGATGTTGTTGCTGTTGTGGTTGATTCCCTCTAAATTGTCGCCTCTTCGCCACTAGAGCAATATTGTCATTCTGCGATCTTAAATTCTGTCGTCGCTCTTCTTGTTGCAGAAAAATTCCTGTCAGTTCTTCAAATGCGGGGGATTTATCCCTCGCTACCAATCCTGTGATGAACATTTGATATTCATCCTTCATTCCATTCAATGTAATTGTGACTAGATGGGAATCAAACACCTTTTCTCCGATGTCTCCCAATTTGTCCTTGACGTCTTTAACCCTTATAATGAATCCAGTAGCAGCTTCATTTTCCTCCATCCTCATCACAAAAAAATTTCCTTTTAGTGACAAGATGCGATTCGTATTTTGTGTCTGTTATAGATTCTTGAGCGTCATCCATATCTTAGTGGACGATTTTCCATCTCTAATGTGTGGGATAATATTATCCTTGATAGACATCTTCATTATGACTTTTGCTTTTTTCTCCCTTTTATCCCACTCTTGTATAAGTGCGGTTGTTCCTATTACATTATTTGGTTTCTGCTCATTGCCTGTGACAATCGACCATGCATTTTCTCCCTCAAGCAATGTCTATAGCTTGAATTTCCAATTGGTGAAATTTGACCCATCGAGTTTGCTAGACTCATTGAGATATGTTTCTATGGTATTATTCATACTGGACTGATCTAATTCCAGACCCTCCAATGATTCTAACCAGTTGAATAATTACAAGCTACACTGACAGAAATTCAATACATACCAGATCCTAATCATAGATCTGCCACCAATCTAGCCCGATCTTGTGACTGTAACTCAGATCCTCCACTGATCTGATGGTTACTATGTCTGCGATTTGAATCTACCACCAACGGGAAAATCCCCTTTGCAGAACTACCAAAAAATATGTCTACGACTCGATCTACCACCACCAAGAAAATCCCATGTGCAGAACTGCCAAAAAATGTGTCTGTGACTCAGATCTACCACCATCGGGAAAATCCCATTTGCAGAACCACCAAAAAATGCGTCTGCAACTCAGATCTACCACCACCGGGAAAATCCCATGTGCAGAACTGCCAACAAATGTGTCTGTGACTCAGATCTACCACCACCAGACAAATCCCATGTGCAGAACCAGAAATAATGTCTGCAACTTAGATCCACCATAGACGAGCGAATCCCATGTGCAAAACTGCCAAAGAGAGATATTGGCACTTTTTTGAGGCAAATATCCGCACCAAATTAAAATTCGTGTAAGTGCCCAGATTGACGCGGGTATGGCCCTGGAAGTCACGCCAATTTCTCTTTTTGGCGTGACTGTCAGCAGAAAAAACGTGCCAACCCTCCTATGCTCAGAGATTTCAAAAAACCATCCGAGACCTGTGAGTCAGGTGTTTGCTGCAGACCACTTGCTCTTGTGAGAAACAAAGCTCCTATGTGCACCGTAGCCACGAAGGCTTTGTAGCCACTAAGGGCTCTCAAAAACAAATTAGGCTCACCCAGTTTGAGCTCTGATACCAAGATAAAAACTGAATTGAATAGAAACTGCAGGTCATAGGTGAGTACTGCACCTGGAAACTGCGCACAAATGCAGAGTACAGACACTCTACATTCATTAATCAAATGATACAACTATAAGTACATCACAAAGAAGTAGGAAGTTGTAAAGAAACTCCTATATCCTAGGAACTAATCCTAACTTAAGGAGCTACATTACAACAATGTAACCATTTCTCCATTAATATACAAATAATATTAATTATTTCCAACTCAAATGATGCTCTCACAGGGTTGCACCATAATGGTGAAGCTGAGTGGCCAATTCAGAGTCCCAATCCACGCTACAAACATTTAAGGAGGTCGAAGGTGGACAGATGAAAAAATAAGAGTGAGGGAGACAAGGCAAACATTCCAGTGCCGGGAGAGCAAGAAAATGCTCAAGACTAGACTAATTGAGTTCGAGTAGAGAATAAATGTGACAGGCATGATGACTATTTGATGATAGAACTGATATCCTCTTTTCCATTAATGAACACCAAGAATGAAAAGACCTAGGTGACAAAAATATGCTAGAGAGAGGACATATTTTTTTTTTCAATGAAAAAAACATGGCTTATATAT
Organism: Pinus albicaulis; assembly: GCA_034641835.2. NCBI lineage: Eukaryota > Viridiplantae > Streptophyta > Pinopsida > Pinales > Pinaceae > Pinus > Pinus albicaulis. Next base: position 998,166,900 of record CM076571.1, read on the forward strand.
TGCGCTATCCAGAGTCTAGAAAACCCAGAAAAAAAATTACACGTCGATCAAAATGAGTACAGGATAGGGTGTACAACCACCCAAAGATAATATTAATCGATCAATAGACAAACCAACCTAATCCATTTTAAAAAATAGTATGACAACTGAAAGCAAGGAAACATGAAGCAGCATCCCATCAGTTTACAATTTGGATAAAAAACTTAGTCTAAAAACATAATCAAAGTAGCGTCCCATGAGAAAATAAGTACTATGCCATCCGCAGGGGAGATCCCCTGGTCCAAAACAGAAAAAACATAGAAAGATGACTAATGTACGCCACAACATATCGAATAAGAAAAAACTCAGAAACCAGTGATAGGACTGACGAACCTTAGTTGAATCTCACCATACCATAAGCACCTGAACCAGTATAATCCACCAACTCATAATGCATGTTACCAAACTCACCATTTAATCACTTTTTTGAAAGTCTATCCACCTGTACATTTGACTCCCGAAAGATATGATTGAAAGTTATGCTTGAAAAGGAAGACCTGAGTGAGTAGATGCGCTCCATCCATGACATTGGATTGTTAGGAGTGATATTTGTATCATTATTTAGATGATCTATGAGAACCTTCGTATCGCCCAGCACCCACAGGTTGTCAATATACAACTGAAACAAAAACCAAAGAAAACCCCAAAGGGCCAAGATCTCTGCCCTTGTGAAAGATTGTGAGGGGACATCTGCTCACAATGACACCACCCTCCTCCAGCCCATTATGGAACCACTATAAACCATCAATTCATTGACATTATTTTACCACAAGTCAAGCTATATTTGTTGCACAATTCCCAAGGACGGACTAGTTCAAGAATCATATCATACTTATAACAGGTGTGTCGGTAAATTAAAGAGTCAAACGTGCTAGCAAATTGGTTGTCATTGCCGCTCAGCTTTGATAGTTTTCTCACAATCATCGGGTCTAGATATCCATTGTGGGGATATTATATATTTATATTAATTATTTTGTTGATAAATGTGTTTATTTTGGAATAGGATTTTTAAATAGTTAATTTAATTGTTAATAATTATTATATGGATGGTAGAGATTTAATTTTCATGTTGAAATATTTTTAATAATAATTATAAATTAGAAATATTTTTAATAATAATCATAAATTAAAAACTGAGATTTATTTTCAAAGTATTGATATTGTTGCTTTAGTTTTAATTAGAATGATTAATTTAAAAAAATATCATATAAACATGTGTTGCTTTATTTTTTTTCTAATATGTGTTATTAGTAGCAACACATGACATTTTAACCAGATTTATTTATGAGTTTAAAATACTAGTGGTAAAATAGAGATAAATTTCTATGGTTAAATTTTTTTTGACATGTGTTTTAAATTTATATATATTTAATTCATATATTAATTATTTTAATAATCATTAAATAGTGTTTTAGATATCTATTTATATTTACGAACTATTCAATTTATATAAATACATAAATAATTATTTCAACTTACTCTTATTATATTGTATTGTAGTTCTTTATCTTGTATACATATACCAAACATATTTGAAAAGTCATTTTATCTTGACCATTTGATATATTATAAAATGAAGTAATCCTTAAAATATATTTTTATTAATTCATCTTTTCACTTAATATTATAAAATGAAGTAACCCTTAAAATATGTTTTTATTAATTCACCTTTACACTTAATCCAGCTCTGAAATAAGTACAATTGTCTCCTTTTTTTTTTCTAGTTTGTTGTTAGTTTCATGAAATTTGGTGTCAAATTTAACAATATTTTTTTTCTTAAATTGAATATTGTATTGTTTTTTATAAAGTTTTTTAGTATCTCTAGCATTGATTGAAATTTTCAAGATTAATTAATGACTAGTTAGACTCAGTGTATAATAATTTTGAAATAAGTTTGTTGTATTGTTAGGAGTTATAGATTAAAAAAGATAAAAGTTTGTATTGTTTTAAAACTAGTCCTCTTTTTTTTTGGAATAGAGTTTCTAGAATTTTAATTTAATTATCAATAATAATAAATAGATGGTATGGATTCAACTTCTTATAATATTCTATAATATTCTTAGTAGTAATTAAATCAAAGGTTGATATTTATCTAAAAAATAGTTCTTAACCCTACTACTTTAATTAAATTTATTTTTTGTCAAAAAAATTATATAAACAAGAATTATGATTTGTTGGGGCATGTAGTATTAGTAAGTCATAATATTGGTTAATGATAATGTAATAAAACATCTTCAAGATATGTGTCGTAAAGTAGTGATAAACCTCTATAATTAAGAATTTTGTTACATATTTTTAAAAGTAAAAATATTTATTATTTTTGTAATTAATAGTAATACTAATAATTAAGATTAAATTCTAATTTAATTAATTTTTAATATATTGTTTTAAATTTTGTAATATAAAACATATGATAAAATAAATATTTTGATGTTTATCTATATTTATTATTTATTTTATTTATATAATTACTTTAATTATAATTGATAATAAAAATATTTTTAAAATAAAAATAGTAATAATAAAATATAGTAATCAATAATAATTTTATTTACAAGTTTGAATTTGCATTGAATTATTAGAAAAAAGAACTAGAAATATCGAGTGTATGTTGTAAACATTTTATTAATAAAAAATTGTATTTGATGAAGTTATAGGAAGTAAAAAGCCATAATATCATCATATTAAGATGTAATAAATTGAATCATTTTTTTATAAAAATATAAAAAATAAAAATAATAAATAAAAAACAATATTTATGAAAAAAATATATATATAAATATAACAGAAAATAAAATTGTAAAATCTAAAAAATAATTAAAAATATGTATCTTAACTATATTTTAAAAATAAATTCCAAAAATTATATTAAATCTCAAACACAAATAAAGTAAAAATACTGAAAGAAAATAATAGATAATAAATAAAATAAAATATTTATGAAGAAAAAATAAATAAAAATCTAAATCTTATTTAAAAAAAAAAAAAAATTATCTTAAATATATTTTATAAATGAAATTTCAAAAATGATATTAAATCTCAAACCCAGTAAAGTAAAAATAAAGTATAGCATAGGAAATTGCCGACAAAATTACGATGACATGGAGGCATCACATCATCATCTCCATATTCTTTCATGTCAAATTCAGGTGAATCCCCATGATTTATGTTTACCACCATAATAACGAATCGTTTAGTTTGAACCTTATATTTTTTAATGTTAATACGAAGTTTTATATTTAAAAACAAATATTGTATTTAGATTATGAAAATGGAAAATTTATAAATTATAATATTTAAATGATATATTTAATAAAAATAATTATAAATTTTAATATAATTTAAAATGAATTTATTTAATTAAATTTTGTAATATTTTTTTACTAATTTTAAATTTTATTAATTAAAAAAAAATTAATAAGTTGAGGTGAATCCACAGATGGCGACACTTGATCTTGAGAAGTTGAGGTGTCAATAGTTGTCTTCTTCTAGCGAGAGCGGTGCTTATTATGGCTTGCCGGATTATTTACATTATATGTTGTCTGCTAATACCTCCAACAACAATTGTATTCTCTTTGATCTAGGGAACTAGGCTTCCCTTTTGAGACATGTCATGCATTCTGAAGATGCCCTAGTTGCTCACAAATTCTATATCTAAAAGCAGTTTTTTTTGTAAACTAAAGGTTGAAGATACTCCTTTATATCCCCTTTCAAGAATGATTTTATCTATAATTGGTTTGCTTAATTCCAATTGCACACAAATGTAGATGAATGAGATGAACCCATTTTCCGTTCTTTCACTTCCAATTTTAACAAAAAAAACTTAATGTGTTTCCCATAGTTTCGAGGAATTCTGGCCAAACCCACTAGAGAGGTAAGTTTTGGATTCTTACCCATACTGGAATAGCCAAAGACTTGATGGAAAGGGCCTTGAACTCTAGAAATCAATGTTTAATTAGAAGACCTTCACGACCTCGAACCAAGGTCCTTGGTCAAAAACCTTCTTTTGATCTTCAAGGCCCTTGAAAACAACCCCAAAATTTCCTTTCGAATAAAATAACAGATATACGTTCTTGGTCCAATTCTAATGAACCCAAGCCCGAAGAGCAGTAGTTGAGGGCCTAAATCCATAAGCCGACAAATAATCACACATCATTGATAATTTATAATCTTGGTCTCTTAGTAAAAAAGCATCTTCATTTGAAGCGTTGGGGTGACCACTAAATGCTCCATCATAAAATTTGGTCCTAAAAGAGCCTTAGAGGGCTCATAGCTAGAACTTTGGCTTAAAAGCATATTTAAATGGCAAGGGTTTTGATGTCAAAAATGGACCATTTCCCTCACCACCTCCAATCACACCTGAAATGAGGGAAAAAGTGGAATCCTTCCTCAGGCCATACTCTTTGAGTTCATTAGTTGAGATTAATTTCTTACCCTTGAAAAGGAGTCTCATCACCCCTATCAGGATTCTTGTTTACTTGTGAATATTATCTAATTTCTCAACATTATTGATAGAGAGTTTTTTAATTTATGATATACTAACTTTAGTTGACACGTATTTATATTTACATAAGGAAATCCTAGTTGGTTATGGATTTCGATGTCTCGTGAGTAGAATTGATATTCTATAAACATATTAATCATTCATAGAAATATGTGTTATTTAAAAATAGAAAAGATAGTTTGTTTGTAAAATTAATTAGTTTAATGAATCTTTCAATAGGTATTAATTTAGAAATTATTTTATTGGAGAAAAAACTCAAAATCAACTAATTCCAAAAATCTCTTACAGACTAGGAACAAACTATTTTTTGAATTAATGATCATATTGCTCCAATATAAATAAACTTCATTGAAAATTGTAGGAAGCTCCCTAACATCTCTCTTTCCTTGTTTTCAATATTTAATTATTTTTTTTAAGTTGTCTTTTATTTTTCTAGAGAAAAAGTAAGCAACTTTCTATTAATGAAAATTAAAAGTTACATTTTTGTAGATGTAATTAATAATTCAGAATGCCCAAAGGGTTCGTGTTCTCAAGCACACATCGTAGCGAAGCTACCAAAAGATTAAAAAATCAATAAAAAATAAAAGTCACAGAGTGCCAGTAGAGCTCGAATTTTCGCGTTTTCCTTTTCTCTTTTCCACAATCTTCCAAGTCATTGATTGCAAGGAAGAAGAAACTAAGGCCAGCTCATTATTTGTTGTGGTATTTTCTTTGTCTGAGTCTAAGCTTTCAGACACATGTGATCTTTTGTTTGTACATGTTCCTGTCACTATTCGAGCTTCAGTTGGCGTGGGATCTACAATGGTGAAAGGGCTATCTAATTGTTGTATAAAGCCCTCTTTCCCTTCCTCTCTCTCTTGTGCTCCTAGATATTCTTTTGTTCCTTGGGTTTCATGATTTTATTCCATTTCTTCTTCATTTTCCAATAAGGGGCTACGAGGGAATTTCCATCTTTTTTACTTTTGAGATTTCTTTTTTGTACCTTTCTTTGCAAGTTTGCATGTGCTATGAAGGTGCCATGTTTGTTGACATATTCTATAATTAAAATTTGTGTTTTCGAAATCTAGCGGTTGTACCCACCTGAAATATTTGTGTCATGTTGATGCTCTCGGGAAGGCATTTACTTAGATCCATTTCCACACAAATGCGTGCAAAAGAAAAAATGTCTTTTTCAATTACTTTGTAGTCCATCTTAAGGAATCTTCTCAAAGAGTTTCCTATTTCTTCAAGAACCTGATGGTGCCAAAAAGGAAGTGGAAGGTTGTGTAGTCTTACCCATACCAACATTTTTGATACTACCATTGTATTTGCATCGGCAAACCATGGGGTTACAAATAGACCTGCCCTTCCCCAAAACCATGGGCCCTCAGATATTAGAGAATTGGAATCCTTTTGTGAATGAAACTGAACCACAAAAAAAAAATTGTGCATAAATAAATATCGTATTCGGTAGTCTAGGTTTGATGAATCCACTCACTTAACATGTCGGATTTTGGCCAAAAGCCATTAAAATGACCAATGATTGCTTTGGATTGAAGGATGTTGAGTACATCATTTACTTCTGGTAATTCGATGATTATCTCTGGTGTTTTTTCTAGCTTATCCATCATATAGGGGCCTGGGAGATTTGGGAGTTGTTTGTCCTCTAAGACCGCTTTCCCCTTTAAGATGTCTTTGAAAGAAGTCTAGCCTTTTCCTGAGGAGGATGCTCTAGCTGGAAAAGGAGTTCCAAGAACCCATCTGTGCAATCTGGAGAGCTGGTTGATTATGGAGTGCTTTTGGATCTCGTATTATTTCAACTCTGTTTCATCCTCCAATATATTGCTGGAAAAAAGCAACACTTGGCTGAATCGGGGATGCATGTTATAGTATGGCCTTTTTGCATCAGAATTTTCACAGATTATGAAATTTTTACCGAGATTAGTTTTGTGGACCCTAATACACTAATATAGTTTTAAAAATAATCATGAAAGACTCCTCCGACTCTATGGGCTAAGATTCTACTTTCTTGATTTTTTGGTTTCCCTGTTCATCTTTGTTGGAAATTACTCCCAACTGTAATCTATATAAACAAGGACAAGAACATCAATTTTTCTTTGAATACAAAGAATAGGAGAAACAACAATTTCTTTTTTGGTTTTTTACTCAACCTGTTAATTCAATTTTATGTTTTAATGCACCTGCAGCAGCGATTTTCTTTACGCAGGTCGTAGCCCTCCCGATTTACTGAATCGTGTTTTGCACCACGAAACCTCCTGCCATAAACACTATGCACCAACTGCATCTAAATTCCATGCATTTTTTTTTAATACAAACCTCACCACGTCTTTTGTGGACCCCTCTAGTCCACATCACACCACGATTGAAAAATTGGCATTATCGCAAGCCCTGACGTCTACGTCATCAGCCCTCCGAACCCACACGATGTATGGACCCTACCAACACCACGTCAACCATCCGCAGCCAATCAAATGTATTTCGCATCATTTCTCATCTATGTTAGTAGCTCGTTGTGAATGCATGATAACTGTGACTACACCATGCCATCTCATTCCCCATCAGCCAATAGGAGTTCCTTGGAAGGTTTTGAAGTCCAATCAGCCGGCGCATTAATTGATGCGATAAACCATTGCATTCCATATCCCATTCTCTTATAGAACAGTTTCGTGTTGATGTCATCTAGCATAGTGTTTGATGTGATAAAACACATCACGATATATATTGTAATGTTTTTGGTTTAATTTTTTATGTTATATGGTTTTGAAATGACGAAGACATAATAGTTTTATTTTATAAAGTCTTAGACTTAGGTTAATATTTTGTATATATGTATTGTAAACACATATATATGTTTACAATACATAATAAAGAAAGTAAGTTTATGTCGAGAGAAGATTGAGATTGTGTGAGAGGCAGTGTGCAAGCCTATCAATGACATGTTACAGAGGAGCAGTGTAAATCCAGAACAACATTTCTGAAGGAAGAAATTTGTAATAGTTGAAAGTCATTGAATGAAAGACAATGTTTTGCTTCCACTATGTATGATTTGTTTTTTTCTCCATCTGCAAGTATTTTTTTTGTTGCTCTCTCTGTGTTTAGAAGAGGAATTTTGTTTTCTCTGTTGTTAAGTAATTCTCACAAATTCCAACATGGTATCAGAGCTAGTCGAGGCTTCTCAATAATTGTTAAAGAAGATGAAGGAAGAAGAAGATTGTTGAAGCATTTATCCAGCAGAGTGAAGGTTTCAGCAAATCAGTGAGAAAGTTTGTTTTAAATACACAGTCCATTTTTAGCATAGTTAGCAATGGCAGGAGCTAGCACAAGCACGAGTATGCGAAATAATCAACTCCCACAGTTAAATGGGAAGAACTATGATTATTGGGTAATCACAATGAGAGCCATGTTTGCATCTCAAGACTTATGAGAACTGGTTGAAGATGGATTTTAAGAACCAGCTGATGCAAATGAGTTTAATGCCTTAAAACAGGCAGAAAAAAGATTTTCTGAAGAATAATAAGAAGAAGGACTCAAAAGCCCTCTTCTATCTCTATCAAGCAGTGCATTAAAGCATATTTCCAAGAATTTCAGTAGTAAAGAAGTCTAAGGAGGCATGAGATACCCTCGAGACAACCAATCAAAGTATGGAGAAAGTAAAGACAACAAATCTTCAAGTAATGAGAAGAGAGTCTGAAGTTATTTTCATGAAAGAGTTTCATAGCTTAGACTCATTCTTCACACGGTTATTCGGGTTGGTTACCAAAATGAGATCTCATGGAGAGACAACAGAAGAAAGAAGAATATTGGTGAAAGTATTGAGGAGTTTACCTTCAAGATTCAATGTTATAGTCACTACCATTGAAGAGAAAAATGATCTCTCAAGCTTTATAGATGATGAGCTTCATGCATCTTTGACGACACATGAAGAAAGGTTGAACATAATATCAAACTCATATCTAAATCATGCCTTCAAGACCCAAATGTCCTTTGGAAGAGGAAGAGGTCAAGGCAAATCAAACTATAGAGGAAAAGGTAGAGGCATAAGCCATAACAAAGGAGGAAGAAACAACCCTGCAAGTACAAGTGGAAGGGGCAGCAATCAAAATCAAAACCAAGTCCAAGGCAGTGGTCAACAAGTTGGAAAAAATCAAGCACCTAGACAAAGGTATGATAAATCCCAAGTCCAATGTCATTACTGTAAGAATTATGGGAACTATGCCAATGAATGTATAAAGAAACAGAGTGACATGGGTAATAGACCCAGTGCTAAATTTAGTAAAGAAACTCATAATCAACAGAATTTATTTTTATCATGTAATATGGCTGAAAAAAAGAATGAAGATCTATGGTTTCTAGATTCATAATGTAGCAACCATATGAATGGAAACATCTCTATGTTTTCCATGTTGGATGAAAATGTGAAGTCTCAAGTAACATTGGGAACAGACAGCAAAGTCTTCGTCCTGGTGAATGGAAGAGTAAGTGTTTTGACAAGAAAAGGAGAAAGGAAATCCATATCGAATGTATACTATGTACCTGCTATGAAGTGTAACCTTTTGAGCATTGGACATCTCATTCAGAAAGGCTACAATGTATTTTTTGAGGATGATGTATGTACCATCATGGACATACCACCAAGCAATCAAAGGATTGCACAAGTAAAAATGACAAGAAACATAATGTTTCCTTTCAAAACGAGAGCAGATTTGAAGTAAGGAGTTGCAATGGCAGTTGTGGCATAAGAGACTTTCCAAAAGGAAGCAAAAGATGAAAACTAGTTATGGCATTTGATATCTTGACATCTCAAATTTGGAGGCCTAAATTTGTTGCACAGAAAAGGTATGGAAAATGGATTACCATTGATTTAGAAACCAAACAGTCTATGTGAAGGTTGTATCTTGAGCAAGCAACACAAAGCAAGTTTTCCATCAGGAAAGAGCATAAGGGAAAAAGCACCTTTAGAAATAGTCCATTCAGATTTGTGTGGATCAATGAAAACACCATCATTAGTAGACAATCACTATATGTTGACCTTCATTGATGATTACACAAGAAAAACATGGGTATATTTCCTGAAGTTGAAGAGTGAAGTATTTGAGAAGTTCTCCCACTTTAAATCTCTTGTGTAGAATCAAAATGGTAGCACATAAAATTTCTTAGAACTGATAGAGGAGAAGAATATATCTCCAAATATTTTATTCATTTTTGTAGAGAAAATGGGATTCATAAAAAATTTACAGCAAGGTATATACCACAGCAAAATGGAATTGCTGAAAGAAAAAATAGAACCATCATGGACATGGTAAGAAGTATGCTGAAGGAAACACATTTTCCAAATGAATATTGGGTTGAGGCTATACATTGTGCAACATATGTTTTAAATAGACGCCCAACGAAGAGTGTAATGAACAGAGTTCCAGAAGAAGCATGGACTGGCATAAAAAAAAATTTCACACACATGAGAGTATTTGTATGTCTGGCTTATCCACATAGTCTGAATCAGCTAAGGAAGAAGTTTGACAGTAAGAGGGAGAAGTGAATATTTGTTGGTTATAATGATCAATAAAAGGCATACAGATTGCATAAGCCATCCACCAAGAATTTCATGATAAGCATAGATGTGCATTTTATTGAGGAAGAAGCCTGGGATGGAAGATTTGAGAAAACAGTGAATGTTAAAACTTGTTTGTCTCAAGAAGATGATGAGGAAGAAATGGAAAGAAGGAATCCCTCATTAGCAACACCACCTCCACCAACACAAGCACAACAAGGAACACCTTAAGCAAGTATGAGAACACCCTTGAGAAGTGATGAAAGTGCTTCTCCAAGCACAACACAAGAAGGAGATTTGAGTGCTTTTATAAGAACAAGTTCAGGAAGTGAAAGAAGAACGAGATTCAAAAGTCTGAATGAAATCTATGAGCAAGAAGCAAATAATCAAGGTATGAACTCTCTATTTTCATTTTACTATCATATAGAAGATCCTATTCATGTTGAAGAAGCAGTAAAAGATAATAAATGGATAGATTCTACGGATGAAGAAATAAATGTAATAGAGAAGAAAAAGACATCCGAACTAGTTGATCTTCCTAAACGCAAAGAAGTGATTAGAGTAAAATGGGTCTATAAGACCAAGAGTAATGGTGAAGGAAAGATTGAAAGGCACAAGGCCAAACTTGTTGTGAAAGGCTACAAGCAGCAACAAGGAAGAGACTATGAAAAAACTTTTGCGCCAGTTGCAAGAATGGAAACAATAAGAGCAATGTTGTCCATAGCAACACAACACAAGTGGAAGGTTTACCAAATGGATGTGAAATCAACATTCCTAAATGGAGTATTGATGGAAGAGGTTTATGTTGAACAACCTCTGGGCTATGAGAAAGAAGGACAAGAGCACAAAGTATGAAAATTGAAAAAAGCTCTCTATGGGCTGAAACAAGTACCAAGAGCATGGTACAGTAGAATAGATGCCTATCGACTGGAAAATGGGTTTGAGAAATTTGAAGGAGAAACCACATTGTACATCAAAGAAAAGGATGGTAAGATGCTCATTGTTGTCTTATATGTTGATGATGTGATAGTTACAGGTAATGATGCTTACCTCATTGAAAATTTTAAAAGAGTCATGAAAGAAGAATTTGAAATGACTAATATGGAATTGCTGAGATAATTCTTAGGAATAGAAGTAGAGAAAAATTAAAATAAAAGATTTATTTTTCAAGCTAAATATGTAAAAGAATTTCTGGAAAGACTTAACATGCAGGATTGCAAGGCAACAATTACTCCTACAGTAATAGGATTGAAACTAAGCAAAGAAGACATCAGCAAATATTTTGATCCAAGTTTTTACAAGAGCATAGTTGGCACCCTTATTTATTTGACTGCAACTAGGCCATATATTATGCATGTTGTAAGTTTAATTTCCAGATTCATGGAGAGGCCAAAGGAGGCACATTAGCAAGCAACAAAGAGAATTCTAAGGTATGTGAAAAGAACAAAGAGGTATGGTATTTTATACACCTCTTTAGAATTTTTTTAATTAATTAGATATACTGACAGTGATTGGGTTGTAAGTATAGATGACAGAAAAAACACCTCTAGATATATTTTTCACATGGGATCAGGAGCCATTTCATGGGCTTCTAAGAGACAGCCAATTGTGGCGTTATCTACAGCAGAAGCAGAGTATGTGGCAGCTATAGCAACATCATGAAAAGTAGTATGGATGAGGAGAATGTTTAGAGATTTGTGCAATGAATAGGTAAAATGTACAAAAATTTATTGTGATAATAGCTCAAAAATAACTTTATCCAAGAATTTTCTGTTTCATAAAGAACATAACACATTGATGCAAAGTATCACTACATCAGAGAATTGGCGAACAATGGATAAATTGTTTTACAACACTGTAGAAGAGAAGAACAATCTGCTGATATTTTGACAAAACCATTGTAGCAAAAGAGTTTTAATTATCTCAGAAAATGTCTAGGAATGCAAGATAGCAGCAGTTGTAATTAAGGGGGAGCTTGGAAATTACTCCCAATTTCAATCTGAATAAACAAGGATAGGAATATCAATTTTTCTTTGAAGACAAAGTACAAGAGCAACAACAATTTTTTTTTTGGTTTTACACTCAACCTGTGCATTCAATTTTAGGACGTAGCCCTCGTGATTTACTAAGTCGTGGTCTACACCAGGAAACCTCCCGACATAAACACCATGCACCAACCGCATTTAAATTCCACGCCTTTTGTTTTGAATAAAAACCTCACCACGTCTTTTGTGGACCCCTCCAGTCCACATCACACCACCATTGACCAATGGGCGTTTATCATAAGCCTTAGCATCTACATCATCGGCCCTTTGAACCCACATGATTGATGGACCCTGCCAACACCACGTCAACCGTCCGCAGTGAATCAAATTTCTTCTGCACCGTTTCTCGTCTGTGTCAGTAGGTCATTGCAATCACATGATAACTGTGACCCCACCATGCGATCTCATTCCCCGTCTGCCAATACAAGTTCATCGCCAGGTTTTGAAGTCCAGTCAGTCGACACATTAAACAATGCGACAAACCATCGCATTACGTTTCCCATTTTCTTATCACACAGTTTCGTACTGATGTCATCTGGCACAGTGTTCAATGCGATAAAACACATCACGATATATATTGTAATGTGTTTGGTTTAATGTTTTATTTTATATGGTTTTGAAATGACCGTGACATAATAGTTTTATTTTATAAACTCTTAGACTTAAGTTAGTATTTTGTATATTTGTATTGTAAACATATATATATGTTTAAAATACATAAGAAAGAAAGTAAGTGTATGCTAAGAGAAGAATGAGAATGTGTGGGAGCAGGAAGTGTGCAATCCTGCTTGTGAAATGTTACAGAGGAGCAGTGTAAATCCAAAATAGCAGTTTTTAAGGAAGAAATTTGTAATAGTTTAAATTCATTGAAAGAAAGACAGTGTTTTGTTTCCACTGTGTATGATTTGTTTTTTGCTTCATCTGCGAGTTTTTTTTTTTTTTTCCCTCTTTGTATTTGGAAGAGGAATTTTTTTTCTCTGTTGTTAAGGAATTCTCAGAAATTCCAACAATCTTGAATCAAATTTTCCTTATGACAACAACAGCTTGGTTAACAGATACCTAGATCTGGAATAAAGCACAGTAGATCCAGACTATTACACAGTACATCTCAGAGTAGATCTCAGACTAATACATAGTAGATCTGAGATAGATCTGAGATTGTTGCAAGTTCTAACCTATTTTTCGTATGCCAATCCAAGCCATGTGGAAGTTTTTTTGAATAAAAGATACCCTCTAACCACTGAAACCCCAACGAAACTGCTATTTGTTTCACCAAATCTGGTACCAAATTTCTTGCAGTCTTTGACCCTATTGTGTACTTGTTCAACGGTTGAAATCAGATCCTGCAACTTTGGATCAGCCTCTCGAGGGGCATGGCTATTAGTGCCAAGATTTGCAATCCCCTTTTCTGCCTATATGTGGGTCTCCATCTTTCATCACCGAGTATGTGGTTTGGAGCGAAACGAGAGTCAAAGAACTCTTGTTGTGTACAATGCTCATGGCTAAAATTGATAAACAGGGTGCGGATGTCCTCATTGGCGAGTTCTGTTTTGTCCAAGTGTTGTGATCCGCAATGTACCAGTGCGCTGGCTAGACTCTATGATATTTTGATGCTAAAAACCTCCCGTCTCTTGAGTGCCTGGATGGGGCATCCGTTGTGTTCTCTGAAAACCCAACGCCATGAACCCTAGCTATGTTGCCTTCCATCACGCTCCATTTTTTAAGTTGTCTTCCTCTTTCCTTCATTGATATTTAATTATTTTTTTTTAAGTTGTCTCATTCTTTCTTTCATTGTTTCTATTTAGAGTCTTGGAAATTTCTTAAATGATTAAATAACTCAAGAAACCCAAATTTATATTTTCTGTTAATTTGTAATGAGATTTTAAAAAATCAGAGCATTTTAGCTCGAGTGATTTGATTTGGTAAAAAAAAAATTTCCCAACTACTTGGGATAAGTCTTGAAGACGCACTGTAACAAGTTTATTAATAACATTTATGAAATAATTGATAGTAAATTGTTTAAAATTATAAAGTCTCCAACAATTCTCATTCATATTTTTAAAAAAATCCCAACTACTTGGGATAAGTCTAGAAGACGCACTGTAACAAGTTTATTAATAAAATTTATGAAATAATTGATAGTAAATTTTTCAAAATTATAAATTCTCAAAAAAAAAAATCATTTAAAAATAAATAAAAAATGAGAAAAAAAAATTGATATTTCAAAACATTAAAATAATCACCTTATCCAGCTATACCTTTTCCATCCATGCTAAGCTAAACTATAGAGATTTTCAGATATAACCCTACAGCTAAATTGTTATCATTAGGTGCCTTCAACACATGAGTTGTGCTTAATACTGGTTTCATGGTACTTTCAAGTAAACAACACATTGGAGCATTCACCCTAAATGTTATGTTCCTAGGAAAGCCTTTCCTGGGGAGCAGCAAAAATCTTTCCAAAAAGTTTAGGATGATGAAAATATCTAAATATGTATTGCAAACCATAGCTACCAAATGATTGACTTGAACAAAGCATATGATAGAGTTGACTTGGTCTTTATGAGGATGGTTTTACATAAAATTGGTCTTGGGCGGGAGGTGGTTGCATGGATCATGGATTTTATAAGCAATACTTCTATGGCTATCCTCATAAACGGTTATGCATTGAAGTTTTTTCATCCTCGCCGAGGGTTGAGGCAAGGTTGTTCCCTTTCTCCATTACTATTCATTCTAGTAATGGACGCACTGAGTTTAAGAATCAAGAGGGCGGTCGAACAAGGGGTTTTCAAGGGCATTGACATTGGTCCTCTATTGAAGGCTTCCCACAACCTTTTCTTCGATGATATCCTCATCCTCAATATGCTGGTGAAGGCATCATGGGCGGCCTTAGATGATATTTTTAAAATGTTCTGTGCTGCCACTGGTATGATTATCAGTGCTGAAAAATATTGTTTATACTGTGCTGTTGTTCAAGATTCGGAATTTGATGATGTTGTTGAATTGTTTGGTTTCAAAAAGGCTTAACTGGAATATTTTCTTACTTATTTGGGTTTCAATATGAAAGCTATATCATACTTTGCGAAGGACTGGGAATGGTTGATAGAGAAGTATAGGAAGCGGTTAAATTCATGGACTGTGAAATTCTTATCCCGGGGTGGCAGATTAATTATTTTGTAGGAAGTGTTACAACAAATTTCTGTTTATTGGGCCCACCTATATATTATTCCCAAGAGGATCTTGAAGGAAATTAAGAAAATTATGGGGAAGTTCATATGGGGGGGAGGATTTGGAAGAAATCCATCCACCTTTCTAGTTGGGATAGTATTTCCTTGCCTAAAAAGATGGGGGGGTGGGGTATATTAGATCTTGAGATTTTTGGAAATGCTCTTATCATTAAATCATTGTGGAGATGCCTACACAGTGATGGTATTTGGCACAATATAATAAAGCATAAATACATTGGCTGCAAGTCCTTGGAGGGTTTACACTCATTCGGTTGGAATGATGGTCCAAAAAGATCTTGTATAAGGAAGGGTTTCGGCATGGTATGGCCAAAGATATGTTGGGTGCGGAGCCTGATTATCTTGTTTACTTTTTATCACAGCATTGTACCCCTGTACCTTGAAAGGGGTCCCGGGGGGGGAGAGCACTTTTTGGAGCCCCCCCCTAGCAGGGGTTTCGGGGGCATTGCCCCCGAAGCTAAAAACAGATGTAAAATTGCCTTGTAAAAGTATAGTAATTTCTAGTCAATCTGGGTCGTTCATAGGCGGATGATCTGACGGTAGAAGTTATGTTTAGTTTAGGGTTTTTTTTTCCCTAGAAGGAAACCCCCTTGTATATATGACGGTATTGTATTGCGGCTGTGTATTATGTTTGTATTCTCAGAGCGAGAAACAGATAGGGAGACTATGAGAGAGAATAGAGGATATTACAGCGGATCTACTGTAGGTTTTGTCTCTTCATTTTTGCTGGATAATAGAAAGGAAGGACTGGATGTTTGGGGTGGACGTAGCCCAAACTAGGTGAACCACGTATATCTGTGTCTCTCTGGTTTTACGTGTTTTGTGTGCTTGTATTTTCCGCATATTTTATGTTTTGCATTGCTCTATAATATTTAATTTTATAACAACTGGTATCAGAGCCGAAGGTCTATTTGGCTGATAAACTCGCAGGAACGAAGGGTTCCTGGTTCGAGTGGGAGCAATGGCGGAAGATGGTAAATTTAGGTTCGACAAATTTAACGGCCAAAAATTCCCATTATGGAAGATGCCGATGGAATATTATCTTTATCAGAAATATCTGTAACTACCATTGAGCGGAAAAACAAATAATCTAGCGGCCATGACAAATGCGGAATGGAACATTCTCGATAGAAAGGCACTCGGAACAGTACGGTTGTGCCTTGCGGTGTCAGTCACCTTCAATATTTCGAAGGAAACAACAACAGAGGGTTTGATTAAGGCATTGGCGAAACTATATGAAAAACGCTCGGCCTCAAACAAGGTATTTCTCATGAAACGTTTATTTAATATGAAGATGTCGAAAGGTGGATGTGTTGTGGACCATTTAAATGATTTTAATATAGTTACCAGTCAGTTAAGTTCTGTAGGGGTAAACTTTGATGATGAAGTTAGGGCTCTTTTATTTCTATTCTCATTGCCAGAAAGTTGGAACGGTTTAGTTATGGCCATTAGTAACTTTGTCTCTAGATCTAGTACTTTAAATTTTGATGATGTTGTCGGTGTTATCCTTAGTGAGGAAATGCAACGGAAAAGCTCCGGTGAGAAATCGGGTAATGCTTTGAGTGCAGAGTCTAAAAAGGAAGAAGAATGGAAAGAAGAGCTTGGGTTATCGCAATAAATCAGAAAGGCAGGGATCAAGTTCGGTCAGGATAGTGTCTTTGAAATGCGGAAAGAGGACAACTAAAAAGAAAGACTGTAGATCTCAGAAGGGAAAAGAAGGAGATGCACAACAAGAAAAAAATCATGAAGCAAATGTGACAAGTGATGTGTTACAAGATGATTTGATTCATTCTTTTGAAAATGTTACTGATTTTTGGGTAGTAGATTCAGGGGCCTCATTCCATGCCACACCTGATAAGAAATATTTTCATGACTATATCCAAGGAGATTTTGGACAAGTCTGTTTGGGTGATGATAAACCCTGTAA
Organism: Pinus albicaulis; assembly: GCA_034641835.2. Classification (NCBI taxonomy): domain Eukaryota; kingdom Viridiplantae; phylum Streptophyta; class Pinopsida; order Pinales; family Pinaceae; genus Pinus; species Pinus albicaulis. Next base: position 998,184,208 of record CM076571.1, read on the forward strand.
AAGTTTTGGAATGGGTAAAGTTCTCGTAAAACAACAGAATGGAAACCAATGGCTATTAAAGGAGGTAAGGCATGTTCCAGATTTGAAGAAAAATCTTATTTCAACAGGGCAGTTAGGCAGTGAAGGTTGTGTGACAACTTTCACATATAAAACTTAGAAGGTCGCCAAAGGAGCCCTTGTAATAGCAAAAGGCGAAAAGGTTGGTACATTGTATTTATGCAATGGTGTTCTAAATACGGTAATGGCACCTTCGAAGGAAGCGATTGGCAGGATTGTGGCATCCTGGCTAACAGGACACATGAGTGAGAAGGGAATGAAGATTTTTCACTCAAGAAATTTGTTTCCAGGTTTGAAGAATATTGATTTGGATTTCTGTCAAAATTGCATTTATGGAAAACAAAAGAGAGTTAGATTTCTCAGAGTTGGGAAAGAAAAGAAGAGCGAAAAATTAGAGCTTGTGCATACAGATATATGGGGACCTGCTCAGGTATCATCTCTCAGTGGCTCTCATTAAATGTTACTTTTATTGATGATGCAACTAGAAAAACATGGATTTATTGTATTCAGAATAAATCTGATGTATTTGATACTTTCAAGAAATGGAAAGCTTTGGTTGAGATTGAGACAAGAAGGAAGTTGAAGTGTCTCAGATCAGAAAATAGAGGTGAATATTGCAGCAAAAATTTTGATAGGTACTGGTCAGAGCATGGAATTCACAGAGAGAAGACAGTTCCAAGAACACCACAATAAAATGGTGTTTCAAAAAGAATGAACAAAACAATCATGGAGCGTGCAAGGTGCATGAGATTGCACGCAGGATTGCCTTTACAATTTTTGGCAGATGTTGTAGATATTGTTGTTTATCTAATAAACAGAGGGCCTTCAAGTTCCTTGGATGGTGGTATTCTAGAGGAAGCATGGACAGGTAAAAAGGTAAACTACTCTTTTTTAAATCCTTTTGGTTGTGAGGCCTTTGTCCATATTAATAAACAAAATAGAACAAAGCTTGAGAAAAAATCAAAGAAATGTACCTTTATTGGATATGATGTTAATGATTTTGGTTATCGCTTATATGATTATGAAAATCACAAATTCATTAGGAGCAGAGATGTAATATTCATTGAAAAGGTCTTGTATAAGAATCAGTTGCAGGAAAAGAAACAAGAAAAAGAAATCAAGGAATACATAGTTCTTGATGAGATAACTGAAAAAGTAAAGGTGCCTGAAAATAATAGTAATTAACAACCATAATAGCAGCAACCACCACAACAGCAACAAGCACCTCAAACACCTAAAAGTGGTGTTAGAAGATCTACCATGATAAGTATACCCCCTGAATGATACTCTCCTTCATTATATTATTTATTTCTAACCGATTCTAGTGAACCCGAATGTTATGAAGAAGCAATGCAGGTTGAAAGCAGGAAGAGGTGGGAGCTAGCCATGGAAGAAGAAATGGAATCCTTAATGCATAACCAGACTTGGGACTTAGTGAGGTTGCCTTCAGGTAAAACTGCATTGCAGAATAAATGGGTTTACAGGCTAAAGGAAGAAGATGGAGGAAAACATAGGCACAAAGCTAGACTTGTGGTGAAGGGGTTTGCACAGAAGAAAGGTATTGATTTTGATGAAATATTTTCTCTTGTTGTTAAAATGACTTCAATCATAACTATTTCAAGTCTTGTAGCAGCAGAAAATTTACATCTTGAACAGTTAGTTGTAAAGACAACATTTCTTCATGGAGATCTAGAGGAAGAGATCTATATGGAACAACCATAAGGATATGAGGTCAAAGGGAAAGAAAAATTAGTGTGCAGGCTAAATAATAGCTTTTATGGCTTAAAACAGGCTCCAAGGCAGTGGTATCTAAAATTTAACAAGTTTATGTCTGAACAAGGTTATACTAGATGTCACTCTGATCATTGTGCTTATCTGAAAAGGAAAAATGATGACAGCTATATTATATTGTTATTGTATGTAGATGACATGCTTGTTGTAGGGTCTAACATGCAGGAAATAAATGTGCTCAAAAGAAAATTGGCAAATTCATTTGCAATGAAGGATTTGGGAGCTGCAAAACAAATATTTTGTATGAGGATAGCTAGAGACAAGAAAAATCGCAAATTAACACTGTCTCAGAATGCGTACATAGAAAAGGTGTTGAAAATATTTAATATGCAGAATGCAAAACCAATTAGTACACCTTTTTCCAGCCATTTCAAACTTAGTAAGGAGATGTGTCCCAAGACCCAAGAAGACATGGATTATATGTCTAAAGTTCCATATGCATCAGCAGTTGGAAGCTTAATGTATGTAATGGTCTGCACAAGGCCTGATATTGCACATGCAGTGGGAGTTGTAAGCAGGTACATGAATAATCCAGGACAAGAACATTGGATGTCAGTAAAATGGATTCTCAGATATTTGAGAGGTACCACAAATCAAGCATTATGCTTTGGTGGTTCAAACATTGCTCTACAGGGATATGTTGATGCAGATATGACAGGTGACAAAGATAATAGGAGGAGCACTATAGGATATGTATTTACTGTAGGTAGAACAACTGTCAGTTGGGTTTCAAAAATCCAAAGTGTTGTTGCACTTTCAACAACAGAAGCAGAGTATGTTGCTGCTACAGAGGCTAGTAAAGAAACAATTTGGTTACAAAGGTTTATGGATGAATTGGGTAAGAAGCATGATATGGGCACATTATATAGTGATAGCCAAAGTGCCATTCATCTTGCAAAGAACTCATCATTTCATTCCAGGACTAAACACATACATCTCAAGTACCATTTCATACGGTCAATATTGGAAGATGGAGAGTTGAAGCTGGAAAAGATACACACTAGCCAGAATCCTGCAGATATGCTAACAAAAGTTGTAACCAGGGAGAAAATGAGAACATGCTCAGTTTCAATTGGTCTTCAAGGATGACGATGAAGATGAGGAACAACCATGTCCAAAGAGGAGTCATTGTCCAGCAAATGAAGCAACGGTGGAGTTGCTACAATCAATCTCCAAGTGGGAGATTGTTGGGTGTGGAGCTTGATTATCTTGCTTACTTTGCATCACAGCATTGGACCCCTATACCTTAAAAGGGGCAGCAATGCCGCTCGTAATTAATCGCTATCGTGGGGGGTCTAGGGGGCTGGCAGCGCTTTTCGGAGACCCCCCCCTAGCGGGGGTTTTGGGGGCAGCGCCCCTGAAGCTAAAAATAGATGTAAAATTGCCTTGTAAAAGTATAGTAATTTCTAGTGAATCTGGGTCGTTCATAGGCAGATGATCTGACAGTAGAAGTTATGTTTAGTTTAGGGTTTTTTTCCCTAGAAGGCAACCCCCTTGTATATATGAGAGTATTGTATTGCGGCTGTGTATTATGTGTGTATTCTCAGAGCGAGAAACAAATAGGGAGATTGTGAGAGAGAACAGAGGATATTACAGCGGATCTGTTATAGGTTTTGTCTCTTCATTTTTGCTAGATAATAGAAAGGAATGACTGACTGTTTGGGGTGGACGTAGCCCAAACTGGGTGAACCACGTATATCTGTGTCTCTCTGGTTTATGTGTTTTGTTTGCTTGTATTTTCCGCATATTTTATGTGTTGCATTGCTCTGTAATATTTAATTTTCTAACAAGATAAGGGAGAACCTGCGATGGTATTTTGGAAATGGTGCAAAAATTTTAATTGGCTGTCGAAGGTTGCCTGGGTTAGAAAATTTTGTCCCTTTAAATGATGATATTATATAGATGCTTAATAAGAAGGGGGTTTTTTATTTACAACAGTCCATTCTAGACTTGGATTTTGGTGTTCCTAGATGGAAATATGCCTCACAAATGGGGTTGAATAGCAGGTGGGATGCTGAATGGAATAGATATATCAACCTACTAACATCATTGGGGATTTGTACTTCGGCTGAGGGTGATAGAATTACATGGTGTGGTTACAAAAAGATGGATGGGTTGATTGTTAGAGGATATATTCAAGTCTTATTATGAAAAAGGAGTGGTTGCATTCGAATCAATGGTTTAAGAAAATCTGGAAAATCAATGTAGCAATAAAAGCTGATATTCTTTATGTGGCTTGTGTGGAAAGTTAAAAATCTTACATTGAATAATTTAAAAGGGGGGCTGGCAGGGCACAGTTCAGTGTGTCCATTATGGGGTGGATGAGGAGGATAATTGTCACCTATTTTATACATGCTCATTTGCTAAAGATACATTGTTCCTCCTTAGTGAGAAACTACACATCCAGGTTCCTTCCTTCAGCTCTACTAAGGAGTGTTTGGTTTGGTGGCTGCACAAAGGAAGGGTCTATTGGCCTGTGCCTTTGTTGTTTCATTGGAATATTTGGTGTTGCAGAAATAGAAAAATCTTTGAGAATAAGCCATGTTCCCCAACTGAGGTGGCATTACTGATTTATAGTTCATGGGAAAACCAGAAGATTGGCCAGCAACCAATACAAGATTTATCTAAAAGACTGTGCACATTTGAATACCAATACCCAGTAGGTTTTTTTGATGGAGCCTCTCAGGATTTAAATTGCGGATGTGGAGAATGGTCACTGATCTCTCCGAGTTGTCACTATAAAATTTATTGGAATGGAGGCAAAGGTTCGAATATGAAGGCGGAATGTCTTGCTTTATGGGGTTTATTATGGTTTGCTTGTCAACTTTGTGTGGATCAGATCTGGGTCATTGGGGATTCCAAGGTTCTAATTGATCATATGAACCTTAAAGCTATGATTAATCTGGGGAATTTGGCACAGTGGATGGACTGGATCAACATATTGCAGAAGTCTTTCACAAACATCTCTTTTCATCATGTTTACAGAGAGAAGAATATTGTGGCCGATAGATTGTCAAAGAAAGGCTTGGTTGGGACTTATCCCTGGCTCACTATTACTTCAGTTCACTTCATATGGATAGGAAGCTGAAGAAAATATCCAAATTCATTGATGATGACTGTCCATCCTCATCGTTTTTGTTATCTATGGTTTATGGCTATTTGGTTTAGAATTTTTGTAAGTTGTTCAAGAACATATGCGGATGGACAGGGACGTTCATAGGCGGATGATCTGACGGTAATTTCTAGTCAATCTGGGACGTTCAAGTCAATCTGGGACGTTCATAGGCGGATTATCTGACGGTAGAACTTATGTTTAGTTTAGGGTTTTTTTTCCCTAGAAGGAAACCCCCTTGTATATGTAGGAGTTTGTATTAAGTGCATGTGTGTATTCTCGGAGGCGAGAAATAGATAGAGACTGAGAGAATAGAGGATATTACGGTGGATCTCACCTTAGGTTTGTCTCTTCATTTTCTTTGAGATAATAGAAATGAAGGACTAGATGTTTTAAATTAGGCCGTGCCCAAGCTGAGTCAGTACATCTTGTCTGTGTCTCTCTGGTTTTATGTGTTTTGTGTGTTTGTGTTTTCCACATATTTTATGTGTTTCATTGCTATGTAATATATACAATTTGTAACAACTGTATCAGAGCCGAAGGTCTATTTGGTTGATAAACTCGCAGGAAAGAAGGGTTCCTGGTTCGAGTGGGAGCAATAATGGAAGATGGTAAGTTTAGGGTCGAGAAATTTAACGGCCAAAACTTCCCGCTGTGGAAGATGCAGATGGAAGATTATATGTATCAGAAAAATCTGTAGCTACCATTTAGCGGAAGAACAAAGACGCCGACGACTGTGACAAATGTAGAATGGGAAATTCTCGATAGAAAAACACTCGGAACAGTATGGTTGTGCCTTGCAGTGTCGGTAGCCTTCAATATTTCGAAGGAAACAACAACGGAGGGTTTGATTAAGGCATTGGTGAAATTATATGAAAAACCCTCGACCTCAAACAAGGTATTTCTCATGAAATGTTTATTTAATATAAAAATGTTGGAAGGTGGATCTGTTGCAGACCATTTAAATGATTTTAATACAGTTACCAGTCAGTTAAGTTATGTACGGGTAAACTTTGATAATGAAGTTAGGGCTCTTTTATTTCTGTGCTCATTGCCGGTAGGATGGTTTAATTATAGCCCGTGGTAACTTTCTGTCTCTTGGATCTAGTACTTTAAAATTTGATGATGTTGTCGGTGCTATCACTAGCAAGGAAATGCAACGGAAAATCTTTGGTGAGACATGGGTAGTAGCACGAGTCACAAAAGTCTAAAGGAAGAAGAATGAAGAGAAGAGCTTGGGATATCGCGATAAATCAAGGAAAGAAGCGGACCAAGTCTAGATCGGGGGATAGTGTGCGAAATGCGGAAAGAGAGGACACCTAATGAAATACTGTAGATCTCGGAAGGGAAAAGAAGGAGACACACAGCAAGAAAACAATCATGAAGCAAATATGATAGGTGATGTGTTACAAAATTATTTGATTCTTTCTTTCGAAAATGTTACTGATTCTTGGGTTGTAGATCTTGGGGCTTCATTCCATGCCACACCCGATAAGAAATATTTTCATGACTATGTTCAAGGAGATTTTGGACAAGTTCATTTGGGTGATGATAAACCCTATAAAATTGTTGGAATGGGTAAGGTTCTTGTAAAACAGCAGAATGGAAACCAATGGCTATTAAAGGAGGGGGTAAGGCATATTTCCGGTCTGAAGAAAAATATGAATTCAACAGGGTAGTTAGGCAGTGAAGGTTGTGTTACAACTTTCACAGATAAAACTTGTAAGATCACCAAAGTAGCCTTGGTAATAGCAAAAGGTGAAAAAGGTCGGTACATTGTATTTATGCAATGGTATTTCTAACTCTGTTAATGCTTTAACTTCCAAAGGAGCAGATGGAACATTATGGCATCATAGGCTCGAACACATGAGTGAGAAGGGGATGAAGATTCTTCACTCAAGAAATTTGTTGCCAGGTTTGACGAATGTTGTTTTGGATTTCTGTGAGAATTGCATTTATGGAAAACAGAAGAGAGTCAGATTTCTCAAAGTTGGGAAAGAAAAGAAGAGCGAAAAATTAGAGCTTGTGCATATAGATATATGGGGACCTGCTCAGGTATCATCTCTTGGTGGCTCTCATTATTATGTTACTTTTATTGATGATGCAACTAGAAAAAATTGGATTTATTGTATTCAAAATAAATCTGATGTATTTGATACTTTCAAGAAATAGAAAGCACATGTTGAGATTGGACGAGGAAGAAGTTGCGGTGTCTCGGATCAGAAAATAAATTAATATTAGAAACAAAAGGAAATTTGACAGTGAAGACTGTTCAGAGCATGGAATTCACAGAGAGAAGACAGTTCCAAGAACACCACAAGAAAATGGTGTGTCAGAAAGAATGAACAAAACAATCATGGAGCATGCAAGGTGCATGAGATTGCATGCAGGATTGCCTTTACAATTTTGGGCAGATGCTGTAGATATTTTTGTTTATCTAATAAACAGAGGGCCTTCAAGTTCATTGGATGGTGGTATTCCAGAGGAAGCATGGACAGGTAAAAAGGTAAACTGCTCTTTTTTAAAGCCTTTTGGCTGTGAAGCCTTTTTCCATATTAATAAAGAAAATAAAACAAAGCTTGAGGCAAAATCAAGGAAATGTACCTTTATTGGATATCGTGTTAATGATTTTGGTTATCGCTTATATGATTATGAAAATCACAAAATCATTAGGAATGGAAGATGTAATATTCAATGCAAAATTATTGTAAAGAATCAATTAGGGAAAAAGCAAGAAAAGAAAGCAAAAGGAATGCACGATTCTTCAGTGGAAATAGCGAAAAATGAAATGTGTACGAAAATAATAGTAATTGCTGTCTATGGCGGCCAACCACCACAAGCACTTAACCGCACCTCAAACACACAAGTGGTGTTAGAAGATCTACCATGATAAGTATACCCCTGAAGCGTGCTCTCCTTGTTATATTATTTATTGATGGGTTAAACATTTAGATGTTGTGAAAACGATGCGGGTTGGCGAGAAGAAGTGGGAGCTAGCCATGGAAGAAGAAATGGACTCCTTAATGCATAACCAGACTTGGGACTTAGTCAGGTTGCCTTCAGGTAAAAATGCATTGCAGAATAAATGGGTTTACAGGCTGAAGGAAGAAGATGGAGGAGAACAGAGGCACAAAGCTAGACTTGTGGTGAAGGGGTTTTCACAGAAGAAAGGTATCGATTTTAATGAAATATTTTCTCCTGTTGTTAAAATGACTTCAATCATAACTATTTTAAGTCTTGTAGCAGCAGAAAATTTACATCTTGAACAGTTAGATGTAAAGACAACATTTCTTCATGGAGATCTAGAGGAAGATATCTATATGGAACAACCGGAAGGATATGAGGTCAAAGGGAAAGAAAAATTAGTGTGTAGACTAAAGAAGAGCTTGTATGGCTTAAAACAGGCTCCAAGGCAGTGGTATCTAAAATTTGACAAGTTTATGTATGAACAAGGTTATACTAGATGTCACTCTGATCATTTTGTTTATCTGAAAAGGAAAAATGATGGCAGCTATATTATATTGTTATTGTATGTAGATGACATGCTTGTTGCAGGGTCTAACATGCAGGAAATAAATGCGCTCAAAAGAAAATTGGCAAATTCATTTGCAATGAAGGATTCGGGAGCTGCAAAACAAATCTTTTGTATGAGGATATCTAGAGACAAGAAAAATCGCAAATTAACACTATCTCGGGATGAGTACATAGAAAAGGTGTTGAAAAGATTTAATATGCAGAATGCAAAACCAATTATTACACCTTTTTCCAGCCATTTCAAACTTAGTAAGGAGATGTGCCCCAAGACCCAAGAAGACATGGATTGTATGTCTAAAGTTCCATATGCATCAGCAGTTGGAAGCTTAATGTATGTAATGGTCTGCACAAGGCCTGATATTGCATATGCAGTGGGAGTTGTAAGCAGGTACATGAATAATCCAGGAAAAGAACATTGGATGGCAGTAAAATGGATTCTCAGATATTTGAGAGGTACCACAAATCAATCATTATGCTTTGGTGGTTCAAACATTTCTCTACAGGGATATGTTGATGCAGATATGGCAGGTGACAGAGATAACGGGAGGAGCACTACAGGATATGTATTTACTGTAGGTGGAACAACTGTCATTTGGGTTTCAAAAATCCAAAGTGTTGTTGCACTTTCAACAACAGAAGCAGAGTATGTTGCTGCTACGGAGGCTAGTAAAGAAATGATTTGGTTACAAAGGTTTATGGATGAATTGGGTAAGAAGCATGATATGGGCACACTATACAGTGATAGCCAAAGTGCTATTCATCTTGCAAAGAACTCATCATTTCATTCTAGGACTAAACACATACATCTCAAGTACCATTTCATACGGTCAGTATTGGAAGATGGAGAGTTGAAGCTGGAAAAGATACACACTAGCCAGAATCCTGCAGATATGCTAACAAAAGTTGTAACGAGGGAGAAACTGAGAATGTGCTCAGTTTCAATTGGTCTTCAAAGATGACGATGAAGATGAGGAACAACCAGGTCCAAAGAGGAGTCATTGTCCAGAAGAAAATGGTGATGACGGTGGGTTACTCGATCGATCTAAGTGGAAGTTGTTGGTGTAAAAACGATTATCTTGCTTGTTGCATCCTGACATTGGACCCCTATGTCTCGAGCGACAACGCCGCCGTGGTGTCCTTTCACGTGGGGGTCTGGGGGGTGGCAGTGGCGGGCCCCACGGGGTTTTGCGAGCGAGCGCCCACGGAAAGGCCCCAAAACGGATATGAAAATTTCCTTGTAAAAGTATAGTAATTTCTAGTCAATCTGGGCCGTTCATAGGCAGATGATCTGACGGTAGAAGTTATGTTTAGTTTAGGGTTTTTTTCCCTAGAAGGCAACCCCCTTATATATATGAGGGTATTGTATTGCGGCTGTGTATTATGTGTGTATTCTCAGAGCGAGAAACAAATAGGGAGACTATGAGAGAGAACAGAGGATATTACAGTGGATCTGTTATAGTTTTTGTCTCTTCATTTTTGCTGGATAATGGAAAGGAAGGACTGGCTGTTTGGGGTGGACGTAGCCCAAACTGGGTGAACCACGTATATCTGTGTCTCTCTGGTTTTATGTGTTTTGTGTGCTTGTATTTTCCGCATATTTTATGTGTTGCATTGCTCTGTAATATTTAATTTTCTAACAAGATAAGGGAGAACCTGCGATGGTATTTTGCAAATGGTGCAAAAATTTTAATTGGTTGTCGAAGGTTACCTAGGTTAGAAAATTTTGTCCCTCTAAATGATGATATTATATAGATGCTTAATCAGAAGGGGTTTTTCTATTTACAACAGTCCATTCTAGACTTGGATTTTGGTGTTCCTAGATGGAAATATGCCTCACAAATGGGGTTGGATAGCAGGTGGGATGCTGAATGGAATAGATATATCAACCTACTAACATCATTGGGTATTTGTACTTCGGCGGAGGGTGATAGAATTACATGGTGTGGTTACAAAAAGATGGATGGGTTGAGTGTTACAGGGATATATTCAAGTCTTATTATGAAAAAGCAGTGGTTGCATTCGAATCGATGGTTTAAGAAAATCTGGAGAATCAATGTACAAATAAAACTGATATTCTTTATGTGGCTTGTGTGGAGGAACAAAAATCTTACATTGAATAATTTACAAAAAAGGGGCTGGCAGGGGCCTGGTTAGTGTGTCCATTGTGGGGTGGATGAGGAGGATAATTGTCACCTATTTTATACATGCTCATTTGCTAAAGATACACTGTTCCTCCTTAGTGAGAAACTACACATCCAGGTTCCTTCCTTCAGCTCTACTAAGGAGTGTTTTCTTGGTGGCTGCACAAAGGAAGGGTCTATTGGCCTGTGCCTTTGTCATTTCATTGGAATATTTGGTGTTGCAGAAATAGAAAAATCTTTCTGAATAAGCCATGTTCCCCAACTGAGGTGGCATTACTGATTTATAGTTCATGGGAAAACCAGAAGATTGGCCAGCAACCAATACAAGATTTATTTAAAAGACTGTGCACATTTGAATACCAATACCTGGTAGTTTTTTTTTATGGAGCCTCTCAGGATTTAAATTGCAGATGTGGAGCATGGTTACTGATCTCTCTGAGTTGTCACTATAAAATTTATTGGAATGGAGGCAATGATTTGAATATGAAGGCAGAATGTCTTGCTTTATGGTGTTTATTATGGTTTTCTTGTCAACTTTGTGTGGACCGGATCTGGGTCATAGGGGATTCCAAGGTTATAATTGATCATATGAACCTTAAAGCTATGATTAATCTGGGGAATTTGGCACGGTGGATGGACCGGATCAGTAGATTGCAAAAGTCTTTCACAAACATCTCTTTTCATCATGTTTACCAGGAGAAGAACACTGTGGCTAATAGATTGTCAAAGAAAGGCTTGGTTGGGACTTATCACAATCTGCACTATTAGCAGTTCACTTCATATGGACAGGAAGCTGAAGAAAATATCCAAATTCATTGATGATGACTGTCCATCCTCATCGTTTTTGTTATCTATGGTTTATGGCTGTTTGGTTTTGAATTTTTGTAAGCTGTTCAAGAACATATGCCTATTTTGTGTAAGATGAAACAATTTTGTTTTATTGTTTATCTTATAAGTCACAGAATATGTAGCAGCTAGCGGGCTATATGACAAACTTTGGAATGAGAGTTTTCCTCCATACTATTTCTGATTTGCTGCTGAAGAAGTTTAAACTGCTCTATATTACGTTTTTAAAAGTAGAAGAACTCTGTAAAGATTTTTAATTATCAATTTTTGTCTAGTACAAAATATAAACCAGTTTCGTATTTTTCGTGCTGCTAAAAACTACCAAATCAGGGGACGGAAATTCGGGAATTGGATCTGTACATCGAATAATTCAATGAAAATTTGATTCCGTTCAGGGTAGTTTCGTTTGGATGATAGAAATTTTTGGGGTTATAGTTTATTACATAAATTTCTGTGTTTGAGAATATTAAGTAAATCGTTTTGGGATGGCAAGTAAAAAATGGAAAGTTGTTGAATTCCAAGTAAGAAATGGAAGTTAATAGTGAGTGTAGAAAATTTTTGAGAAAATTAAATGAAAATGAAAATAAAATTAAATAGAAATGGAAATGAAAATTAATTCTAAAATAACTAAGAAAAAAAGAATTTGAACGAAATCTTGAGAGAGTAAATTTTATAATAATTCATTGTTTTTTAAATATAATATATTTATGAGGAATTATAAGTTTTGAATATTTTATTTTTAAATATGTATTAATTATAAAAAAATAGATATAATTTGAAATTAAAGAGAAGTAGTTTTAATTTTTGAATATTTATTTTTTAAATAAATATTAATTATAAAAAGATTTCAGGTAAGATTAGAAAGTGAGAGGGAAGTTTTGAATTTTGAAAAGAAAAGAGATTTTGAAGATAAGACAAGTATGGTTGTGGTTTTGCTAAGTAAACTGTAGTTTTAAAATTATTTATATTAATTAAAATTAATAAAATTTATTTAAATTTGAAAATAAATGTGAAGAAAACAACAAAAACATTGTTGTTAAAAGAAAAAAATATATATATTTAAATGTTTAAGACATATACTCTCAAATTTTTTTTAGGAATTAAAAATTTTGCTAAGTTTTTTTTATGGTATCGTACAGAATTTGAATCCAATTTTACAAACATGAAAAATAGGCAATACTTCACGTCTAGCAAGGTAGCCGTCATCTATTGCATAATATATTAGTAAACTCCCTGTAACTATATTCAACACTTTGTCATCTATCGCGTGGAATTTAAAGAATGGCACATTTGATTTATTCTAAGTCAGAAGGCTGCTCGAATGAAAAATCAATATTATATTCCACCGCGTCTGCCGATTTAGTCAGCCCTATCGCAAAATTCTATTCTGAAATGAACTGCAAATATCCTTATGGTTTTAATTAAACACTTCAAATCGTGGCTTTTCTAGGTAATTTGAAGACGTGTATCTGTTTTCAATTTCGTTTTCGGTGTAAATGTGTTTTTGAAATATAAAGAAATATCTAATTTACTTCTTAGAAATTATTAATTTTTATAACCGTCAATTCAATTATATTTAATTATTTTAAAAAACCTAAAAAATACAAAGTTCACATCATCCATGTAAATATTCATAGCATTTTTTTCTCCGTAAAAACGAGCAAATCAACTAGCGAAACAGCCTTAGCTCCTTCGTTAAAATCCTTACCGTATTCTCATGGCTTGACCATGTAAGAGTATGCTTAACAATATCTAAACAAACTTAAACTCTAGACACCAAACATTTTGAAATTTTATATATCGAAACAAAATCTAATATGGTTGGGGTTACACCAACCATTTTTTGTCATAACGTCTTCCGTTGATTAAGAGTTTTAAAATAGAAGTCGTTTTTCAGGCAAGAGTTAATAGACGGAAACAAATATTTTATATTAATTGCATGGTTATTAATGGAGCCTAGTATTTGCAATCTGTGTTTCCTTAGAATTTTCTTACTCTTGAGGTTTGACAATTTAGGGAATACTCTTGATGGATCATGTATTTACATAATTACAAGAATACACTTACGGGAGTCACGTATTTTGTTTAAAAAAGACAATTAACAATAAATATTGTAAAATATGTGCCATGCCTTTTTGAAACTCAAGTCATTATGGAAATATTATGTATATATTGTTTCACATGAAAAAAAAACGTTACACGTTTTTAAACCAATACTTTCCATCACACTCAGCCATACAAGTTAGAAGATAGTATCCATTCACTCTTGTATAAGTAATTTATAAAACGTAGGATTTAGGTTGTATAATTCAATGTTATATTGAATATTTCTTTTTAATTGGTTTGTAAAATTTGAAAAGTTTGAAGGGGACAGTGAGGGTGATTCGATACTGAAGGAAATTCTTTGTGTCCAAAATATTTAAAATTTAACAATTGAGATAAGTTAAGCTGAATATGTAATCAAAGGTTTCTATTAATCCATAACTATGAATATTACATTTAAAAAAAATGCATTTTTCACATTTTTTTAGAGAAAAAAAAAACATTGTATTTAGTTTTTATTGACCACTTCACTGTCACTTTCAAGCATTTCATATTTTAGATCTACAGATGCTAATCAAGTATGTAAACTAAAGGAATCACTCTATTAATCAAGAATGTAAACTAAAGGAATCACTCTATTGGTTAATCACTCTATTAATCAAGTATGTAAACTAAAGGAATCACTCTAATGGTTAATGAAAACTCGAAGAGAATGGTATTCAAGGCTGATATATATCTACAATAGCAAGGATTGAGAAGAGGTAGAACATACAATAATATTTACATTAAAATGGAAAATGAGAAGTTACTCATCATTGTTGTATATGTAGATGATATATATTTTCAATTAATGAGGATCAAATGGATTAACATGATCTTTGCATTAAAATGGAAATTGAGAATTTACTCATAATTGTTGTATATGTGGATGATATCATCTTTGGAATTAATGAGGATCAAACGGATCAACAATTTGCAATAGACATGCAAAGGAATTTGAGATGTCCATGCTAGGATAGTTATCATTCTTGCTTGGGTTACAAGTTGCTCAATTAGAAAAAGGTATTTTTATCTCTCAAAACAAATACCTAAAAGATACTAAAGAAGTTTGGCATGGAAAATTCTGCACCTATTATAACACCTAAGGTCGTGGGGTGCAATTTTAACATATATGGTGAATGTGTTGATGCAAATTAAACCATGTATGTGTCAATGATCGAAATCCTTCTACGTCTAACAACATTAAGATATGATATAATGAAAGTTGTGGGACTAGTTTCCAGATTCAAGTGTAACCCCAAGGAGAGCCACTTAAATGTAATAAAATAATATTTAGATACCTCAAGGATACTATTCATTATAGACTATGGTATTTAGATGACATTGATTTCACCTTAGTAGCATACTCATATGCACATTGGGTGGGTAGTGTTGTGATGACAGAAAGAGTACAAGTGGTACGAATTTCTTCTAGGGTAATTTCCTATTGTTTTAGCTAAGTAAAAAAATAGAACCCTATCTCATTGTTTACAACTAAAGTTGAGTATATAGCCATTGTTTCATGTTGCACTCAGATTCTATACATGAAACAAACTCTAAAAGATATCAAAGTTGAATATGTTCACCCCATTCCAATTATGTGTGATAATAAAAGTGTTATTGGTGTTTATAAGAATCCCATAATGCACTCCAAGGCAAAGAAAATTCCTATTAAGTACCATTTCTTGAGAGGCCAGGCAGTTGATTTTTTTTGGATACATGAGCATATTGCGACAAAATAAGATATTATAGATATTTTTACCAAACCTCTACCCAAGGATCCATATGAGTATTAAAATATAGAGGTTGGGATTGATATCCCTCTCATCTCATTAGTCCTGTATATTTTGACTTTGGGAGCTTGTTATCATACCTTAAGAAAATGAGTTGTAGAATAAAGATGTTGAAACGGGGAGAGTTACTAGTCAAAAGAAGCATAATTTCATGTCTAGTTTGGATGAGAAATCATGCATGATCAGTAGTATCAATTTCTAAGTTGTAGACACATTTATTTGTCATTCATTTCAAAGGGGGAGAAATCTAACCTTGATTTTCCACTCAAGTTAGTCACCTTCTTGGTCACTAGAGATCCGAGCAAAGTATCAATGAGTTTCAATCCATGTAAACTACTTGTATGTAGTTAAATATGTTATATTTGGTGGTATTTTTTGTGGTATATATGGTTGTCTCTATGGGATTTTTTTGTAACGGAAATCATGCTCCACTAAATGGAAACTTGATTTGGCGCATTTCAGTATTAAAACAATTGAAGAATAATTGAAGTTCAATAGAAGGGAAGAAGAGATAGGCTCCTAGTATGGTGTTCTTGATGTAGACTCTGGAACTTGGATGTGAAAGAAGACAATGCACAAGGATACTCACACTGCAATGCCAGGTTTTTTCATCAATGAAAAAGTGGGAGATTGTTGATAGTGTTTTCATTGATGTCAAGGATGTTAAGGCCAAGAAGGAAGAGTGCAACAAGTTGAAGAAGGAAACATAGCTTATGTGCAAGGAAATTTGTTAGGAAGTAATTTTTTTGTGGAAGAAAATTTTATGTGGAAACAAAGTCGGTGTGGAATAAAATCTTGTGAGGGAGGAAGGCTCATGAAAAAGGAATATTTGTGTGGAAGGAGAGCTTCTATGGAAGGAAATCTTGGACGAAAGAAATGTTTATGTGGAAGAAAATTATATGCGATGGTAAGCATATGTTCTAGAGATTCACACAAATAAGGGCCAAACAAGACATGTGGCGATGATGATGTAGTATGCAAGATGGCACCCAATAATCAATCCATAATGACATAACATAATAGAATAAAGGGAAATGAGATCGATTTAAGGACACTCCTAATAAAAAATTGATGTGTTAACATTATTGACACATTTATTATTGGTGGATGAAGATCATGCAACAACCATATTCATAGCATTTATAAGTCCTAGATCGAGTCTCGAGAAAATGGAACACTAAATGTTTAACTGAAAAAGTAGTGAATCATCTCAATGAGAAGAGTCTCAAATTAAAGGGACAATTAGACATCATTCTTTTACCAATTTTTGGATTTTGGTCCTTATTCAATATCTGGCTAGGATAGTTCCAATTGATCTAGGTTCCACTACAAAGTAGTGTTCATCATAATTTATTTGTGCATTGTTTTTATATAATTAAACATTGATGTGGCAATTAATAAAGGTCACCATTCTAACCTTTTACATTCATATTATAGATTTAGTTACAAGAAATGATTTAATAGCATTAAAAGGAAAGAAACCACCCAAGTTGAAAAGTTTCAAATATGAAACCAAATGGAGCATGGAAATGCTGTAAATAAAATAAGTCATTAAAGGATAGTGTGGATGGTTGTTGTGATAAGATAATATGTGCCATAAAAATGTGTGAGTGGAAAAATTACACATGTATCAATTGAACATGCATGTGGTGATAAAATGGTGAAGTGAATGATCAATTCTTGTGAAGAGACAAGAGATTTGTAGAGATTCAATCTTGTATGTTAGGAAATGAAAGCTCAAAGATAGTTTGGTGGTAGATATGAGCTAATGTATGTAAAAAAAGTGTGTGAGGCTTAGAAGTATGAGATAACATATCATAATGAGAATGTAGAACAAAATATTAAAATATGTAGCATGGTAATATACTATTATTGAATTATAAATAAAAGGATATTACTTTGAAATAAAAGATAGAAAGGGGATAATAACTAAATAATTCAACAAAATTGAAGAAGGGGCCTCTAGTTCTACTTTGAAAATGTGAGGAAATGAAGATATAGAGGATAAAAAAAATTCATATTAATATATCCATAGGGGATTGGTGTATCCAACAACTATGAACATGTAAATATTAGGGGATTATTGTCTCTATAAATTGTGTACGTGCAAATCCAAGGGGTTTGCTTCCTCCAACATGTTGGTGTTGGTAAATTTGAGGAGATTGCTGTCTCATATATGGTGGTGCTTTCAAAATAAATTATAATAGTAGGTTGGTGCTCGCACTAAGTCATATAAAGAAAAAAATTACTATGGATTTCTCCTGGATGGGTTTCCACACACATCGCGGGTAAAAATATCTAATATGACTGGTGTACTGTTTTGTGATTTAATTTTTTCATCAATTTCTAAATTGTACGATACCAATTCAACCCCACCACATTCTCAATATAATTGATAAATCTAATTGTTAACTAGCCAAATTTTAATTTTAATGCAGATAATTGACTAAAGCAAGATGCCTAGCCTTAAAAGGGTTGTAAAATATATCACCAAGGTAAAATATCATAACCAAATAAGTCTTTATCCAAGTAAACACACAATAATCCAAATCAGCTAGCTTATCTATTGTTGAAATTTATCTAAAGTGGTTACAAACCATAATCTAAACCTAAAACATAAAAAATATCTAATTTTTTTTTTATGATTTACTATTGGGAGAAGAATAGTGGCCACTCTTTCTTGGGGATATGGAATAAACAAAGGACTAATTTGTATATATTTAAAACAATTGTAACACGATGAATAGGGTTGTCCACTACAAAATGTAGAAGATCCACTTTTTACTTTTTCAAGATCCAACATAAATTCAAAGGAATATTCTCCACTTGAAATATTTCTATGCTTTAAAAGAATGGATTTAACCAAGAGAAATATAAAGATAATGCACACTCAAAATTATATGACTACATTTTCACTTAAGTTTCATTCATAAAGAAGTCCAATAAGACATAGGGAGACAAATTAATTAATAAATCACACACATCCATAAACCATTGGTATGAAAAAATCCATAAAATTTACAAATTCATCCACAAATCATCTAGTAAAATCTGTCCATTTAACTATCCATCCATGTCTAAAATTAAGAGTAAAAGTAGACAAGTAGTTATATATCTCCACAAGTAATGATAAATTACAAGTGAGGAGTGATTCTCTTTCTTATGTGAAGGATCTAGTACTTCATCATTTACTAAAATCCCTCTAAACATAAGATAATGCATTTATATCTTACAAACCCTAGATATATGGAAGGAAAAAATAAAATATATATGATACAAGAGTGGATAGGTCTCAATATGCCCTAAAAATGCCTGATAAATGAAGATTAATGTTGAAAACAATAAATCATCCTCATAAACTATGTGTTATCCATGGCCACATATGACATAAATACTCTCCAAAGGTGGATGCATCACTCCAAAAAAGAATAGGCACTCAACAAGTAAAACATTTCCTCCAAAATTTGCAACATCTCATAATCAAAAGATCATATTATCCCTCAAATATGTGACTTCATCATGAGATATATCCAATCATCATGGAAAGTGTTATATCCATCATTAATATGTAAAGTCCATCATAAAAGTGTGCAAAATTTCAACATAAGACTGCCACATAACCTCAAATATGGGATGGGATGCCTAAAAAAGGGGCCATGCCATCATAAATTCCAACATCCCCAATTATGTATGGAATTCCCTCAATCAAGTGTGGAAGAATTCATCATCAACATCCTCCAAAGAACCATGCCTATACAAAAATCATCACTACGGAGGGCCTACAAGCATTTAAGTGTGACCATTCGACATATGTACAAGAGTGAAGACACAAAAAAATTGAATCATGTCAAATTTAAAATCCATTAGGTAGATCACATTAGATATCTTCTTCAAACTTGACATTAGGTTATAAATTTATGTAATTCTTCAAGTTTAGGTATGGGAGGATCACCGTAAAACCATATTATGTGTGTTACTAATAAGGAAGAGGAGTATTTCACAAGAAGCTAATCAAGGTCTAAGTGTAATTGAGAAAGTTACAAATTCCGACTTACTTCTTGGAATGGTGGCATTGACATGAAAATATAAATAAAATATTAATCCTCGTGAGCACCTTTTTAGAGAGAGAACTTATGCATTAAGTTACCCTAAATAAGTTACTAAAAGTTTCTTCACTTGTGTGATGAACATTCCTAGAATTCATTAACACTAAGAAAGAAAACAATTCTATTGTGAAGAGCATATCTTATAAAATCTTGTTGAATCCAAGGGTGGAATTGTTGGTGTTAATTGTAGCTTGTTGTAGAGATTTGATGGTTGCTAGTGTTTTCATGATTTTACCTTACTAGAGTTTGGAGAGCTAGATATTGTAAACATTTTGTGATACATTTCTTCGCATGTATTTCATTTTTTCTACATATGGATAAAGTATATTTCTATCAAAAATTATGTGATTGCTAACTGGATTGTGTCCTTGTGGTGTCTTCAAGGTTTATTAATTTCAAATATTTTTCATTCATGTTGACTTGATTTAACATAGGGTTGAGATTATTAAGCGATTAAATATATAACTTGAATATAAAAATCATACTTATATTAGAAAAAATATTCTAATAAAGAAATTTTCGAATCTGGTATACACTTGGTGAAGTGTCGCATAATGGACAAAACTCTTGGAAAATTGTTTGGGATGTTCAATGACATGTATCACAAGGAATATTCTGAAGTGACATGTCTTAAAAATCTTATACGAACACCTTAAAAAATATAGCATGTCATAGTGCTCATATCAAATTTTCTTCTTTTGTGACATGCTTTGTCTCTCCAAGGCTCTACAAAGAAATCACATTCTCACTATTATTTTTTTCCACAATAAATAACACACTTACAAAAAAAAAAATATAGCTCAAGCCTAGAAAACTCATCAAAAATGTAATAAAATGTCAATATGGTGTTTTCCTCCTCTGAATCCCCAACCTCTCAGAAATGCACCTCATGATAGCCACGAGTCAAATCGTAGAATTTAAACATGAAATTAGATCTATAATAAATTGAGTTCATCATAAAGAAAAAAAACGATCATTTAATGATATCACCATGAATCTCTTCCCCAATAATGTATAATGAATCATAGGTTTAGATCTCAGATAAAAAACCTACTTATATGTTATTGGGTGGTCTATGAATGCAATATTTGTGGGTGGATTGGATGGTGGAGGTGGGTGATGATCAACACCCATGTGTTTTTGATGCGGAACTAACCACTTATCAGTGATAAACATGATTATTTGTTCCCAAGATTTCTTTATCGGGGCTTAGGTGCTTTGTTTCATTCCATGGTGAATTTTAAGTCCAATTTCCAATTGCTACAAAAACGTTCATACATCAAACCCAAAGGTTTGATTGAAATCCCACGATTTTGTGTTGTTCCAAGAAAATATACTGACTTGTTCATACTACCAGTGCTCGGATTCTTACATCCAATTTCCAATCGTGACTGAGGATTGGAGTTCTTCAAAAATGCGATATCTCTTCTCAACAGAGAGTCAGACTTTTCCCTTATTCCTTGCACTAGCCAAAAACTTTGTAGTCGAAACCTTTTATCCACAATCAATAGAGGAGGGATCTCATCTTTAAAACCATCAGCTTACGTTTTTCCAATAGGCGTTACCTAGTTTAGACTTATTTTTAACAACCACAGGTGCTTACTTTCTCCTTAGTTCTTCGTAATATGACCAACTCTCATGCCCAAGCCCCAGCATTGCAACTTTATGAATGAATTGTCTGTTGGACACGTCTTCCTGGCTCCACTAATTGTTGATCTTTCTTGACACATCATCCGGCACTCACATCATCTCGGTCATTCGAAAAGTGCACAAAGACAATTTCCCTAAGATATAGACTCCAAGATTTTCTCCGTCAACTATTGGACCCTAGAACCTTTCATTAGTCATTCCTACTCCTTCAAAGCAGTGCTTAATCCTTCCACCTCCGAGATGATTCAACACAGACCCACCTCCACTCTATGCAACCCCAACCTCCTTTGTATTGGTTTGGCACACACGTCATCTTGTTCCTATTCAACCTATCTATTCCCATTAAATTATCCTCTTATACTTTTGGGATAAAGACTCCATCCCAGTGTTGTCAAGTTTTGGATTTTCCTCGAACATAGATTTGAATTATGGCTCTTGGTGCTGTTAAATTATGGACTCTCCTTGGTACCAAGAAAACATTATGTGTTGCACTCCTTTGTGTTCGACTTCACCTATTTACTTTAACTTTGGTTCTATTAATGTTATTTGATGGTTCTCTCTCACTCTTGCAATCCTCCCACTTAGAAAAACTCAATTTATCTATCTCTGGTTACGGTAATTTATGCACGTCCGGGCATGATTCAGATCCTGTCCATGCTTCTTTTTCGCTTACTATAATCATTTATGCTACATGACTCTAATTAAATTGGATTTTTGATATTGTATGTGAATCAACGATTAATACAAACTTCCTCCAAATTCAAAGAGACCCTCAGCCTTATCTGCATAAAATGTTCTCCCTCTTGAGCTTTAGTAGATTCCCTCATTGTCCCTGTTGACCTGCTATACATCACCGTGCACGCTCCCTATAGCGTTTAACTTTTCTTTGTATGCATCACACTTGTATAAAATAAAAAATTACAAATGCACATCATCACATATAATAGACATGAACTTGATTACACGGACTTCAAACACTCATAAATATTTCTTCCATTAATAAATATACACACATAGAGGGATTTACAAAGACCTCTCCTAGCCCGATTTACATTAATTCGGCCCTTGTTGGCCTTGCGGCCCTACTTGGCCTCTCGACTCTCTCTCCTCTATCTTTTTCATACTTCTACATCTATTTGGCTACAGAATTGTACAAGGGATTCTGAAACAAATTCTAGTTCAGATGAAAAATTTCCTCAACAAAATAACCACTATATCTTCTAGACATATTTTCTCCTTAAAATATCTAACCATCCCTATGATCTCCATACGTCTCTCAAATATTATTGATACTTATCCTATTTTCAAAGTAATTCATCACTTATATACATTTTCTCATAAAACATAGAAAAATAAATTAAATGATTTATTAGGGAACCAACTCCCTTGGTAAATGAAAAACCCCTATCTATAGTCAAAATGTGTTTTGAATTGGACGTAAGATGCTCCAGTATCATACTACCAAGGTAGAAGAAAATTCATGTTCTCCTGACCATTTGTTGTTATGGACAAATAAATCCTCCTGGATCCCAAATTTTATGTTGTAGTTTGTTATTTGCTCCATCATTTTGTTGTTGATTTCTTTATTCTTCAAGGTTGTTACAATTTATGTTGGAGTTCTCTTCATTCCTTGCTGATGTCGAATTTCTTAGTAATCTGCAATTTTTGGTCATCCATTCTTCTATGTCTAAGATACCTCATCTAATTCTTTTTAAGCACCAGTTTCCTAATCTCTTTAATTTCGATGTCCATTTTTTTTTGGGCCGGTACAAATTATTGCTTCCTTGCTCAACTTTGTTATTGTTGTTCGCCATTAACATTAAATATTCCTTGGTTACTGCTTTTGTTCCTTCATCCCTTCCAAATATATCATATTTTTGTTGGGTATTATTATCAGTCTTTCCCTCTAGTTGTTATATTTCCTCCATGGAAATATTACCCTTATCCTCCTTTGCACTACTACAATCCACCATAATTTCATTTGTTTCATACTCCATCCTCAGATCGTTTAGCTAGTCTTCCAAAATTTTCAGTTTTGTTACAACATTTTCCATGTTTACATATCATGGTCCTTATTTATTTCATTTGCACCATCATTTTTTTTTCACAAAAATTTTTATTAGTTGTCCATATTTGACATCTTTAGGAAAAAATTCTTCCTTTAGAAGATTCATTTCTTTACCAAGTTATGTCCATCATCTGTACACATAGAAAAGTTCATATTTTTTTCATCATCACCAACAAGTCCTGAACCCACACACCAATTATCATATTTAGAGTCAATATGAAATTTATATTCCATCAGTGATTCAGCCATCATATATTGATCATATAAACAACATGTAACACTCTCAAATGGCTTATCCTCATCATATTCATCACTATCTCTCTCTCCAAGGATTGATCCTTGCTTTGGTGACCAAATATATCCTACTTATACCTCATATTCAGTTGTTATGAGTTTCCTAACAAGGTTATGAACAAATACCTCATGTTCTTCCTTAGTTTCCTTGCATACAATTTATTAACTGATCATTGTATTAGTTTCATCCTTAGTACCCATCTATAGATCTGGTATCTTTCTTTGTCTTGAAATCACTTATTTTTCCTATTTAAATTTTCTCTTATCTCATCCATTTCTTCTCCATTTATTCTTTACTCCTTTTATTTCCAATTACTTCAGTTTTCTTCTTTTGAGTGTGATCTTTCTTTGAACCCTTCACATAACTATCAACAATGGTCCGGGATAAGTCAACACAGACCCACTGTGCGTTATCCCTCCTAAGATTAACTTTTCTCGGTCTACATAACACTCGTATATAGTAATAAAATGAAAATACACATTATCACAACAAATAGACATGAACATGTTTTCATAGACTTCAAACACTTAAACCAAGTTTTCTTTGATTAATAAATATACAAAAATACAAAGATTTCTAAAGACCTCTTTTGGCCTTATTTACATTAATACTGCCCTTCTTGGCCTTGTGGCCCTACTTGGCCTCTAATTCTCTCGACTCTCTCTCCTCTATCTCTATCACACTTCTACATCGATTTGGATACATAATTATACAAGTGATTCTGAACTAAATTATGGTTCAGATCCACAATTTCCTCAACATAATAACCACTATATCTCCTACATCTATTTTCTCTTCAAGAGATCTAACCAACCCTATGATCTCTCTAACCCTCTCGAATATTATCGAGACTTCTCCTATTTAAAATATGTTAGTGTCATTCTTTGCATCCCATCACTAGTGATAGAATGGAATATTATCATGTCTTGTTAGGGTCCCATAGTCCATTTTTTTTCATTTCACTAGATCTTCAGGCAAAAATTTGGTCACTGGGTATTAGGTCTAGGACTATTTTCACTCCTCCCAAAATTTTTATATGCTGGTCCATGTCACCACTCAACTGAGTGTATCATCATTTAGAGATTATCATCATAATTTCAGTCATATCCATCATGATTTCATTCATTTCAGTGTATCCATTAGGTCATTAGGGTTTCAAGGTCATCAAAACTGCCATTTCATGCATAAAATCCGGGAATCGGAAGAGTGGTAATAAATCAAGTTTCTTCTATAAATTTTGATTTTTAAATGTAATTTTATGTTTATATATGTAATAAGTACTTCAAAGTTCTTAATTTGTAGTTCAATGTTCCAAGGAAGATTCAAAAATTTCATATTACAAAATGTTCAAGGTTGTGAAGTCAAAAAGAGAATGAAAGTCATGCTACAAAAAGTCTTGTGGGGTCCATCATCACTCAAAGGGAGTCAATTCACATTTATAAAAGGGCCAAAATGTCACAAATGCATTTAATTTTTCCTCTTTCCCTTCATGATCGATCTCATCCTTTATTTGGTGAGAAAAAATTCATTTTTTCAACTCAAAGAGGAAAAAATTGGGAGGCGTTGCACATCTGTGAACTATTCTGTGCATCTAGAGGAGGCGTTGCATATGGATGAACTGTGTTGTGCATAGGCACTGCACATCTGTGAACTACACTGCACACATGGAAAAGTTGCCCAAATTTGCTCAAAACCATCCAAATTGATTTCTCAGAGCTCCATTCAGATTTTTCATCTTCCAAGCATCAAAAAAAGTAAGTACATTAATTGTTATATCCTCTCTTCCTTTGCAAACCAAGAAATTATGAAAAGCTTAGTTCCCTAGGGTTTTATAGGAATTTCATGCTTTTGGTTTACAAATGATCAACCGATGTTGTGAAACCCTAGTACCATTGTTCCTCCACCTTTTTTTTCTAGTTATACATTATTCCCATGCCTCACAAACCATTTCCCATCATTTTTTCATCATCTCCCTACAAACGCTAGCCATATTCTACCAAATTGGGTCATTTTCCTAGCTAAGAAGGTGTTTGAAATTCCCTATCTCACTTACTGCACTCATTTACCTGAATTTCACTCCCTAAACATTCCTAAGATCCCTGCCCCTCTCCCTAATTTTTTCTACCCCATATCCCTTCCCTAACTCCTTCATTTCATTCCCTTCACTCGATTTTCCCTGTTTTCTTCCCCTCCTATCATCTAGGGTTTCAATAATGGAAGGGGATTCCTCACCATTAGAGAAGAGAAGACAACACAAAGGGGGAAAGACACTAAGGTATGAGCCCTCAAATTGTAATGAAATCATTTCCTCACACTTCATCAGAAAATGCTTTGAATATGTCAATTTCCTAGGGTTTTTTCAAAGGGTGGAAGAGGTAGGTTACCATGAGGAGCTTACAAATTTGTTTGCGACCAACTTGATGGGATAAAAGGCCACCATTGTAGGGATTTATTTCACATTTTTAGTTTTTTCCATCTCTCTTGCCATAGGGATACCTAATCATGGGGAATATTGGTTCAAAGGCATGAACCTTGACCTTGAGCAATACAAATCGTTCATAAAGTCACGGTACAAAGAGACTCATTCTCACATTCTTCCATTCAGATACTTGCTGGAGAGGTATGCACCATTCATGAAGGTTGTGATGAAATTCTTCACATGTGAGGGTAGGCTTTCCATATTTTACCGATATCATAGTAGATTTCTCATGCACTTCATAGCAGTGAAGTCCCTAAACTTATGAAATCTCTTGTATAGGAGTGTGAGAAAGATGGAATAAAAGGTGAAATTCATGAACACAGATCATTACCCTACCCTCTTTCACCACAGCTTGGTGAATTTCATAGTTTTCCATCAGTTGGTAGAGAAGAACGTGACATGGGATGCTTCATTGAGACATCTTTGTAGATTCGCACAACTATTACACCAACTCAAAAACAAAACATAACATGTCAACACAGCCTATGGAGGGGGGATCATCAAGAAAAATTGGTGAGGTTTCAAAGAGGCCTAGGCCTAAGGTTACTCTCACCTATCAGAGAGGTAGGAATCTTGTGTTTTCTCATTGGAAATAGGAAGGGGCCAAGCCTAATTCACTATAGGGATCACCATTACCACAACATAAGAAATTTATGCATGATGAGGAGGAACATGACTTTGACTTGGCTGACTTGGAGGACCATGATGAGCAAGAAAAATTGCAAAGGATAATCAAAGACATGTATGCTTAGATAAAATAGCTCCAATACAATTTCGCAAGGTCCCAATTCATCATTTCATTCCTTGAATATGAGAATAGTCAACTCAATACACAACAATTGATTTTGGAGAAAAGGCTATTTGAGGAAAACAAACATGAGAGACGCAAACTGGTGGTTGAGAAAGATGAACATGATGAGCATGAACATGAGGTGAATAAGAAGAGGCCAAGAACCATGGGTCTTAAGAAGGCACTGCAGAAAGAGGAGCAGAACCCTATAGATGAGGAGCTCACTTTTAAAGAGAGGATTGCCAAAGAGTTCAATGAGGACAAGGATTTTTGGCTTGATAAGGTCAATAATCACTTGGAAAAGCTCTTATAAAATGTAAAAATTGATAACAAGATCCAGAAACACATGGCCACCCACTACCAAATAAGAACTCAAATTTCACACATAAAATTCAAGCAATTGTAAGACAAACTTAAGGAAACCCTATTCAAGCAAAAGAAGAAGGGGAAAATTGATTTTATTTCTGATGCCTCTATTATTTCATATCACACCTCATGCAGCACCTCTGGACAAATTTTGGGAAAATTTGGGGCAAATTTTGTTTTTTGGTCAAATTTGGTGAAAATTTGCAAAATTCAGAAATTTCACTGACGCTCGATAAGCAACGCTTTGGCGTTGCGCTTTTTTACTCATGGATCCAAATGAAAAGTGGCTTAAATTTTTGGATAGCTTATGCCCTCCCCCCAAAACCAATTCCGTCATATTTTCCAGAAAGGGCTCATATTTTGAGAAAAATGAAGAAAAGAGGTAAAAAATCAGCATTCTCCCTCAATTTTTTACAAGCGGTGCGCATCTGGAGACACCATGGGAGAATGCGTTTTTGAAGGCCTTCCCATGGGTCATTTTAAAAAATTCAAATTGTTCTAGAAACTAGATAGATATGGCTAGTTTACCATTCTCTCATATTTCGATTTCTACTTCAGGAAGGTTCCAAAAAGTGGCTTCCAAGTTGGCCCTGTGCTTCTCCAAATTTCTGAGATTTATATAAATATTTCACTATGTAATTTCCGCCAATTTCCAGTTTGACTTTTGAAAAAGTGAAAAAGTGAATTTATATGAATGATAAGGTAAAAATTTAAATGTAAATGGTAAAAATGGAGGTAAATAGGTGTCTTATCTTCTATTTATTGCTTTGAGGATATGTCTCTTAGTGGCTAGATTAAGGAGGAATTTGTTGTGTAACCTCCCTACTGTGTAGAAGAATTCAGATAGATGCATGCATTTTACTTTCTTGCTGGGAAGTTCGACCTCAAAGGGAGGATTTAGACCTCAGTATCTATATGAGGCAATTTGTAATCATTTCCAAGGGCTGGAATCTTGGAAATTGAGCTAGTGTATTCCAGTTTGACAAAGTAATACAGTGAATACAAAGAAAAGTTGCAACTTAAATTTAGGTATTCATGTGGTGAGATTTTATGGCTATGTTTCTCTTTTGTAAGTCACTCCATTGAATTATTTCTATTTCCATTACATATCTTATGCTTTCAGTCATTGTCTTAATAGTATTTAAGAAAGATTCATTAGGAATACATGCCCTATTTGATGTGATGATTATGTTGTGTTTATATTCTTCTTAAGGAATAAATTCATATTTTTATGCTTGTTCTTGATATCGCTTTTCATCTTACACCATAACCATACAACATAAAGGGTCACTCAAGCTTTCCTACCTTTCCCCTTCAATCCCCTGCAATTTTTCCTCTTGTTTTCAAAGCCTAGCTCTAAAGGTCCATTTTCATCCAGCATAAAAAACCAAATCAACCAAACCCTAATCTGCATATCTAGCCTAAAATATCCATGATCTAGTCAAGTTGGTTGTGAATCTCATTGAGAGAGCCCTCTTAACCTAGTAGGGCTAGCTACTAGGTAAAACCTGTTTGTGGTCCTTTGCTGGTCTCTTTTCAGCCTTCCAAGATTCAGTGGAGTGATAACACAATATTAATCACTTATATATATTTTCTCATGAAAAAATATGAAAATAAATTAAATAATTTATTAGGGATCAAACACCCTTGGTAAATCAAAGACCCTTATCACTAGTCAAAATGAGTTTTTACCATATCAAAAGCCTCCACAATTAGTTTTCGGTCAATGTTTCCAAATCCATAAAGTGTTGGTAATGTGTTCAAAAAAAGTATTCCAGTTGATATATGTTACAATACTCCTAAGCCTTCTTTCATGTTTTTTGTTCCTGAACCATCTTTACATCATCATCATTCTCTCTCAAATCTTGATGCCTTTTTTGTGTTGTTTATGGGGGATACATCAAGGCCCTCCTACGACAGGTCACTTCAGGTTGAAATTAGTTCATAATCCATGAATTTTACTTAGATACTCCATTTATTACCTTGGATCTTGTATACACCAATGGAAATTTTCCTCACTATCAGCAACAAGTCCTGATTATTGGCCTTTGACCAAAATATTCTGCGTTGTTTTGAACTTCAGCTCATCTATTCACACCCCATATATTGTATTATAGTACCTTGAGAACCATTCACATCATCAGTGGTTTCTCTCACACCTATTAATGGCTTACATCATTAGCTGGTAATCATATGGTGTCTACCATGTTCGACTTCAACTGATTTATTTGCATGGTGAGACTCATACATTAAGTGATCGAGTCAACGTGATAGAATACCATGGATCTAGTTCTATCCATTTGGGTCACGATTTCAGGATTCATAAAGGATAAAAAAAGTATCATGACTATTGTCAGTGAGACAATCATCCAAGCATGGGTCCAAACGGTGTCATCAGTGGATGAGAGTACTTGATCATTTTACATTTAATATTGGATTATATGTTGAGCATGGGTATGCCTCCCTCAATGATGATATCATGATGAAAATTTATTGTAACAGATGATGATATTGACTGATTGTTCTTGATTTAGACTTGTCACAATGTAAAACACTTCAATCATTAACTATTGCTTCTAACTTTGTACCTTAAGGGAAAATCTGTTACATCCCATTTTGTCACATTTGGTCAATAGGGCTACAAACCATATCAATCAATATCCATGAACATTATTTCATCATCCATTCAAAAGTTCATAAGCATCATTTCTCCAAAAACAATCTGAGTTTCTCGGACCAATTGCCCAAAAAAATTGTTTTTAAGCCCATAACACATTTCCTTCTTGTCCTTCCATCATATATGGATCTCAAGCCGATACTGGTAAATCCTAAACTACCACACTCATCCATTAAATATTTTGTCTCGCATAAGGTCTGGGTTTGCTTTTGGAGATTGCTAGTGCCCTCATGTTGTTGCCTTGAACCTAAAGGAGTCATCATATTCATACATTAGGGTTGATATTGAGATGGTCTTTTTGACAAGGTATGAAAAGTCAACTTAGGGAGACATCTACAATATCAACTACTATTTTATTCTTGTAATCTCTCTCCTATATTTTAATATAAAGAGTATCTTGTTTTCCTATATTTGTTGTGTTATGTTTGCAATTAGGTATTTTAATTCCATGTTGATTCATTGAATAACGATTTTATATTTTCATACGTGTATGTTGTGGATCCTTTTCTTGATTTATTCATCTCTATAGGTTCTAATTATAGTACTTGGAGCTATAATTGGAGCTTACAAGCGAGGAGGAAAGAAAGGCTTGCTACATATTTCTACTAGGCTTCTTTCCCATACTACAATTTCTCTAAGGAATACTTTATTCTTTGTATCTTCTGTTTTTCTAGATTAGACCACTAGTTCTAGGGAATTCACCTTTGTCTATAGTCGTGAAAATTCTCCATAACAAATTGGAGATTCCACTATGGAGTGATTCTTCCCTTAGTGATTTCCTTGACCTTAGCATATTTTTCACCTCTTAAAGCTGTCTTAATTGAATCACTCACAAAATGATTGACCTTAGGAAAACACCTTTTTGAGCTTTCTTTCATTTTTTTGTCGTTCTTTGGCCAAAACTATCCCAATACATTCCCTGATCTGGAGACCAAGCACTTCATTGCACTTTATCCTTCTTTGTACATGCGCAACA
Source organism: Pinus albicaulis (assembly GCA_034641835.2). Taxonomy (NCBI): domain Eukaryota; kingdom Viridiplantae; phylum Streptophyta; class Pinopsida; order Pinales; family Pinaceae; genus Pinus; species Pinus albicaulis. The sequence continues at coordinate 998,214,971 of CM076571.1, forward strand.
GAGTAGTGGTGTTTGTTTTGCACTTGTCCTAATTCCTATAAGATGCAAATTTTTTCTTTCCTTTTCCTTTCTCATTTATTTGCTTTTGTCTAGAAAGTTTTCCTTGTGTCTATGAGTGTGTCCCTATCTCTGAATAACCTTCATTATGTTTTATTTTGGTTTTATTAGAATTTGATGAGAATTTCTTTGGGTTTTTCTTTGCTCTTTTCAATTAGGTATTTTTCAAACTTTTTTCTTGATCATTTATTGGCTTGAAGAAATTTATATTATAGTCATATTATTTTTTATTTATCTTGTTAATTATCTTGTTCAATATTAGTTTTCATTGCATCTGAAGATTAAGAGAAAATAAAAGAAAAATGATTATTTTCATTACATATAGGGCTTTAATTTTGACTTTAAGAGTGAAGTTGAGGAGATTGATTGTTGCATAACATGTTTGTTGCATTGTTTATTGATTTCTTCTTCCCCTACTTAGCTAGGATGACTTTCATTGTTAAAATCAAAATTGAAAGAGTTGTTTATGTCATATTAGTTTAATCATAGGTGTGTTCAAGCGACATAGTGTTTTGCGCCTTTAAAACTGAAACATAATCAAAGATCAACTCTAAAATTTACTGAATCAACCTAAGGATAATTTTTCACATTAACACAAACATGTTGTGTTCTAACCTAGAGATGTGTTATGATGTCTTTAAACTTAGGAGTTGTCATTATTTTTCAATGTTAAATTTCATGGGTGATATCCCATACCACATAAATAAGTGTATAGGACCATTCTCCACATACGTTAAATTATATTTCATGGTGCTCCATGCATGATAAGTATATGGGAGCGCTCTCATTGAATGGTTACGCATTAGAAAACACTACCACAGATTGTGCTTCAACGTACCTTCGAGTATATTTTGGAATTACCCTATAGGTTGCTATCCCACCATAGGAAATTGAGTCAGTCATCTTGTACACTGTGACACACCGAACACAACATTCAGGGATATTTCTTGCACGCACATAAATCCTTGGTTTACCAAGGTTGTATATCGTAGTTCCAGTGACTTTATAACCCTTTTTCCTAGTTACTCGTGTTTTTTTTTATTTTGTGTATTTAATTTCTAAAATAAATTAATTAACCTCATAATAACGTCCTCACTGTGGAAAAACTCCTTAATATATGTTAGGTTGAGACTAATGGCAACAATTCTTGAGTTCACCAGTCAAGGAAACCCCTTTGACGATAATTATGGTCCTTTTCCTCCTTTTGGAAATATTAGTTTTCCTTATATGGAAACAGTGATCCTTCCTAGATTTACCATTGGTTTACCAGCTTGGTTATTTTCAACCTCCTTGGTTCTAAATGTCGAAATTTCTACTCAACCAAGTAGTCCTCCACTTGAACAAGTTGATCCTAAGATTGACACTTTTTTTTCTTCGCCTATTCAATATTATTCCTCTTCTTCCTCTTTTGTTAGTGAAATCCTCAAAGTTAGTATCCAGGTGGATAAGAAGAGGAATGAAAGGAAGATTAACAAGAAAAAAAATAAGTATAGGGGCAACCAATAAACCATTGCTACCGATGAAATTGATGTTTAGAAACCTTAAAAGCCTCGTAAAGTGAAATTCCCTTGCATGTTGTGTAACGATTACCACCTTCGTAGGGATTTCAATGGAATTCCATAGGTATTATAAGTTTGGTCCATAGGATCACATCAACCCTAGTCATCAACCTCCGGAGATCATAGCGGTGACAAACCACCAACTAATGACAGTCATATCCACGTGGAAAAGGGTAAAGCTAGTTTCCATGTAGGTTATGTGAAGAGAATAATCCTATTCACCTTTTTCCTTATATTGATGGAGCCTCAAAAGTGTTGGAAAACATTACAACTTCTCAGCCTCATCTTTCGGCTGGTTATCGAAAGCTTTCTCCCAAAACTCTGCTAATTGATGAAGTGATTGATTAGAATTTGAATCTTGTCAATCCCACTCTCTCTGAACGTGAATCCTACGAGTCCTTTCTATACAAACCATTGGTTGATAATATGGTTGACTCAATTCCACCTTCCATTGATCATCTATTTCCCATAAACAATTACTCTCATACCACATAGGTTCTTCTCGTTTCTTCAGGTTCCAATGAACTATGGGGAAATCCTCCCATTCGAACAATGCAGAGAGACCATCCTTCCGTTACCATGGCATAGGGTGGAAATCCCCCCATTCCCACAACACAGGGGATAATTTCTCCCATTCCTATCACATAAGGTGGTAGTTCTCACATTCCTACGAAAACCCCTCCAAGTAGTATGGTCACTTCCTTTGATTGTTGTCAACTAGAAGGATATCATCTTTCTCCTTAGGTTCCCTTGTAGATCATAGTAAATTATTATAATATGGTTGTACATGGAATATTCATATACGAAGGTGTGTCAATTAGTATTTTGTCATCAATTACATGGAAATATTTTGGTTCTTTGGAGCTTGTGCCCATTACCTAGAATTTTTTGGCATTTAACAGAGGAACTATTCAACCATTAGGGATCATTACTCAATTGCTTATTACTTTGGGAGGAAATGGTGTCTATATCGATGTGATGGTAGTCCAAGGCCATTTGGAATTTAATTTAATCCTTGGGCATGCCTATTTTTATGACATGGGAGCCCTTATCTCTTTAATATTTTATGTGACTAGCTTCCTACATAAAGGAAGAATCGTGACGATTGACCAAATTTCATTCACTAGTCCTAATTCGAATCTCCCAATCAACCAAATTCCATAAATGTTTCAAATATCCAAGTGATATCTTTCCCTCCATAGGTTAATTATGTGGAAACCTATTCCATGACCACATATATTGATGATCTAGTAGGTGACGTAGTGCATCATGTATTGGGATAACTGGTGCCTCATCTTTCCTTTGGAGCCTTTGGTAGGTCTTGCTTCTGGAGAATATTTTAACCATATTATGTTAACTTCTTGGAATAAATGGTCTCTGGGGAGCCATTATTAATATAAATAGATATATCAGAGCAAATTTCCTTGTCTTGTGTCAAGCTCGTTAAAAAATGAAACAAGGTCTTATGATTAGAGTTCTTTTCATGTGTCAAGCTCATTAGAAAATGAAATAAGGTATTATGAGCAGAGTTCTTTTCCCATGTCAAACTCATTAAAAAATTAAACAAATCCCCTTCCAATTCGAATCTTTGATTATATCTTGTAAATTATCAGTCGATTCTTTCACTTGATCTCATAAATGAACCTTCATTCCATCTTCCTATTATTAACCAATAGTCTACTTAGGTGAATTAAATGAATCATGGGGGGAATGTATTTAGAATTAATTCATTATTTTGAGGCCATGAAAACCAATTCCAATCATATTTTCCCCATGTTCCAATATTTTGTAAAAATAAAACCATCTTAGCAAACTCTCAAGCATAGATTTTTCTCATTTCAAGCTTGTGTAAAAATGAAACCACTTTCAAGTATTCTCAAGCACAGTTTCCCTTGTTTCAAGCTTGTGTAAAAATGAAACCATTCTCATCCTCTGCCTCGTGATTTCCATTTTAATCAGCCTATTTCTGCCAGATGAGCCTTAGTTTTCCCATTGCATCGTTACCATCTCCTTGGTTTATCATACAGTTTCAATTGGTTTTTTCACCCTTTCATAAGCAACCGATGTGATGAGTGGTATTATTAGCCACCATATTGACCTCTACATGTTTTGAGAAGTTGCATCATGATCGGAACTAGTTTCTACCCTTTATACACTCATTCCTCTAGGAGGAGTCCTCTTTCAGCTCTTTTCAAATTCCAAAAACATGAAAATATCGCTGAGAAATTGTCTTTTAAAATTCATTAAAGTAAATGAAAAGGTGTCTACTTAGTATAAATTTAACCCTTTTCTGAAATTAGATACAATATTTAGGAAAAAGGAATATCTTAGTATAATATGGCTAAGAGGTTCACGTGGGTGTCGTTTTCTGCCTTTTCGGACTCAAGAGACAATTTTATGAAAATGAACCTTTGGAGTTTTATTTTTCGCCCCTTTTTCAAACTCTCTAAACATGAAAAAGGAGCCAAGTTATACCATTGTTGGACTGGTGAAAGAATCAAACAATATTGAACTTTTCAAACATGATGAGATCGAACTAGTCCTTCTCAAGGTTCGTTAAAAATACTTAGAGGGATTCATCGGAATGATGAAATTATAAATCAAGCATATGTTATCCTCCTCTAGCTTGTCAAAAATAAAGAGGTACTAACCAAAAATGGTTGGGGAAATTGGTAAAACATGGTACTCAACCTATTAATGGTATTGAGTCACTCTTTAACATTACACTCTCTCACTTCATCTCCATGACTGTTGAGTTGGGAAATATTCTTACCTTTTTTATTCATCATGCCATATCAAAATCCTCGATAATTGATTTTGGGTCAATGTTGCAAACTCCATAATGTGTTGCCAATGTGTTCAAGAGAATTATTTCAGTTGATATATGTTACAATACTCCCAAGCCATATTTCATGTATGTCACTCATTAACTAACTTTATATCAACATCATTTTGTCTCAAATCTTGATACTCGTTTTGTGTCATTGTTGGGGGATACATCAAGGCCCTCTTGAGATGAGTCATTTACTATAGACATCAGCTCATTATCTAGGAATTTGACTTAGAAACTCCCTTTCATACCTTGGTTCTTGAATACATCAATGGCAACTTTCCTCGCTATTGACAACAGGCCCTGATCACTGGCCTTCAACCAGAATATTTTGTGTTGTGTTCTAATTTAGCTCATCTATTCACACCACATAGATTATACTACAGTACCTTGAGAACCATTCACATCATCGATGGTTTCTCTCACACTTGTTAATGACTTACCTCATTGGTTGATAATCATATGGTGTCTACCATGTTCGTCTTTATATCATTTATTCATATGGTTAGACTCGTACATTAATCGATTAAGTGAATGAGTTAAAATACCCCAGATCTAGTTCCATCCATTTAGGCTATGATTTCATTATTCATACAGGATCACAAAAGTACGATGGTTATGATCAGTGAGACATTCATCCAAGCATGGGTACACACTTTGTCATCAGGAGACAAGACTACTTGATCATTGTACATGTAATATTGGCTTATATGTTGAGCATGGGTATTTGTCCCTCATGATGATGTCATGATGAAAATGTATTGCAACAGATGATGATCTCGACCGATTTTTCTTGATCCAGACTTGTCATAAGCTAAAACACCTAAGTCATTAGCAACTAATTATGAATTTGTAATTTAGGGGGAAATATGTTACATGCCATTTTGTCACATATGCTCAATAGGTCTACAAACTGGATCAATCAACATCCATCAGAATTTTTTCATCATCCATTCACAAATCCATAAGCATCATTTCTCCAAAAATTCTAAGTTTATGGGACCAATTGGTCCAAAACATTGTTTTTAGCACCAATGCACAATGCCTTCTTGGCCACCTATGTTCAGTGCATGTTACATACTTGTTCACTGGCACTGGTGAGCACATATTCCTCCCTTTTGCAGGTGCACTGATTCTAGTAATTCTTGAAAATAAAAAATATCTTTGAATCTTCCTCTTCTAGGAGATTCCAATGTAGTTTTAACTATTTACCATGGATAGAGAGCTCAAATTCCTATACGTTACTATCTTGGAGATCTTATCTCTTATCCCTTGATCTCATCCTCTCATCATATGTGGTTCTCTATCCCATAATGGAAATTCCTAAACAACCACACTCATCCTGTAAATTTACTACCTCCCATAAGGTATGGGTTGGATTTTAGATATTGCTAGTGCCCTGATGTTGTTTCCTTGAACCTAAAGCAGTCATCATATTCATGCATTAGGGTTGATATTGAGGTGTTATTTGTAACAAGGAAGGACAAGTCAACTTGGGGAGACATCTACAAAGTTAGCTATTGTTTATGGTTGTAAACTCTCTCCTATATTTATTAATATAAGAAGTATATTTCTTTCCTATATTTTCTGTGTTATGTTTGCACTCATGTATTTCAATGCCATTCTGGTTTATTGTATATAGATTTTAGATTAGGCTAGAGGGATGTCTTCAATCCATTAGTTATTTTAATTGTGTGTGGAGGTTCTATTTATAATACTTGGAGATAGAATTGGAGCTTACAAGTGAGGAGGAAAGAAATGATTACTACAGATTCTAGGTAGGCTTCTTTCACATACTCTAAGTTCTTTAAGGAAAGCTTCATGTTTTTTGTCTTCTATTGTTCTATATCATATGAATATATCTAGGGAATTCAACTTTGTCCACAATCGTGAAAATTTCACATAAAACTCCCAAGGAAGAAAAAAATTTATGGCCTCCTCACCATGTGTTGTTATGGACTAATAAAATTCTCCTGGATCCTAGATTTTATTTTGTAACTCATTATTTTCTCCATCATGTTGTTTTTTCTATGATGTTTTTTCCTTCATTATTCTAGGTTTTTATACTTTATGTTGTTTTTATCCTCCTTCCTTGTTGATGTAGACTCACTTAGTCATCTGCAATATACTATCATGCATTCTTCTATGTCTAAGATACCTCCTATGAGGCTTATTTTAGCATGAATTTCCTCATCTCTTCAATTTTGATGTCCATATTTTCTTCTGGCTAATACAAATCACTAATTCCTTCTTGAGATTTGTTGTTATTGTTCTCCATTGACATTAATTATTTCCTTGGTCGCCACTTTTTTCCTTAATCCTTTCCAAAGATATCATATTTCTGTTGGGACTTATTATCGTTTTTTCCCACTAGTTGTTATATTTCCTCCATGGAAAACTGTCCCTTATCCTCCTTTGCACTACTGCAATCCACCAGGATCATGAACCAATGCAAATCCTATGTAGCAACTAAGGATAACCCCAATCAAAGAAGACCCTTGGATACAACACGACTCGACCCGACCCGACCCGCTCGAACATGTTTCCTTGGGCACCCTCGCATGACACGACCTCGCCCAACTAGCCTAAACGCGCTTCCTTGGGTGGCCTCACATGGCACAACCCAATTGGACCCGACCCAACCAACACGAACGCATTTCCTTGGGCGCCCTCACACTACCCAACACGACCCGACCCAGCTGCATTCCTTGGGCACCCTCACATGACCCGATCCAACCCAACCCGCACGAATGGTTTTCCTTGGGTACCCTCACACAACACAACCCAACCTAACCGAAACTAAATGTGTTTCCTTAGGGGTCATCAAACAACCTAACTCGACCCAACCTGCCTGAACGTCGAAGGCACGAGGGACCAAATGGGAAATGGGTCGCACAAACGTGCACAAGGCACATAGGTGATCAAAACTTAGCATTTTTTATATGACCTCCCTCACATGATCCAACCTGAACATGTTTCCTATGGCGCCCTCACACGACACGACCCAACCCACACAAACAAATGTAGAAGGGAGAAAATGGAAAACGGATCACATAAACGTGCATAAGGAACACGAGTGGTCGCAACTTAGAATTTTTTATACAAACACCCTCAAACTACTTGACCCAACCCGACCCAACCCGCCCAAATGAATTTCCCTGGGCAACCTCACATGACCCAACTCGACCTAACTCGCCTGAACGTGTTTCCCTGGGCGCCCTCACAAGACCTGACACGAACCGACCCGACCCGCCTGAATTCTCTTCCTTGGGTGCCCTCACATGGCATGACTCAACCTGACCCACCAAAAAATGTTTCCCTAGGTACCCTCACACGACCTGCCCGACCTGCACGAACATGTTTCCTTGGGCGCGGTCACACGACCTGATCCAACGCGACCCACCCGAACACATTTTCTTGGGCCCCCTCACATGACACAACTCGACCCAACCTGACCCGCTTGAACACATCTCCTTAGGTGCTCTCGCACAACACGACGAGACCCGACCCGCCTGAACGCGCTTCCTTGGGCGGCCTCACATGGCATGACCCAACCGAACCAAACCCAACCTATTCGAACATGTTTCCTTGGGCGTCCTCACATGACCCGACACGACCCGACCAGGATGTGTTCCTTGGGCACCCTCACACGACCCAACCCAAACCGAACCGCCCAAACGCATTTCCTTGAGCACCCTCACAATATGGATGACCTGTTGAAAATGCAACAAGATGGTGGAGCTTAGTGAAATGAAGTCGCCTTCACTAAGTGGGCCCACAGGCTATTTTTGGCGCAAAGTCTATTTTTAGACATATGGAGCATCGTATAGGAGTTGCAGTATGCTATTCTTGGATGATTGGTCGAGTTTGTAAAAATAGATGGACCTCTATTTTTAGACATATAGGTCGAAGTCTATTTTTAGACTGCCTGTCTAAAAATAGGTCAGTCAAATATTATTAGCCCTTAATAATATTTGGACTATAAACTTTCAGATTTATTCTCTTCAGCCACTGTGATTAGAACTGCAGAATGTGCAGCCCATACACTGACAAAGAAAATTATACTGTAGCTGAGGTTTGATAGCGGCATAGGTGTCACGCCCCAACTTGATTGGGGCTCCCAATGCATGAGGTTTGAGTAGAGTTAGTGATGGGACGGTTAGATGAAATTTATATTCAGTCTTTCATTAAACATTGTATTGCAGTTATTTAGCCCAACATGTAATAATAGGAGGTAGATGGATGCAATATTATTTTAATTCTGTTGTCCTCATTATTCAACTAAAAAAAGACTTATCGATTCACTACAGTGCATGGACAGTTCAGTGAAGACCAGTGGAAGAGGTAGATGAAAGGGTGAGTTTGCTATTAGTTGCGACAGCAGTTGTGCATGAGATTTGCACAAGCATTGGAGGATATTGCCAATGATGATTGTGCAGTTGGAGTTAAGGAGATTCAAACTTGGATCTCTCATTCAACCAACTTGGATTGCGCAATAGAGGCAGGCAATTAGTGGATGAGTTTTGAACCTGTGACTTGTTCAAAACTGAGCTAGTTTTGTGTGTAACTTTTGGAGACAGTACTGAGTACTTGTGAGGAGTATTGTACTGAGATTGTTACATGTTCTCTTCTATTATAATATAAAAAATAGCTGGGGGTTTTTAGCTATAAGCTTTCCCCATTACATACTGTGTCAGATGTGTGTTTGATTATTGTGTTTATGTGCGCATGCGATTGTTTCTATTTCCGCATATTGATGATCGATTGTAGAAAAGGTTATGTGTTATACATGAATTCGAATTAGTGTATGATCAAGATAATCTCAGTGGATAAATATTCATTATTCAGCAAATTTCTACATGGTATTGGAGTGAATTGATCATCGGGATCTATTACAGTGATTACAATATTATTTCGGTAGACAGAGTCTGTATCGGGCCAGGTAGCCTCTGGATCCATCCTTTCTCTGAAAGGTGATATATCCAGTAAATGCCCATACAGTCGATCTTTGTGCTAGAAATAATTTGTTCTCACTGATCCAGAAGAAGTTGAGTTTTGAGCTTGGAATTCAAATTTTGCAGCAGATTTGTTTCTTGGTGCCATAGTTGAAAATGTCTTTCAATGGTTTGTGACTTGAATATGCCCTTGAAGGCAGTTCGAATTATGTTGCATGGAAATATTGGATGGAGGCGGTATTATAAGATAATTGGCTGAAGGATTTCGTAGATATGGATGTCCAAAATCCTACTGATCCTGCTGAAGTTGAAGCTTGGCAAAAGAAGATGGCGAAATGTCGAAGGATTCTGTTGGAGGGTGTAAAGGATCACATTGTATCCAGCCTGCATGGAAAAGCTTCTCCATACTTGATGTCGAAAGCGTTGACAGATCTATTGCAGAGCAAGAGCGATCAAAGGAAGCTGGCGCTCAAAGATAAACTCAGAAAAATTAAGATGGAGAAAGGCGACAGTATCGCCAAATACCTCACAAAGTTCACTCAATGCAGAGATGAGCTGGGAAGTGTGGGGGTGACTGTCGAAGAAGAGGACATGGTAGACCTGGCTCTCCTTGGTCTTCCGAAGGCTTGGCATTCCTATCAGGACTCTGTCAATGGTCGGGAGAAGTTGCCGGGATGGGAGCAACTTTGGGCGGATCTCATGCAAGAGGAGATAAGGAGGACTACCAGGGACGGATCTTCATCAAAGGTATCTGATGAAGAAAATTGCGCTTTGGCTGCCAAAGCAAAGAAGGGGAACGTGGAGAAGGCTATGGGTCGGTGCAAAAGGCAAGACATGTCCACGGGTGAAGTGTTTTCCTTTGTCACCGGCACGGACACTATGCCACAAATTGTCCCGCGAGAAGAAGAAAAATAAGAAAAGTTGCTAGATACGCGACGGGAGAACGTGGCCTCCCGATTCAGCGGATTTTTCGCGATCGCCAACGGTTTCAAGTGTTCTGGGATCAGTATGGTTCTTGGAAAGTGGTGCGTCATTTCATATGACGGGAGATCGGGAGTTGTTCTCAGATCTGGAGGACAAATATTTGGGTGTGCACATCGAGATGGGCGATGATGGTAGATACAGTGCGACTGGTATCGGTACCATATCCTTTCAGAGGGAGTCTGGTAAACCCTTTGTATTGAAGGATGTTATGCATGTACCTGGATTGAAGAAGAACTTGATCTCTGTGGCGATGTTGGAGGATAAGGGGTATGATGTGGTCTTCAGCGAAGGAAAAGCCTTCCTGCGCAGTAAGACTACTGGAGAGACCCGGAAGATAGGGTTTCGAACCAAGAACCTTTATCAGTTGCAGGTAGATGGCTGCGCAGCAATGGCATGCAAGGCGGGAGAAGTGGTGAGCCGGGATGATGAGGGCGAACTGTGGCACAGGAGATTGGGCCACCTTCACCATGGAGCTTTGAAGATTCTGCAGCAGATTTCTACTGGGCTTCCTAAGGGCACTCTTGCGCGGTCAGATCAGTGCAAGGGGTGTACTTTAGGGAAGTATGTGAAAGCCACCTTTCACGAGAAGGATAGTCGCGCCACGACGATCCTTGAGAGAGTTCACACAGACGTGTGTGGTCCTTTCTCTGTAGCTTCGACAGCAAAGCACAAGTACTATGTGATCTTTGTTGATGATTTCTCTTAGAAGTGTTGGATCTTCTTCATGCAGAAGAAGAGCGAGACATTTTCAAAGTTCTGTGAATTCAAGGCGCTGGTTGAGAAGGAATCGGGGAAGCATGTGAAGGCTCTTAGGAGCGACAATGGTGGTGAATTCATCTCTCTCGAATTCAAAGACTTTGCGAGCGCGAAGGGACCGGAGGAAGCTCATTGCCCATAACCACGGTAGAAAGGGTTTTGTGAGCGAAGAACCCAAGCAACGTGGGTCTTGCGTAATGATGTTGCTGATGGAACCTACCCTTCACTTGTGGGGTGAGCATGCAATGCGCGATGTATGTGTAGAACCCCGCCGTTGTCCTCACAAGATTATTGGCATGAGTACACCGGAGGAGGCGTTTTCTGGCAAGAGGCCTGATATTTCTCATCTGAGAATTTTTGGCTCACCTGTCTACATGCATGTGACGAAGGATGCCAGAAAGAAGTTGGATCCGACCGCAGAGGTTGGAATATTTGTGGGGTACACTGATACACCTCACAACTATCGGGTGTATTTTCCAGACAGTCTCAAGACTGTTGTGCGACGGGGTATCAAATTTCAGGAGGAGAAAGCCATGCAGTGTTCGCTTGAGAGGGAGCCACACTTGCATGCAGATGAGGAGCTATTAGTTCCTAAGGAGGAGCTTTCGGATGTGGATCAGCCACAAGAGGAAGTTCATGAGGTGGAAGAAACCACTCATGCAGCGCCAACCATCAGAGGGCGCAACCACACTACAGAAGCTGAGCGACTGGCTCGAGATGCAGAGAAGGTTGTACGACCACCTACAGCACAACGCAGATAGAGGCAGTCACCGGACCGGTACACTGGATACATGGCTCTTATGAGCAAATGTGTCGTGAAAGAACCATCCTCTTTCGAGGAAGTTGTGGAGGAACCCACATGGGTAGATGCCATGGTGGAAGAGTATGATTCTATTGTCAGAAACAAGGCATGGGAGATTGTCCCACGACCGGAAGGGAAATCAGTGGTGGGTTCGCGATGGATCTACAAAGTGAAGCAGGCGGCTGACGGGAGCGTGGAGAAGTACAAGGAAAGATTTGTTGCCCGTGGCTTCTCACAGATCGAGCGGATCGATTATGATGAGACCTTTGCACCTATCGCAAGGTACTCTTCCATACGGATGATCCTAGCTCTCTCAGCGTAGATGGGATGGCACATCCATCAGATGGATGTGAAGACTGCGTTCCTCAACGGAGTCATTGAGGAGGAGGTGTACATAGAGCAGCCTGAAGGTTTCGAGATGACTAGACCTTCTTGAACATCAAAGGTATGAGGAAGAAAATGAAAAACGGGTTGCAAAAACGTGCACAAGTCACACGGGAGGTCACAACTTAGCATTTTTGATACAACATCGATCACATGATCCATCTACTGCTTTCTTGGTCTGCTAAACTGACTTGCACCTGACAAGTTTATGATTGGAAGATAGTGAAACGAAATCCCAAGTCTGGTTCTCAATGAGAGAGTTGTATTCCATGTCCATTGTTGCCTCCCATTCAGGATGGCTAGCTACTTCTGCATAAGTCCGTGGATCAGATGCATTCATATATAACCATGCATGGCCATGCATGGATCCATAACTAAGAGTTCTTCTGGATCTTCCTCAAATAGAGGTATAGAGGCAAGATCATCAAAGAGATGACTCATGATACACCATTTTTGTGTTGAAGGTGGTCCATAATATTTTGAACTACATGAGGATGTATGATCTTGATGTTCGAAAATTAGTGATCCAATAGGTGTCGCATGCAAAGGCTCATCTTCATCAGAATTTTGATCTAAAGTATCATCAACATACTCAACAATGAGTGTTGAGGGAAACTTGGTAACATGTTCATATGCTGGTGCATGCAAAATATCTTTGTCAAACTTTACACTCCTTTCAATAAAGAGCTCTTCAGTGTTAATATCAAGCAATCTATACCCTTTGACTTCATCAAAATATCCAACAAACATGCATGCTTTACTTTGATGCTCCAAATCCTTACTCTTCTCATGGTTGAGATCTAAAAAATGTGGAAATGACTGAATTCAGGTTGCATATCAGTCTAAGCGTCAAAAGGTGGTTTTACAGTAATATATTTATGAGGAGATCTATTATGGATGAATGATGCACAATCGATAGCTTCAACGCACAAATTTGACGAAAGAGATCTTGCATGCAACATGAAATTGGTAATTTCTTTGAAAGATCGATTCTTCTTTTCAGCCACCCCATTTTATTGTGGAGTGTAAGGAACTGTATGTTGCAAATTTATTCTTGTTTCATTACAAATATTTTGATATCTTTGTTGACTGTATATTCCATCCTATTATCTGTGCAGAGTGTCTTTGATGCATTTTATAGTCTTTTGTTCTGCATGCGCTTTGAAAATATTTAGATGTTGAAAAACTTCAGACTTGAGTTTCAAGAAGTAAACCCAAGTAAATATTGTGTACTCATCTACAAATGACAACACATATCTTTCTTTACTCATTGAAAGTACTCAAAATGGACCCATGAGATCAGTATGCAGAAGCTCCAAAGGTGAAGAGTCTCTCCATGCATGCCCCTTCTCGAATTTGTCTTGTGGATGCTTTCGAAGAGCACATCCATTACAAACACCATTTGAAAATTAAATGGTCGACAATCCTATGACCATCCCTTGATTGCTAAGTTTTTTCATATATATTAAATTCAAGTCCCCAAATCTCTCATGCCATATCCTACTTTCTCCATTTTCATGAGTAAATATCAAAATAGAATCTGACTAAGGAACAAGATCAGAAAACATATATAGACGAGATTGATCGTTTACCTTGCTAGATGCAATCTTCAAGCTGGTTTGCATGTCATAAATGTTCGTGGAATCCGAGGTAAATTCCATTTTCCTTCTAGTGCATGTATGTGTCATCTCATACACTAAAATAAGATTCACAGAAAGCCTTAGAATATGGAAGACATTCTCAAAACTTCCATCTTCGAATTGCACTCTTCCTTGTACAGTTGCTTCCACTGCAGAATTGTCCCCCATGAGAATAGGAGGACCCGAGTATGCATGTAGAGAAGAAAAGGATTCCTTCGAAGAATTCATATGATGTGAAACTCTTGAATCAATGCTACATTCTTGTGGTGTAGAATGAAGAGAAATCAAAACATGACCATTACCCCTTGTTTCTAATGGGTTTTCCTCTGTCTTCTTCTTGGAACTTTATGGAATGTGATGGCCAAGATTATTTTGCTCAAGAGTCTTTACCATCAGATCAATAGTCTTTTTCATGCAAGAGAATTCAGGATGATAATCTCTACTACAATAAGGATAGTTGGAGTTTCTTTTCTTTCCCTTCTTACACTTGGAGCTCAAAGAAACATGTGGAGGTTTTGGATTTCCTCCTTTTCTTGGATATGGATCTCTTGCCTTTCCTTTGCCTTTGTATTGTTTATTTGGTCTCGAGTTGGACTTTCATTTCTCATGCATGGCAAGTGCATGTGCTTTTGGAGACTTTAATTAACCCATTTTGATGAGCCTATCTTGCTCATGAATGAGAGACTCAATAAATGCATCAATTTTGGGCATTTTCCATTTATCTCTGGTTGTTATTCGTGGCATAATTTAGACAAAATAGAAAGGATCAATTGACATTCCTATTTGGATTTATCAATTCCACAATCATGTAATTGTAGAATTAATCATTTAAATTTCGTAAAGATATCTTGAATGTTCTCAAAGCTATTTGGATCTAAGGAATTTAGCCCATTTTTGAGAATATGAGCCTGCATCTCATTCTTCTTTCCAGATAAATTTTCCAAGGTTGTCCACACCTCTTTTGGAGTGTTTCATGTGTCCACATGGGAACACAATGTTGGAGACATGGACAAAAATAGAAGACCACAAACCTTGTCCATCCTGTTGAAATAGAAGACAATGGTGGAATTGGGTTCATCTTATGTATTCATAACTATCTGATACATGCCTTTCCCTCTGAGGTGAAGAAAAATCTTTGGCTTACATTGGAAGTAGTTATACAGATTAAGAATATTTGAAGATTAGAACTCCATTATTTCAACTTGTACTTGTAGGACAACTGCGATAGTTCTCCAATATTTTGATATGCAATTCAAATCTCTGCAAAATTTTCAATTTTTGATCTTCAAACTTGCAAAATATTTTTCATGCACATTCTCAAAGTCTATGTAGCTCTGATACCATGTAAAATTATTCGAGTACAAATACGGATCTAGGTGAAGAATAATTGCATAAATAATTGAAAAAAATAAAATTGACTTGAGAATTAATTTGATTCGTCAATA
Organism: Pinus albicaulis; assembly: GCA_034641835.2. Classification (NCBI taxonomy): domain Eukaryota; kingdom Viridiplantae; phylum Streptophyta; class Pinopsida; order Pinales; family Pinaceae; genus Pinus; species Pinus albicaulis. The sequence goes on from CM076571.1 coordinate 998,230,383, forward strand.
TTGATTTAAGAATCAATACATAAAGCAACTAAGTTAAGCTTAGTTGTATATGCAATAAAAATGGATAATTAAAACTAACTGAAGCTAAGTGTGCTTTATGTTATGCATGCAAGCACTAGAGTTAACTAACTAAAGCCAAATGCGCATCACATGTAAGCACTCGAGTTAACTAATTAAAGCCTAATGCACATCACATGCAATAAATAGATTTACACTGAAGTTAATTAAAGCCAAATACACATCACATGCAATAAATAGAATTACACTAAGTTAATTAAGACAAACTACGTGCATGTACACCAACATGAGAGAACTTGTGATGTAATAATCAAAGTGAGAAGTAATGAAAGTCAAAATAATCAAAGTCAAAAGGGCAAGTCGATTAAAAAAATTTAATATTGCACGTACAGCGCATTTGGCATGTTTGATTTGTTCAAAGTCAAAAATGTTGGAAAGGCAGAGGATTCAATCACACATATAATGCAAATATTTCACACATGAACAATGAGCTGCGGCTCTTCAATTAATCAAAACACTCTGAATCATAAAAATCTCTTACTCTCTTTCTCTCTTAATACAATGAACCCATGAAGGGTATTTAATCTAATTAACATGCACACACTGTCACTCATAACTGAACTTGATCAACTTGCTTAACTCACTGTCTAACTCACTCACCAAATCTAACTGTAACTCAACTCAACTAATTCACCTAACTATCTGTCTAACTTATGCATGATGAAGTAATTATATATTTTAACACTCCCCCTTAATTACGACCGCTAAACTAAAACATAACTCATGACAACTCAAACATGCCTGCTGGTCTATGTCTCAGCGAGGCTTACAACTCCCAAGTTTCTTTTGTGAAACTCAGACAAATCTACTGTTAATGGCTTTGTAAAGATATCAGCCAATTGATCACTCGTTCTACAAGGCTTCAAGTGAACTTCTCCATTGTTCACTAGTTCTCGAATAAAATGATATCTAGTATCAATATGCTTGCTCTTTTGATGAAACACACTATTCTTGGATAGTGCAATCGCTGATGTGTTGTCACAATATATCGCTATTGATCCTTACTGTTTCTGATTAAGTCCATCCAATACTCTTCTTAACCATACTGCTTGACATGCTGCTGAAGTTGCTGCTACATATTCTGCTTCTGCTGATGATAGTGTAACAATAGGTTGTTTCTTAGATGTCCATGCTATCACTCCTGAACCGAGATGGAAAACATAACCAGATGTGCTCTTCCGATCATCCAAACTTCCTTCAAAATCACTATCTGTATATCCAATCAATTATTTCTTTTCTGTACTTGCATACATTATGCCATAATCTCTGGTTCCTTCTATGTATCTCAAAATTCTTTTTCCAACACTCCAATGTGTGTCTTTTGGAGTCTCCATGAATCTGGAAATCAGACTCACTCCCTGCATAATATCTGGTCTTGTCGGTGTGAGATACATGAGGCTGCCAACCAATATTTTGAATAGAGTTGGATTGACATCTGCCCCTTCATCATCCTTACTTAACTTTGTACCTGTTGCAACTGGTGTAGGTACAGGTTTGGAATTATCTATCCTGAATCTTTTCAGCAAATCTGTTGCATACTTATTTTGACAAATAAAAATTCCTTTTTCAGATTTCTCAACTTCAATGCCAAGAAAATATTTCATGAGACCTAGATCTGTCATCTCAAATTATTTCATCATGGCTGCTTTAAATTCATCTATTTCAAGATCACCTGTAAAAATCATATCATCAACATATAAGCAAACTATCAAAATCTGTCCATGCTCATTTACCTTTTTGTATAAGGTAGGCTCAATGCTGCTTCTGCAAAATCCATTCTTGATCATATAACTGTCGATTCTGCTATACCATGCTCTAGGTGCTTGCTTCAGTCCATAGAGCGCTTTCTTCAATCTATAAACTTTATCTTCTTGTCCTTCAACTTCATAACCTGGAGGCTACTGCACATAAATTTATTCTTCTAAAATTCCATTCAAGAAGGCTAATTTGACATCCATCTAATATACTTTCCACTTGTTCTGAGCTGTTGTCGCTAGAACTGCTCTTACAGTATCCAATCTGGCGACCGGAGAAAATTTTTCTCCAAAGTCTATTCTCAGTTGCTGCGAGAATCCTTTTGCTACAAGTCTTGATTTAAATCTGTCAATATCACCTTTCTCATTCACTTTGGTCTTGTATACCCACTTCACACCAATGAGATTTTTATCGTTTGGTAAATCAACCAAATCCCATGTATCATTCTTTTCAATTGAATTCATCTCTTCATCCATGGCTTGCACCCAATTGTCATCTCTGATTGCTTCTTCAAAGGAAGAAGGTTGGAATGCTAACAAGGAAAAATTGGAACTAACATCCAAATCATCATAAATATCTTTCAGACTTCTCATCTTTTTCTTACCTGATTCATTGTTTGGAGAATTATGATCTGTGGATCTGCTTGAAGATCCATGCTGCTCTGAAAATCTTGGAGTCCTTGCTGGTGTGACTTTGTTTGGTGTCTGCTCTTTTGGTTCTTGCTGCTTCTCTTCTTCTACAAGAGCATCCTCCATAAATGGTGTTTGAGCATCAGTTAGTGTGTCTACAGTCCCATTCCATGACTCTTGTTCTTTGAACACAACATCTCTGCTAATGATTGTCTTCTTTGTGACAAGGTTATACAATTTGTAAGCTTTTGACTACTCACTATAACCAGTAAATATACATTTTTCACTTTGATCATCTAATTTGCCTCTTATTTGCTTAGGAACATGTGCATAGGCTACACATCCAAAAACTCTGAAATGAGATACATTGCATGACATACCTGACCATGCTTCTTCTGGAACTCTGTTCATCACGCTCTTTGTAGGAGATCTGTTTATCACATAAACAACACATGCAACTGCTTCTGCCCAATACTCGTTAGACAGGTGTCTCGCTTTCAACATGCTCCTTGTCATGTTCATGATTGTTCGGTTCTTTCTCTCTGCTACACCATTCTGCTATGGTGTGTGTCTGGTTGTAAACTGTCTTCTGATTCCATTTTGTTTGCAGTACTCATGGAATGCCTTCGAATCGTATTCTCCACCACGATTCGATCTCAATACCTTGATCTGTCGATCACTTTGGTTCTCCACCAAAGCTTTGAACTCTTTGAACTTTGCAAAAGTTTCAGACTTCTGCTTCAAGAAGTAAACCCAAATCTTCCTACTATAATCATAAATAAAGGTGAAGAAGTAACAACTGCCACCAATCGACTGTGTCCTCATAGGTCCACACAAGTCGGTATGCACCAATTCAAGTGGTTTCTTTGGTCTGTAAGAAACTCCTTTTGGAAAAATTTCACGGTGTTGCTTTCCCAAGATGCAACACTCACATGTGCTAGCAGGTTCTTTGATGGGAGGTAAACCTCTAACCATCTGTTTCTGCTGCAACAATCTTAAACCAGAAAAATGCAAGTGTCCAAACCGAAAGTGCCATAACCAGTATGCATCAGAACATGCAGTTGTAAAATAACTAACCTGATCATTATAGTTCATAATGAGAGGAAAAATTATGTTCCTCGTCATCTACACCTTTGAAATTAGCTGCTTGCTTGGGGATTTGTCGTAAATAACACATTGTTGCCCCTGAAAGATAACTTTGTATCCTTTCTGCATCAGTTGACCAACACTAATCAAATTGTGTTTGAGTCCAGGGACATAGTATACCTCTGATATGGTCTTTGGCTCCCCTTGCTTGGTCACAATTTTGACCACTCCTTTTCCATCTACAGCTACAGTCTTGTCAGTCCCCAACTTTACCTCTGTCTGCACTGAGACATCCAAATTAGCAACCAAATCCTTGTTGCCTTTCATGTGGTTACTGCAACCACTATCTAATAGCCAGACCTTATCAGACGGTGCATTCATGGTGTTGCATGCTAGAAACATAGAGTTAGCATTTTCTGTACTAACATTAGCTCTCTGATTGCCTTGATCTGCAATCTTCTTCCTACAATCATGAGAATAATGACCAAATCTATTGCAGTAATAGCACTTTACCTTAGATTTGTCAGACCTTTGATTGTTATGAAAGCTTCTGCTGCTGCTGCTTCCATGTTGATGCTCATGATCGTCTCGGCCATCTCTGTGACCGCCATAGTTGCTGCCTTGTCCTCTGCCTCTCGATCGACCTTTGCCTCGACCTCTTGAAATATAGAATTGACTTTGGAAGGCTGTTTCCAAAGTGGAATCCTTATTTCTATCTATCCTTGCCGCATGTGATAGAAGGGATCCCATTAACTCATCAATTGTCAGTTTTTCCAAGTCCTTTGCTTCTTCTATGGCTGCTACCACAACATCAAATTTGGTAGACAGGGATCAAAGAACCTTCTCGATCACTGTTCAATCTTTAATATCTTCGCCATAGATTTTTAACTGATTGACGACATACATGACCCTATTCATTGATCTAGGTGGATTAAACAGGTACAGGTACAAATGGCTTGAGTACAAGGCTCAGAAATCAAAGTGTTCGAAAATCTTTCAAACCAAGTTCAAGTTGTAGATATCGAAATTCTGAATCCAACGGTGCAGACGGCACTCAATTCCGAGTCCGTATGAAGGAGTTAGGAGCAGTCAAAGTTCAGAGGTTGACTTGGTGATGTGGCAGACTAAGGAGGCAACAATTTTGCTAAAACTCGGCCACCGGATTCCGACCAACGTGGCCAGATTCCGGGCGAATTTGTGGGACCGTTAAATGCACTCCTTCGGTCAAAAATTCGAAGGTTTAAAAAGCAACAATTTGTTTTAATAACAAATAAAACAAAAAAAAATAGATATTAAGGGTGGCGGGCCACCAACCCCGCCACCCCATCCGCACAACCATATTATATTAAAAATAAATGTTGTTGGGGGGCGGGTGGTCAACCCCGCCACCCCATCCGCGGTCTCCACTGTACCAACGACCGCCATTTAAATGGGGCGGAGGTACTTACATACGTGGCATGGTTTTATATGGGGCGGGCCGCCCAATATGGGTCCGGCCCCCCCACATCACATCAATTCCTCAACGGAATTATATATATATATCAAACGGTTCAAACGGGTTTTAAAAAATGGTTCAACGCAGTTTAAAAATATACAACGGTTCAAAAATGTAATGCGGGTTAAAATAGTCGGCCTTATTATGGCGGGGTCGGGATTTGACCACCCGACCTCCGCCCAAACAATGTGCATCTCAACCAACTCGTCCAACAGTCGCTTTGAAGAATCCGCCCGCACTTTATTATATAAACCTTGATTCATTTGTGCGCCCAAGGACGGACAGGAGTGGGCACGGAAAACGAGGCAGTGGAACCTTGAGCAGTGTGTAGGAGGGGGCGGAACCATGATCTGAGCCATTTTTCCAGAGGGGCCAGATTTTCACTTTGTTCGATTGGGGAAAGTTTTATATGGATTCAGCACTACTCGACGCCAAAAATCCAACGGTGCTGCCCATTTTGTCAGCAGAAGTCTGCAATTTTTGGCCATTTCCAGATTGGGCAGGTATAAGGGTGTAATTCCTCATTTTGTACTTGTACTTTCATTTTTCCATTTAATGAAAGCAGGGCCTCCCCACTATTAGAGCAGGGCCCGGAGACGTAGTCCCTCCTGGACGAACTCCGATATCAACTCTTGTGTCTTCGTGCATGATGTTAATTTCTTCTCTCTTTTTCCGCTTATGCCTTTAAGGTTTCTTGTTTTAAAAGCTACAATTTTCACATGTTAATTCTTTTATACATCTCAAACAAAAGATGTTGGATCAAGTGGTATCGGAGCGGGTGTTTGTAGATGTGAATTACATGCTTGTATGCTAACAAGAAGCAGGCTAAGAAGAGGTGAAGGGATGCTACAGGCTTTTGATCCCGAAGCAGGACGTGCACGTCAGAGAAGGAACATGGGAGATGAAGATCGGAATGAAGAGGAGCTCAATTTCCGCAAAACTTTCTATACCATGGCAGATCGAGTAGAGAGACTATTCTCTAGACTTGAAAGGTTAGAGAAAACAGGAGATCATTCTTTAGAAGGGCAAGGTTCAGTGCATGGAGATGGTGGAGGAAATCCACCCCCTTCAGGAAATGAAAGTCCTTCCTCCTCTTCTAACCATCATAATAAAAATTCTGGAAATGCATCTAACAAGCCTTTCTTTAAGTTAGATGTTAAGTTTGATCTACCGGTATATAATGGTGAAAGTAATGCTGAGAAGCTTAACAATTGGATTAGGCAGCTTGAACTCTATTGCAGGATCCAGCAGATTATGGAGGACGAGGCGAAAATCCAATTGGCTTCTCTTCGATTGAGTGGCACAGCTCTCATTTGGTGGGAGAGCAAACTTCGAAGCAGCAGTAACTTGGGTAACATTCTTTCTTCCTGGTCATATTTTATTACTGCAATTAAAAATCAATTCTATCCCTTAGGTTACAAGTAGAAAGCCTTAATGGAGTGGCAGTACCTAAGGCAAGGTAAAGGACAAAATGTGCAAACCTTTACTGAAGAATTTCGAAAACAGGCATTAAGTTTAGGCATCTCTTTAGATTCTCCTGAAGTTGTAACTAAGTACATTGGTTCATTGCATAGTTACATTAGACATTCGTTGTTAATGTTTGAACCTACTACCATTGACTCGGCCAGTGTGAAGGCCATTCATCTTGAAAACAGGGGCAGAAATGATAAGGACGATCATTCAAAGAAATCACTTTCCAAACCTTCAAATGGCAAATTCAAAGGGAAAGGAAAGGGAAAGGAAAAGAAGACGGTGTCAACAAAGAAGGATGAAGGAGAAAAGCCTTATTGCACTCACTGCAAAAAGGAAGGCCATGACGACGATCATTGTTGGAAACTTTATCCAGAAAATAAGCCGAAGAGATATGGAGGAAAGGGTAAGCAGAAGACGGTAGCAACCGCACCGCAGGACCTTGGATCCAACTCAGGCGATGAGGCATTGATCACAGCAGCAGGGGCAAAAGGTACTCATTCTCTTCATGATTCTAAATCACATGAAAGCACTAGTGCATCAAATGAGCCTCTTTCTAATGAACGTAAGAGAATTGAATTGTTTCATATTAGAGTTGTGATAAACCATGCAAAAGTAGAAACTCTATTTGATTCAGGCTCTCAAGCAAACCTTATTTCAGAATCCTTGGTTAAAAGGTTAGGCTTAGAAGTTAAGCCTCCTCCAAAACCTTATCCGCTTGGATGGATACATGATAAAGTAAAACTAAATGTAACCAAGCAATGTAAGGTAAAATTTGTTATTGCTTCTAAGCTGGTAGATGAAGTAGAATTGGATGTAATACCATTGGATATCTGTGGCATTGTGTTGGGGATTCCCTATCTTTATGATAGGAAAGCAGTTTTCTTTCGCCATGAAAATAAATACCAAATCACTAAAGATGGGGTAGAATACATTGTAAGAGCTCATCAAACCAAAGTCAGTGCTAGCCTTGTAAGTGCAGGACAGATGAAGAGACTGGTGAATTCCAGCAAGGGGTGTTTGCTCATGGTTGTGAGAGCAAAGGATGAAGAAATAACCGATGCTTTCCGAGGATGTGATCCGGCTCATAAACAGGAATTATGTGATGTTATTTCTAACTATGATGAGTTGTTTCAGGAACCCAAAGGTTTGCCTCCAAAACGAGGGATCCAACATGGGATCCATTTGCAACATGATGCTCCATTACCAAACATTGGTATGTATAGGATGTCATCCATCGAAATGGAGGAAATCAAAAAGCAGGTACAGGAACTGTTGAACCAAGGGGTCATTCGGCCAAGTACTTCTCCTTGTGGCTCGTCGATCGTGTTGGTGCCCAAGAAAGATGGCACATGGAGGATGTGCGTGGATTATCGGGCACTAAACAAAATCACGGTGAAAAATCGATACCCTCTCCCTCGCATTGATGATTTATTAGATCAATTAAAAAATGTTGTTTATTTCACCAAATTGGATTTGCGTAGTGGTTATCACCAGGTCAGAATTGCAGAAAAGGATGTGTGGAAAACCGCCTTCAAGACCAAACAGGGGTTGTTCGAATGGATGGTGATGTCATTCGGACTTTGCAACGCTCCAGCCACATTCATGAGGGTCATGCATGATATTTTTAGGCCTTTCATTGATGAGTTTTTCCTTGTGTATTTAGATGACATTCTTGTTTTTAGTAGGACTTGGGAGGAACATGTATGCCATGTAATCAAAGTGCTTGATGTTTTAAAGAAAGAACAATTGTATGTAAATTTGTCAAAGTGTGAGTTTGGGAAAACCTCTTTGGTTTACCTTGGTCATATTTTCGGTAATGGTCAATTAAAAATAGACCCCTCAAAAGTCGAGGTGATTGTAAATTGGCCTAAGCCTACCAATGTAACAGAGGTCCGTAGTTTTTTAGGTGCAGTACAGTATTGGAGGAGGTTCATTGCCAACTTCTCCGTTATTGCATCACCCATACACACTCTGACAAGTATCAAACAAGCCTTTCAGTGGGGAGGAAAACAGCAGAAGGCCTTCGAAGCACTGAAAGAGAAAATCAGCACCGCACCAGTCCTGGCTTTACCCGATCTCCAGCAGCCTTTTGAGATCGAAACCGATGCCAGTGGGTACGCCATGGGAGTTGTACTTTTGCAGCAGAAGAAGCCGATTTGTTACCATTCGGAGAAGTTCTCCCAGGCTGTAATAAATTACCCCACTTACGACAAGGAATTGTATGCCTTGGTCGAAAGTGTGAAAAAGTGGAAACACTACCTGATCGGCAAGGAGACCATCATCCATACAGATCATCAGCCCTTGCAATACCTTCAGTCACAAACCAAGCTACAACAATCTCGTCATTTCAGGTGGATGGGGTTCCTACAACAATTTCATCTGGTAATAAAGTATAAGAAGGGCACTAGTAACAAAGTAGCAGACATGCTCTCTCGCCCTCCTATCGCTGCTTCTATTATTTTGCATAATGCGTCATTGTCTTTTGAAAGTTATGTTGAACAATACACTAACGATGATGACTTTAAAGAATTTTATGCAAAACTAACTCATGGTTCATAGGTGGACAACTATCATTTGCAGGGGAAGCTGTTGTATCACCTTGGTAAATTGTGCATACCCACAGCAGAAAGAGTTCATGTAATTCGAGAGGCGCATACCTCTCTTGTGTCTGGTCACTTTGGTGTTGAAAAAACCTTATGTCATTTGCAAAGGTTTTGTTTTTGGCCCCATATGAAAAACATTGTAACCCATTTTTTAAAGGGATGTGTTATGTGTTCTGTTTCAAAGCCCTCTAATAGAAAACTTGGGCTCTACACACCACTCCCTATTCCGGGTCGTCCATGGGAAAGTGTGTCGATGGATTTTGTAGGAGGTTTGCCTATGTCAAGAAAGGGTCACGGCTATTTGTATGTTGTCGTCGACCGCTTTAGCAAAATGTGCATATTGATGCCTTGTAAAAAGCAGGTCACTGCTGCGCAGACTGCTTGTCTTTTCTTTCAGTATGTTTGGGTCCACTTTGGGTTGCCCACGTCGATTGTGTCAGATCGAGACTCTCGTTTCCTTGGAGAGTTTTGGACCAGCTTGTGGCGCATGATGGATACCAAGTTGAAGAGAAGCACGACATTCCATCCACAAACTGACGGACAGACAGAGGTCGTTAATCGTACCGTGGTACACTTGTTGCGGGGCTATTGTAGCAAACATCCCAAGTTGTGGGATGAACACCTTCCATATGTGCAGCACGCTTACAACCGAGCAGTGCATTCCTCTACGCAGTGTTCACCTTTTGAGACATGCTTTGGTTACTTACCAAAGGACCCTTTCGATATGATCTATGGAAGGGATGAAGATTCCAGTGGGCGTGATGACAGGGATAAAGCACAGCGGTTCATTCAACGGATTCAGACGATTCACCAAGTAGTGCAAGAGCAGTTGGAGAAGAGTCAGGCCCGATATAAGGCCCGACATGATAAGCACCGAGTTGACCATCAATTTCAAGTTGGCGACAAAGTGTGGTTCCACATCAGCAAGGATCGAATGAAGGGAGAAGGTAATAAATTGCGACCAATCCGGTATGGTCCCTTTACCATATTTGAGAAGATTGGGAATAATGATTTCCGACTCGACTTGCCGGTATACATGCAGATGTACTCAGTTGTGAATGTTGAAAATCTAAAACTTTATGAACCCCCATTGATTATGGACACTGAGGAGGTAGGATCAGTTCCTACAGTGGACGACTTTGCACCGGAATATCTCGATGAACTGCGAGAGGACATCATTCTCGATCGAAGGACCAGGACTTCGTGACGAGGAGATGTGGAGTATCTCCGTGTTGGTTTCAAAGGGATGCACCCAAGTAAAGCCAAATGGCTTGAAAAGGAAAAGGTGAGGGAGAAATTCCCTCACTTGCTTGTTGATTGATGAGGCTTTTGGGGTCCAAAAGCTCTTTAGTGGGGAGGAATGATCCAGGTGGATTAAACAAGTACAGGTACAAATGGCTTGAGTACAAGGCTCAGAAATCAAAGTGTTCGAAAATCTTTCGAACTAAGTTCAAGTTGTAGATCCCGAAATTCTGAATCCAACGGTGCAGACGACACTCAATTTCGAGTCCGTATGAAGAAGTTAGGAGCAGTCAAAGTTCAGAGGTTGACTTGGTGATGTGGCAGACTAAGGAGGCAACAATTTTGCTAAAACCCGGCCACCGGATTTCGACCAACCTGGCCAGATTCCAGGCGAATTTGTGGGACCGTTAAATGCACTCCTTCGGTCAAAAATTCGAAGGTTTAAAAAGAAACAATTTGTTTTAATAACAAATAAAACAAAAAAAAAAAGATATTAAGGGTGGCGGGCCACCAACCCCGCCACCCCATCCGCACAACCATATTATATTAAAAATAAATGTTGTTGGGGGGCGGGTGGTCAACCCCGCCACCCCATCCGCGGTCTCCACTATACCAACGGCCGCCATTTAAATGGGGCGGAGGTACTTACATACGTGGCATGGTTTTATACGGGGCGGGCCGCCCAATATGGGTCCGACCCCCCCACATCACATCAATTCTTCAACGGACTTATATATATATATATCAAATGGTTCAAACGGGTTTTAAAAAATGGTTCAACGCAGTTTAAAAATATACAACGGTTCAAAAATGTAATGCGGGTTAAAACAGTCGGCCTTATTATGGCGGGGTCGGGATTTGACCACCGGACCTCCGCCCAAACAATGTGCATCTCAACCAACTCGTCCAACGGTCGCTTTGAAGAATCCGCCCGCACTTTATTATATAAACCTTGATTCATTTGTGCGCCCAAGGACGGACAGGAGCGGGCACAGAAAACGAGGCAGTGGAACCTTGAGCAGTGTGCAGGAGGGGGCGGAACCATGATCTGAGCCATTTTTCCAGAGGGGCCAGATTTTCACTTTGTCCGATTGGGGCAAGTTTTATATGGATTCAGCACTACTTGATGCCACAAATCCAACGGTGCTGCCCACTTTGTCAGCAGAGGTCTGCAATGTTCGACCATTTCCAGATTGGGCAGGTATAAGGGTTTAATTCCTCATTTTGTACTTGTACTTTCATTTTGCCATTTAATGAAAGCAAGGCCTCCCCACTATTATAGCAGGGCCCGGAGACGTAGTCCCTCCTGGACGAACTCCGATATCAACTATTGTGTCTTCGTGCATGATGTTAATTGCTTCTCTCTTTTTCCGCTTATGCCTTTAAGGTTTCTTGTTTTAAAAGCTACAATTTTCACATGTTAATTCTTTTATACATCTCAAAAAAAATATTTTGGATCATTCATGAAGGAATCAATGTCCTGTGTCTCCTTAATCTGCAGAATTTCGAAATCTCTCCTAGTATTCTGCAATTTAACAATATTAACTTTTTCCATACCTTGATAGCTTGTTGCCAAGGTGTCCCATGCCTCTTTTGCTGACGAGGTTATCATGATCTTCTGGAGCATGGCTCGATCTACTCCTTGCTGGATCAGAAGAAATGCTTGCGCATTCTTCCGCTTATCTTTCTTCCACTGTTCCCTCTCTGCATTACTGAGGGCTCGTTCTTCTGCCTCATCTTGAGGTTCTGCAAACCCATACTTGACATGATCCCAGACATCATGCGCTTTTAGCATGGTCTCCATCTTAATGGCCCACACATCATAATCCTTCCCATTGAAAGAAGGAAGTTGTGGCTGGAAGCTGCTTGTAGCCATCTTTCTTCAAAAATTCACTGCTGGAACCCTAAAAATTTTGATATGCTTTCCAAAGCTCCAAAATTTTTTTTTATAATAAAACCCTAGGTTTTATTATTTATATAAAAAAAAATTTATGAAAAAATCTTTTATAAAAAAAATGCTTTTATATAATAAATTCATTTTCTTTAGAAAACTTTATTACAAAGCTCCATGTTTTAAAGCTTTTATAGTAGCCTTTGAAAACAAAATTCCCGTTTAAAAACTTCCTTTTAAAACAAAAACTCCTCATGTGCTTTCATGAGAGAGTCGTATAAACTTAAAAGACCTTTGATTGAAATATTTCTAATCCGTTTTTTTTTATAACACTAACGCGTCCAAGCTTCAACGTGCTCGCATGCTAACACATCGCCCGATCTATGGTGGTGCGTTAGTTCCTTAACGCAGCGGAACTTCAAGATGCCCGCGTGTTTGAAAATCGCGTTAAGTTTTTCGCTTTTAACGCAGTTCTAAACAGTAGGATCCAGCATTATAATGCTATGTCTTTAATTAACAGCTGCGTTATAGCGTAAAAACGTGGGAAAAAAAAATCATTCTCACCCACGGATGATTGCTAATCCGTGTTTCTTCCATTCTCTGTGACCTCACTCTGATACCAATCTGTTGGAAAGGAAGAGGATTCAATCACACATATAATGCAAATATTTCACACATGAACAATGAGCTGCGGCTCTTCAATTAATCCAAAACTCTCTGAATCATAAAAATCTCTTAATCTCTTTCTATCTTAATACAATGAACCCATGAAGGGTATTTAATCTAATTAACATGCACACACTGTCACTCATAACTGAACTTGATCAACTTGCTTAAATCACTGTCTAACTCACTCACCAAATCTAACTGTAACTCAACTCAACTAATTCACCTAACTATCTGTCTAACTTCTGCATGAGGAAGTAATTATATACTTTAACAAAAAAGCGTGGTCGAGTTAAAAATCAATAACGCGTAGTTTTTGTTTGGAATACAACCAAGTCAAACTCAACGAGATCAAACCATCCGCAAATTTGTCCAACCATGGGTTGGAAGCACTTATAAATAGAGCTTCTTTTTCCTTATTTCAAATCATTCACCTGTACCCTCATATCTCTGCTTAAATTTTAATTTTTAACTCGACAAACATATTCATTCAGTTTATCATCCTTAAGAGAAGAGAGAAAATTCCATTTGTATTGTCCGCTCCATCGAAGTACAGGCGTCTACGTTTATTGAATAACATGGCGGTCATGGTGGTGTTTTCCATCATCATTTGCGCTTTGATAATCTCTGTGCTATTTCCATTAGCAAGCTCTCTGAGATCTAATTTCCTCAGAGAATCTACTGTTGACTCCGACATCAGTAAGGACAATTCTAATACCAATAACATCTTTGAAGCTTATATTGAACGAGCCGATAAAGAGGCCACCATCGATGTACAGTTACTGGACCATAAACTTCCAAAAAGTGGTTATACTCCCTCGGCTCCTTCAGCATGCCACAACATGGTAATAGACACCGTCGGTGCTGCACGTTACAGTTGTTGAATTATTCCATATTCATTCAGTTCAATTCCCTGTAAATGGGTTTAACCTGCCGATTGCAAATTCTAGGAATATCTCAGAATTATTCTTAGAATCTGATGGTGAGGAGAGGGTCCCAAAGGGAGCTTAGAGTCCTAGCACTTCTACAACTATGACTCAATATCCTCTAGTGATAGGATTAAGTGATGATAAATTAACATAACTAGAGCAAGAGCTATATGACATATAATATAGAGCTCATAATTTGGCGATTAGGATCTGAAGGTAAGGAGAGCTCATAGTTTGGAGATTGGGATCTGATGGTGAGGAGAGGGGTCCAACAATTGACCCTTCTTTGAGATATTTCTAGGATTTACAATAAATATTAAAATAATAAATTTGACATCCTACAAACAAAATCAATTAACTCCAAAGTCAATTCTGAATATGACCGTTATTGGAGTCTGATATTGAGAAAATAAAGATCAATTCAAAAAGTGTTCTAAAAAGGCGAAGTCTAATTAATTGATGTTTTCTTTTAAGAAATACTGTGATAGAATTTTTTGGGTTAGATTCTGGTTTTATTTTTATTTATCATGAATTTTTAGAATATAAATAAATTTAATGTCTAGTTTTTTATTTTTTGTCTGACTTTATTAATAGAAAATAGAAAGTACTACCTAAACTTAAAATATATATATATATATATATATATATATATATATATATTTAGTGTAATAAAAAATATTTAAACACTTGAAATTTAGAGAAACTCTACTGGATTTGAAACCAGAAACAACAAAAAAGAATTCTCTGCACAAAGTCAAAAACGTGGATTACTTAGACTACGTTGTTGTAAAATCACCCTCGAAAAATCCCTGCTCAATTTCGACAAAATCCACTTAAAATTATCCCGCATAAAGTGAAGAACGTCTATTATTATAAAACACCCTCCACTGGTTGCTTGGGTTGGTTTGTATTACGCAATGCATTTGGATTTCATTAATCCATAATTGTATTTGGTTTTTATTGATCCATAAATATGAACTTTACAGGAAAAGTGTCTTTCTAATTCATTCAATTTGTGGAAAATAAAAACTTGCCATTTAGTTTTGTTTTTATTAACAACCTCGCTGTCCCATTAAAAGATTTCATATTTTAGACTTGATTAAAGTTAAAATAAACAGAAATTCTCGAAAATATCACGCAAATATCTTTATGGAATTAATTGGAAGTATCTCTATAGTGTTAATTAAACAGAGGTTTCAACGTTGTGGTTCGTCTATGTAATTTTGAAGACTAGTGTCTATTTCCAATTTCATTTCCAGTGTAAATTTATTCTCTTAGGATGAATGCCTGTTCTTCTCGACTAAGTGATTTGATATATAGACAGAGCCGCTGCTGGCATTTTCTTTATTCATTCAACCAATCAAAATACTATGCCTTACAATGGATAAAATATGAAAAATAATGAAGAAAACACCGAATAGCTATTTGGATAAATAATATTAATTCGAAAACAAAATATCACTTGAGCGTAGCCTCATTAGAGATTCTGGTTGGTAACAACGTTAACTGTGCTAATATTTTCAAGATCAATGTCCAATCAGGTTAAAGATGGTTCAAATTACCAAGTGTCAAAACGATTCAAATTGTTTCGTCTACATTTTTCTTAAAACTCCAATCTAAATGATGTTTGATATTTTTGAAATTATATTACGTCTCATTCATTTGGTTTTGAGAATTTCAACCAAGGTGACGATTAATACCTTTGGAGGTAGCTTATGTTTAAAGTTTTTTTGGGGGGTTAACATGAGGTTAATTGTGGATAGTTTTTTATATGGATTTAAAGTTATTTATGTTCAAATTTAAGGATGAACAAGAGGGACTGCAAAGCAGCAAGTATTGAAGATAATGGAGAATCCTATATTAGTGTGAGTTGGTTCACGAGACCTTAGGATAAGAATTAGTTTTTATTTCTTTTTGTATGGTTTTAACTTCCCTAAAACCATGTATGCTATATGATGTTTGAAGTGTATTGAGAATGTAGAGCATTTTGCAGAGCCAGACTCTCCTTCGTAGAGCTGACCAGTGGTTTTTTTATTTATTTAATTCAAACATCACTTTTTATCATGGTATCAAAGCTCCAGGGTCAAATCATAGTTGGAGTGTTGTGATCATTGCGAATATCCAGGTGCTAGAGGAGAAGCCCCTGATGACTCGGTGGAATTTTTTTTTCTCAGGCTTTAAGCGGATCAGCGCGGGTTTTGGCGTAACAGTCACACCGATCGTCGCGTATATTAGACTAACAGTCGCGTCGATGGCGCGGAATTGAGCATAACATAGGCGTCGATCAAAGGACAACTTAACAAGTTCTGTTTCCAGTGCGATCGTCGCAGAAATTAGCTCAATAAGTGTGTCGAGGAGATCTGAAGCAGATTTGAGCTACTGGACACCACTAATGAAGGAAAAAATCCGGTGAAAGGTCGCCAATGAAGGGATCCGGTGAAAGTTTGCTGATGAAAGAAGAGATTTGAACAAATCTTTCTGGTGCAAGGGATTCGAAAGCCTATCGCACAGTGTGCAAAACAACCTGTTGAATTGATCGCAATCAGGTATATATGTATCATATCATTTCTTTCTGTAAAGATCTCGAGTAGATCTATCAATTTTTATTTTCTTTTCAATCATTTTTTTTTTAATCATCAAGATGAATAATCAAATAATCAAAGCATACTTGAATGAGAGTAACAAACTCGATGGCTCCAATTACTCAAATTGGAAATTCAAGATGCAGACTATGTTAGAAGTGTAGAGTGCTTGGCTGATTTTAAATGGGGATGAGCCGAAGCCAATAGCGAGAGCCCCTCAAGACTGGGAGAAGAGAGAGGGAAAAGTAAAGACATTATTGAAGATGTCAGTGAAATACTGCATCATGCCGCATACCAGATAATGAAAATCAGCGAGCGAAATCTGGACAATTTTTAAGGATTTGTATGAGATCAGGAATACCAATCATCTTTTGTTTTTTAAGAGAAAGACTCTATCCATAAAAATGGAGAATAAAATAATTGCTTATTTCATATCCCAGATCAAGGATCTGAAGAACAAATTGGTAGATATTAGTGAGATTGTAGCAGATGTAGATTTGGTCATGATTCCCATGAATGGTATGACTGATGATTACCAAATTTTTATCACTAGGATAAGTGTAAGAGATAAAATCGAGAAATTTGAAGAAATGAAAAGAATATTAATGCAAGAAGAAGAAATAAGATTGACTCTAAAACCTAAGAGTGTAGATCTTGCATTAATGGTGACGAAGAAATTCTTCAAAGAAAAAGTAAATCATTCACAGCAAAATGGAGGAAATCCACAGAAATGACCGAATCAAGCTCAAGGTATGTATTGAAATAGAAACGACTCTGTAAAAAAATGTTTTTATTACGGAAAGCTCAGTCATATGGCTAAGGAGTGAAGGAAGAAGAAAGTTCATGAAGAACAACAGAAGCATAAAAGACATGCATGTCATTTTGTAGATGATGACCATGTTTAGAACTTCAGATTTTTCATGGAAAATTTTGATGAAAATGTCGAAGAAAACATCTGGTACGTGGATTCGGGAGCATCAACACATATGACATGAAATAGACAATGGTTCAAAGAGTTTAAAGAAATCAACAACGGAGCACAAATATACCTTGGTGATGATATAAGTCATCAGATCAAAGGGTGCAGGAAAATTTTTGTTATTTTACCTGATGGTAATGTCAGATATATTCATAATGTAATGTATGTACCTTATTGAAAAGTGTAATTAGGTCAGTCTTCATGCTGACTATTTAATTATGAAAAGAATAAGTCAAAATAATAAAATGTAATCAAGTATCATATATGTTCCTAGACCTTGTTGTAATTCTAGCTCATAACTGCCCTCAATCAACGATGAAAGACAAGTTGTAATTACAGTGGACGTTGCCACATTAAATAATGAAGAAAATCACCATTCAAGTCGGCCTATTACTGAGCTGGATGGTTGACCTCATAGCAAACACAGTCATGTATATATAACTAAAGTTGCAGATCATTTTGGAAGCAAGTTTTTGGAGCTAATGAAAAGAGAATAGCATATGACTCATAAGAAATCAGATATCTCTAAGATAACAGAGCGGATATCCACAAGGATACAGTCTGATGCCTACAAGGAAACAAGTGCAGATAGTTACAAGAAGATAGTGTAGACATGTATAAGACAGACAACACACAATTGAAATGTAGATTCTGTTATAGTTTGTAGACCTTGTGGTTACCACAACAGAAAATGGAGTATGAATATACATTGTGGACACCACAGCAAGAAGTGCGATCACACTACATTGGTATAATCGAATATATCTAATGTAATACAACGATGGGAAAAGAGAATCTCTCAAGAAGGATTGCGGCCATAGTGAAATGACAAATGCAGATGCGAATTGATGCAAATTAATAAGAAGGCCTCCATAATAGAAAAGGAATTCTGAAGTGTAAAGGAAGGAAGGTACCTTCCCACAATAAAATTATTACCTCTGCCTAAATTTTGTGTCCTGTACATTTTGATACTGTACATTTTGATAATTGACTTGATGAAGGATTAATTAAGAGAAGACATAAGAAACATAAGGAAGCTCACAAGTAATTATCAAGAAGAGAATTTGTATTAATCTTAAGCCCTCCAAATTCTCAACGTACCCAGAGTGAAAAAGAATCTAATTTATGTATCCATGATTACAGATCAGGATCTCAAGGTAAAATTTTTTAAATCTAACTGTTATATTAAAGATTTTTTGGATGGAATGAAGACTATTGCTTCAGGAATAAACCAAATCGAGCTTTAACAACATCAAGTTTGACTACAAAAGAACTATGGCATGAGAGACTTGGTCATATTAACTTCAACAATTTTCTGTTACTTCAGAAAAAGGAAATGGTAAGAGATCTTCCTACCTTAAAAAAAGCGCATAATTATTGTGATGTTTGTGCATTAGGAAAGATGCATAGAGAATAATTCCCTGTCCGAGTAGAAAAGAAAAAGAGAGAAATACTTGAATTAGTGCACACCAACCTATGTGGACCCATGCAAACAAATTCATTAGGAGGTGCACTGTATTTTCTATTGTTTGTTGATGACTGCAAAAAATTTTCTTGGGTATATTTTATGAGTAATAAAAGTAACACATTTGAATACTTAAGCAGTTCAGATATATGATAGAGAAGCAGCAGGGAAGAACATAAAAATTCTCCGCTCCGATGAAGGGGGAGAATACCGGAAGGAGGAACTTACCAATTTTTTTAAAGACCATGGGATATTATAGAAATTCATAGTACCCCATACTCCTCAGCAGAACAGAGTAGTGGAAAGAAAGAAAAGAACATTGGTGGAGTGCGCTAGGAGCATGTTGAAAGGTAAGGGTCTTTCGAATGGTTTTTGGGCTGAAGCATTGAATATTATAGTTTATTTGGAAAATAGGAGTCCTACAAGAAGTCTCGAGTTTAAAACTTCTTTTGAAGGATTATATAGATTTAAGGCCACATTAAAACATAAAACAGTGTTTGGGTCTAAAGCATTTTCCCACATTCCAAAGGAAGACAGACGAAAACTAGATTCAAAAGCCATCAGATGCACCTTTGTAGGGTATTGTTCACAATTTAAAGCTTATAAATTATTTAATCCCTCTACTCACAAGATCTTTGTTAGTAGAGATTTGATCTTCCATGAGAAGGTTTCTGATGAATCTGATAAAATCAATGAGGAACAGGATCTTCCCTTCTTGGTGGAACGAATTTAAGAAACAGGTAACAAACATGAGGAGTAGAAAAAATTCAGAAGTAGAAAGTTTAGATACAACAATCAAGTCGATTCCTTCAAAGGAAATTCAGAATGGGTTGGAAGCTACACCAACATTCAGAAGATCAGGTAGGCAGGTTCAATTTCCTGCTAGATATAGGGATAATGCCTTTATAAATAGTATGATGAATGTTGTTTAACCTTCTAGTTATAGAGAAGAAAATAAATGTAGTAAATGGAAAACAAATATGGAACAGGAATATGAATCTATTCTCAAAAATAACACCTGGGAGCTGGTTGAACTACCTGAAGGGAAACAAACCATCGGATGTAAACGGTTGTATAAACCCAAGATTAATGTAAATGGAGCCATAGATAAATTAGAAGATAGATTGGTAGCAAAGGGGTATTCACAAAAGGAAGGTATTGACTATGAGGAAGCCTTCGCCCTCGTAGCTAAACTAAACACTATCAGAATTATGATTGATTTAGCTACTAGGAAACATTGGATGATTCACCAACTAGATGTAGAATCTGAATTTTTAAATGGAGAATTGAAAGAGGAGGTTTATTTAGAGCAACCTGAGGGGTTTTTCCGGAAAGGGAAAAAAAAATTCCGCCTATAGATTGAAGAAAGCTTTATATGGACTGAAACAAGCACCCAGGTCATGGTATGAAAAGATTGATTCATTTTTTCTGCAACACAATTACAACAGAAGTAAAAACGACCCTAATATCTATACTCTGAAATATGAAAAGGGGTGCATAGTGTTGATTTATTTGTATGTATATGATATAATTGTTACGGGTGATGCTATTGATCTGATCAAATAAATCAAGCAGAAAACATCACAAATGTTTGAAATGAAAGACCTTGGTGAAATAAGATACTGTTTGGGTCTTGAGATCTAGAGAGATTTAGGAGAAAATTTTCTGTCCCAGGATAAGTATGTCAAAGGTCTACTGGAATGATTCAGGATGGATCAGTGTAAAGCTGCAACAATACCATTACAACAGAACATTAAAATTCAGAGTGAGGATGGCTCTAAAGTGGTAGATGCGACACTTTATCGACAACTAGTTGACAGTCTAATCTACCTAACCACTACAAGACTAGATTTGGCTTATGAAGTTAGTGTACTAATTCAATACATGTCCAAGCCATTTGAGAGTCATTGGAATGTGGTGAAAGGTCTTTTAAGGTATCTACAAAGAACTGTAGATTATGGTATTATTTATATTGATTCTTCTGATGTTAGAATGACAGGATTTACAGATTTTGACTGGGCTAGAAATGTTGACGACCAAAGATCCATAATAGGTAATGCATTCAACATTAGATTTGCAATGATCACATGGAGCAGTACGAAACATAACACGGTTTCCTTGTCTTCAGCGAAATCAGAGTATCAATCTATGTGCGCAGCAACATGTGAGGCAGTTTGGTTACAGAGACTTCTCCAGGATGTCAGGGAAGAACAGAAATATGCAACAACAATCATATGTAACAACTAGAGCTCAATCAAACTTGCTAATAATATGGTGTTTAACAAAAACACTAAACACATTGATACACAATTCCACTTTGTCAGGGATAAAGTTCAATCTAAAGAAATCCATTCTGTATATTGTTAAACTTGTGATAATGTTGGAGACACTTTAACTAAGCCTCTTCGAAAAATTAAGTTTCAAATGTTTAGGGAGATGTTAGGCATGTTTTTGAACCGCTTCTCCATTAAGAGGGAGTGTTGAAGATAATGGAGAATCCTATATTAGTGTTTGTTGGTTCAAGATACCTTAGGATAGGAATTAGTTTCTATTTCTTAGGGTATGGTTCTAACTCAGTTTAGTGCCTATTCTTCTGAACGAAGTGTTTCAATATATGGAGAGAGCTGCTCCCAGTTCTCATCTAAATTTTTTTGTATTCATTCAACCAATCAAAATCCTATGTTGTACAATGGATATAATATGAAAAGTAATGAAGAGAAACAATATTAATCCGAAAACAAATTATCATGTGAGCATAACCTCATTTGAGAGTCTAGTCGGTAACAATGTTAACTGTGCTAATAATTTCAAGATCAATGTCCAATCAAGTAAAATATGGTTCTAATTACCAGTATTAGCCATCTATAAATTATTTTATACCTCATGATGGCTAAGTGGGTTCCTTAGGCTTTCAAGAAACAATTTTTTACGAAAAACTTTGTGAGTTCTTGAAAGCCCAATGTGTTCATTATCCACAAGAAATCATTTCGCTGATAACTTCACTCAAATTTTTCAAGTAGCCCTGTTGTTATCAAAAGAAGACGGTTTTCAAGCCACCATTTCCATCGTTTCACTTTCATAATTTCCTCCCAAGTTTCTCCATTTCACTCATTATTTCACCTATCCTAACAACCCTTTCTTTTCTTCTAAAAAGGCTCCTTTTTCCCCTTTATTTTTCCTCATTTCTTCTAAAAAACCCTTTAAACCTAATAAAACTTCTTTATTTGGTTTAAATTCTTCTTTTTATCCCTATCAGAACTCTAAAAAGGCTAAAAAACCCACTTTAAATGCTTAATTCCGCCATTTTAAAAATATAAGGCCTTAAGCCCTCTTGGCTTAAAACTTAGCCCCTCCACCTCAAATGACCCAAGGTCCGTGACCTTCCGCCATCCCAAAGCCCACATCACTTGCCGACCCTGGTCCCATTCTCCCATAGGACCATGCCTTCCCCTTTTCCTATTCCATTCTCCCCACCACGACTTATTCACTCACCACCCACGATAAGATCCTAACTGTTGATCTCATTAATCCAATGGTAATCGTGGATCCTAAGTTCTTAAAGCCTACCACGTAGTTTTTCTGCTCCCTGACGAAATTGGTGACGTCAACCTCCAGTCCCACCTATCCCCACCATTCCTCGTGACCGCGCAACTTCTCCCCATCACGTTCGTCAACCCCATTTTTCCGAAATGGTTTAGAGCCCCATTTCAACACGAAATAGGTGGTTTTGGGTTGGACATGTATCATCCAGCTAGACCTATCATGTTTTTCAAGACTTTTACCACTTAACACTTAACCCCTACACGAATA
Organism: Pinus albicaulis; assembly: GCA_034641835.2. Lineage (NCBI taxonomy): Eukaryota > Viridiplantae > Streptophyta > Pinopsida > Pinales > Pinaceae > Pinus > Pinus albicaulis. Next base: position 998,253,066 of record CM076571.1, read on the forward strand.
CCACCCCGATTTAGCCGCCAAACCACCTTCCTCCCATCTTGGCACTAGATTCAAATTTAAATGCTATTCTACCTGATTCTACCTGTGGAAACCCCTCCTCCATGCATTTTTCTCTTCTACATCACTCCTACGCCCTCACCTACACCTATGATTATGGTTTTATCCCATAAATGCAGATTTTATTTAATTTTTTTGTGTTGAGTTGCAGGTTTAATGGTGGCCTGAAGATTACAGGTCCTCCCATAGCAACATCCAAGTTGAAAATGCCCACGATGATGATCCTTAGGGTTCTAACAAGCAAAAAGAGAGATCCAGGGTTTATTCCAGTGTTTTTCAATGTTTCATGGACATTGGTTGAGCAACAAAGCCCTCCAACACGGAAGCCAAGCCACCTATACATAGAACAAAAATAATGAAGATCAGTGAAGAATTTAAGGTTAAGAGCATCAATCCGAAAATCAAGGACTTAACCAAAAAATTATGGACAAGGAAAAAGTTTGAAGATAAATCATTTAAAAGTTAAAACCAATCAGCAAAGGACAGAAAGCAAAAGATGATTAAAGAAAGCCTAAAGCCAAATTGAAGGCCTAATCAGAGTTAAAGCCACCAAACAGACAGATCAACAAGAAGGAATGCTTCGAATGCATAAATCAGTGAAGCAATTACTTCTTGAAGGATAAAAATGCCACCTACTAGCCTAAATTTCCTCAAAGACACATAAAGTTATTACAGTCAGAGATATTTCCTAAAGACATCTTAGAATCTATTGCAAAGCCCACCTAAAAAAGCCTAAAAGTCAACAAAAGATACTAAGTAGTGCAAATGAGTTAATGTAATGCAGAGTTAGACTTAAATGCATTTTTCCTTGGGCCTTGAATGGTCTTAAAGGTCAGAAACATTTACTCTATCATTTATGAAACATTTAAGGATCCATTCTTCACCCCACCTCCTCATTTCATCTATAAATATCATATGAGGAGCTCATTGTAAGTGTTGGTTGGATTATTATTAAAGTGTAAGACAGTTGTTGAAGTCGTTGAAGGGTTGTTGAGTAGTTGAAGAATAATAGGGTGAGAAGAGAAGTTTTGAGTTGTAAAGACCTGCTGGATTTGAAGTGTATAACTGGTTTGAACATCAATAATACAAGCTGATTCATGGGATCCTGTTCTATGTTAATGGTAATGTTATTCCTCACTGTTTTTTCTTCTCCTTTTGTTTTACAAACTGCCCATTTTATCTAATAAGCAACAGAAAATTTAGATTAGGATTTACTGTCAAGGTACCCTATTTCTATCTCAAAGCTTTTTCTTTATGTTTTCCTCTGCTAGGGTCTAATTGGAGGATTCTTAATTTCCCTCCTGTTTTATCCAGCATGTTTTTTTAAGAATGATTCAATAGAGTATAACCAGGGAGAAATGTTGGTGAGCCCATGTCTATCTGAGTACAATTTGAGATATTTTTTTTAAATATCTTCTTCAAAGTTTATTAAGTAGAGTCTCAATTAGAGAATTTTATGGTATGGCCTATCCTCTCACTAGTATTTAACAGTTTCTTTGAAAGATGCCTTGAGAGTATGCCAAAAGCAGGCTAGATTCACAGTTTATGTCTGATCTTAGGCTATTTTCCTTGTTCTCTTATATGTTTTCTCCTTTCTGAAAGTAGTCTTAGGATTACTGGATTGTTGCCTTAAAAGTTTGCTTTATTACAAGTCTCCTCAAATAATTCTATGGTTTTCCCTGTCCTTTGGCTTGCTTCAAACAATTTTTTTGAAAGGCTTTTCTTGTTTAGTGGAGTTAATAGATTATTAATTGATTATTAGCTTTTCTTCTTTCACAATATCTTAATGTTTCATATCACAATTCAATCTAAAAAATCCTTTGATATAGATGACTTGTCCTATGGAAACCCTTGAAGATTTTTTGTGCAACTAAACCCTTTTGTGACTCCATAACCCAATGGGTTAAAACTGTTTCATGACCTATCTTTTCAGCCGAAACATTCTTTCAATTTACTCTCACCTTCACCCTTCAACTGACCTCTTCAGTTAATGATACCCATCCCAACCAAACAAACAAGATTCTAAGAGCTTCATAACTAGCCTAGTATCATAAACAAAGCATAAATCTATATCCTTTGAAAACACTTAATAGATATATCCCTCTCTGAATCTAGGAAGGCTAGGTCCTAGGATTCGAAAGTGGTTTTGATGTGGCCCCCCTGCAGCGTTTATTCTTTCCATTCTTGTAAATCACAGGGAGACAACATAGTGGCGACCATACTGGGGATAAACTGAGTAATAGATAACTTCACAACTCAGAAAATCCCATTTTTAAAATACATTAAGTGTCTGCCAAGAATGGTTCCTGATTGTTGATGGTGGACAAAAACCAATCCTAGAAAATATGTAAAAATCTTCCACCTGGTGACACCATTGGTTTTTAGTAGGCTTTTTTATTCCCCTTGGTTATCCATAGACTCCACTGGGAAACTTATTTTATCATTAGAACATCACAAGAACCCAGTTAAGAAAGCTTTTTGGATTAATTTTTCTTACACATATTAGTTTGCCTATAAAGACTGTCATACCTGGCTAAATTTTCTTAAATTTGGGTCTAAATCCTGGCTTCAAAAGAATCCATACTAGATCCCATCCCGACCCAAATCCTCCTACAATAGTTGATAATCCTGAAAACATCCTTTGGAAGTCTCCTTCATCTAAAACCCCAACTATTGTCAGACCAATCCAAAGAGCAAGTTCAATCCCTGAAAACCTTATAAACTTGCCACATACCCAAGTTGACTTACCTCATATCATAAGCTTATCTAGAACTAAGTCACAAAGTGGTATAGATCAGATAGAATTTGAGCCTGTAAGTTCACAACACATTAGTAGTAGAGAAGCCTCCCCTTCCACACCTCTTGAGCTCCATTTCATTCACAACTTTGGTTTCTCTCACCCTAAATCTGCTCAACAATGCTTAGCTAGTCCTAGTACTTCTGTTACATTCACCCATACATCCACAACTCAAGCCACTTTAGCTCATCATCAAACTCCTATCACAAATCCTCCACCTGTAAACCCACCATTATTTCCACAAGTCCATACCATGGAAACATGGTATGCTCCCTTAGTTCTTCCTTTACCTTTTATTGCTCTACCATAGGACTATCAATCCAAGATTCCATTATATGATGCTAGTAGTTCTACTACAGCTCAACAACGTGTGGATATAATTACTTTGACAGACAATAAATAGATGATGAAATTGTAAAGCTTTAGGATGTAAACACTCCCAAAAATACAACAGAAAACCATAAAACAGTGGCTGAAAATTCTGATAAAAATAAAGGAAAAAACACCCAAATTCATGAAAAACATATTAGTGACCCTAGTAGCACTAGCACCTCAGCTAATGCTCCTGAAAAAACCATTTTAACTGCTAAAAATAATAAAAACCAGCAAGCTGATTTTGCCGAGAAAACAATGACTAAAAACGATGAATTAAACATTTCTAAAACTCAAACTCCTTTTAGCATAGAGAGTGAAAGTGCCAAGATAAAAATCTCCATCCCTCTCACTGAGTTATTCACTCGAGATGTATACAGGTCCCAATTGTTACAAGCTTTGAACATAGGAGATCATAATGACTCTGTTAACTTAAATGATGACAAACCTGAGCTTCTGTTTGGACCAAAAATTGAAGGAAAATTTGAAGAAGGTGGAGTTCCTCCATTTTATGTTAGCCTAAACATCCATGATAAAATTTTGCACAATGCAATGCTTGATTCAGGAGCATCACATAACCTCATGCCCAAAGTGATAATGGAAAGATTAGTCCTTAAGGTAACCAGACCTTATAAAGATTTATACTCCTTTGATTCTAGCAGAGTTAAATTCCTAGGCCTAATAAAATATCTATGTGTCAACTGAGCACAAATCCCAGCCAAAAGCTTAGTAATGGACATTTTTGTGGCTGATATACCCCCCAAATATGGCATGTTTCTTTCAAGATCTTGGGGTGCTAAGCTGCAAGGCACTTGCAAATGGATATGACTTATGCCACTATACCTGTCTTTATTCAAACTAGAAGACTTTATAGGGAAAAACACATGAAATACATGGTCAGTAGTCAAGAAAGACCAGAAAACTCCCCTCTTTATTCTATACATACTGACCTTAACTCATTCATTCTTTACAATGATGAGATTCTTAATGAGCAAGGATTAAAAAATGAAACATCCACTAACATAGTGGCAACCATAGAACAAGAGGAAGGGAAAGAAAACTCATCCAAATAGTTTGCTAAATCAGAAAATCACAGCAAAAAAAATGAAGGTCTTGAGCATCAAAAATAGTCATCAACATAGTGTCAATCATAACAATCAAAGAGAAATTCCTCAACACATTGAAAACCTTGAGGGAAACGACAAGAGTAAATATAGTATAGACCCTCAAAAAGAACATAGGGGCATTCAAAATAAACAAAATAGAGAGGAAATAAATTAAATTAATGATAAATTTGAAACCAGCTCTATCTGGAGCATGAGTTTTGATGGGTCTTGTAGCACTACTGGTGCAGGAGCATGAATATGGGTGCACAACACTGAAAATAATCATGATGAAAGCCATTCATATAGGTTAAACATTCAATGCACAAACAACATAGCAGAATATGAAGCACTCCTCTTAGGATTACATTTACTTAAAAAATTAGGAGCCAAGAGGATATCTGTTCATGGAGATTAAAAACTAATAATTAGGCAATTAAATGGAGAATACACTTCCAAACATCCAAGATTGAGAGCCGATAGAGATGATGCTATGGACCTCATAAAAACCTTTGCAAATTTTGAACTCACCTTTGTCCTCAAAAACGAAAATATCCTTGCCAATTGTTTAGCCTTTGTTGCTAGTACGTGTCTAAAACCTTATGAAAGCAAACAATACACAGTTCAAGTCAAATATAGACTAGCAGTCCGAGACAATGAGAAATACTGGCAAGTTTTTGAAGGAGATAAACAAATAGAAGACTTCCTACAATCTAGAAATTAATTTGAAATGCCAAGTTCAGATTCAGAGTATGAATAAGATTGTCCTACTGATGGAAAATCACCTTTTAAAGAAGAAAAATCTCTTAAGATTGCTGATATAAATCTGTTAACCAAAGAATCCAAAAATGAAACCAAAAAATACACAGATTTAGAAAAAGAAGATCTAGAAGTGCTGCAATCCAAAGCTGAAATCTTGCCAAAAGGACTGGTCCCTCTAGAAGAATTGTTTGACTTTAATGATGTTGCAAAAAGGCCAAAAATAGAACCTACTGAAGCTGAAGTAGAAGAGTGCAATATAGGCAGTGAAGAAAAGCCTAAAATGATCAAATTATCCAAAACACTGTCAGCTCACATTAAACTGAAATATCTTGAGCTATTTAGAGAATTTTCTGATGTGTTTGCATGGAGTTATGAAGATCTAAAATTATATGATACAAAAATAATTCAGCATAAGATGCCCCTCAAAGCAAACCAGAAGCCTTATAGACAAAAATTACGCAGAATCAAACATATTCAATTACCTTTTGTAGGGAAAGAAATCAGAAAAATGTATGATGCTGGAATTATAGTCCTTGTGAGATACTCAAAATGGGTATCCAATCTTGTATATGTGAGGAACAAAACAAGAGAAATCAGGCTTTGTATAGACTTCAGAAACTTAAACAAGGCCTTATTAAAGGACAAATATCCCTTACACAAAATGAATCATATCTTACAAAGGGTAGTAGGTTGTAGAAGAATTTATTTGCTATATGGCTTCTCAGGATATAACCAAGTATTGGTACACCCTGATGATCAACTTAAAACAACCTTTACCACACCTTGGGGCACGTTCATGTATGTGAAAATGCCTTTTTTTTAATGAATGTTGGTGCCACATTCGAGAGAGCCATGGATATTTCTTTCTCAGAAGAAATAGGTTATTTCATTGTGATTTACTTATATGACATCACAATATATTCCAAAACAAATGATGAACACCTAATACACCTAAGAAAAGTCTTTGAGAAATGCATAAAATATGGTTTAACCTTAAATCCCAAGAAAACATTGTTTGGCCTCCAAGAAGGTAAAATTCTTGGTCATATCATATCTGAAGAAGGGATAAAGATAGACCAAAGAGGATTGAAGGTATTTTTAAAATCAATCATCCTAGAAACATCAAGGAACTTCAATCTTTCATTGGAAATATTAATTTCTTGAGAAGGTTCATACCCAACCTAGCTGAGCTCCTTAGAAACATGACAAACATGCTTAAAAGAGAAGAAGGATTCAAGTGGACCTTGGAAGAAAATAAATCATTTGAATTGGTAAAATAATCACTTACCCAAACACCAGTTCTTATAAGTCCTAATTTTACAAAATATTTCTTCATATTTTCATTTGCATTAGAACATATAGCGGTTGTTGTCCTCTTAGAGAAAAAAAATGAAGGGACAAGAGCAGCCTATTGCATTTTTCAGCAAGGCATTAAGAGATGCACCTTTGAAGTATAATATAATGGAAAAACGAGCCTTTGTTTTTGTCAAAGCCTTTAAAGACTTCAGATTTTACATTTTACACTCACACATCATAGCATGTGTGCCTCATTTAGTGGTAAAAGACATTTTGACACAAGACCATGATGGAAAAAGTGGAAAGTGGATTGTTGTTATATTAGAATATGATTTAGAGATCAAGCTTACTAAGCTCATTAAAGGCCAAGGATTAGAAAAAATAATGGCTGAATCGAACTTACAAGCACTTTATATAAACATGTTTAATGCATTAGATGAATAGGAGGAGTTGGCAACTCCACTTATTGAAGATCATTTTCTGAATTCATCTTGGTATGTTGATATTTTGTATGTGTTGCTTAATCTAAACGTCCCTCCTGGTTTGTCTAAAACAAGGAAAGGTTTTTAAAGTTAAAGGTTATAAATTATTGCATTTTAGATCAATGTTTATATTGGAAAAATTCTAGTGGATTATTGCTTAAATGTTTGCCTGAGAATGATGCAGATAAGATCAAACATGAGTTTCATGAAGGAGAATGTGGAGGCCACCTCTATTGGAAAACTACTGTGATCAAAATCCTTAGAGTTAGTTATTATTGGCCCACCCTCTTTCAAGATATCCACAAGATGGTCACTTCATGTCATAAATGTCAAATCTTTGAAGGCGAAAGAAAATTTCTTCCCTTACCTCTGCATCCCATCATTGTTGAAGCTCCTTTACAACAGTGGGGTCTAGAATTCATTGGGGAAATCCATCCTATTTCATTAGCCCAACACAAATGGATCCTCACAGCAACTTATTACTTTACTAAATGGATAGAAGCCATCCTTGTTAGGAATGCCACAAACTCAGTCATCATTTCTTTCCTTGAAAATCATATCTTGTCTAGATTTGGCTATCCTAGAAAAATTATCACTGACAATGCTGCTGCATTTGGATCGAAAAAGATGGTTGATTTATGTCATAAGTATCAGATTACATTAGGCCATTCCACAACTTATTACCCTCAAGGCAATGGGTTGGCAGAATCCTCAAACAAAATTTTGGTAAACATAATCAAGAAGTTCCTAGAAGAGAACAAAAAATCATGGCACAATAAGCTAGTACATGCACTATGGGCAGACATATTGACAGTAAAAAATTCAACTGGAACGTCACCTTATCAGCTAGTCTATGGTGTAGATGCAATATTTCTAACCAGTCTAGGAGTGCCAGTCATGAAGCTGATCCAAGAAGTACAGTCTGAAGAAGGTCATATGATTAGAAGAATGAGCCAGACTGTACAATTACAACAAACTAGAGTGGAGGTCTATAATAGAGCACAACAAGTACAAAAAAACATCAAGAAGTTGTTTGATAAAAGAACAAAGGAAAATGATTTTAACATTGGTGACAAGGTTCTGAAATGGGATTCAAGGAGAGAAGATAAAGGAAAACATGGAAAGTTTGAAATTTTATGGAAGGGCTCTTATCTCATTCAGTTTTCTATAGGAAACAATGCATTTTTTCTGGAGAAGATGGATGGAACAGAAATTTTTGGAGGTCCTGTCAATGGCAGGATGCTCAAGCATTATTTTTGTTAAAATCTCTGTTCAAAGCTTTTTAATTCATTGTAAATAACATTGCTTGAAAGAAAGTTTGAAAATAAAATACAAAAACAAGAGAAAAAGAGAAAAGAGGGTGGATAAAAACAAAAGGTACAACCCCATACCAAAAAAGAAGAAAAATATGAAATTGTGCAAGCTCAAATGCCACTACTACAAAATGAAACTGTTATTCATTCATACAGCCTAATCATGATTGAATAAATTTGAATTTTTGGCTGATAGGTTAGTGAAAAAGATATGCCAAACAGTGTAATCTTGGCTTATCAGTAGAATAGATTAGGATAGAAAAGAGATGGTTCTAAAAATCTTAGAATCTGAACCAAGAAAGAAAGAAGCATGTCTAGAAATTTCAGATCTTAAGTCTTCACAGTTTTGTTTTAAATTTCTGCAAATAATGTCTATGTGTAGCTTGTACAAAATGCCATGGCCCCATAGAAAATCAGAGTGTCTAATCCTGATTTGACTGTGTTTTAAATTTCCTATTTTAGAAATAGAGAATAAAAAATATGTCAAACAACCTAATCTTGATAGATAGTTAGAATAGATAGAGAAACAATGAGTTCAACTGTTCAATATGAACTCATGGATGATATAAGGGTAGAAGTATATTAGTTTCCTTCTTTCAAATAAAAGAATAAAATGACGTTAGAAGGGTTTGCAAGTCCAAGTGCACACACTGAAGGAAAAAATGTCAGGAAAATTTGATTGTGTAGGTAGAAATTTGGGAGAAAAATCATCTTGTTGTGACTCTATAGATCATCTTTTCAAATAGCATGATCATCAAAGGAAAATAGGATTTTCAAGGTGCAAAACACAAGGCACTAGTATTCTTTCGAGAGATTTATTTTATAAGGTTCTTGCACCTCCAAGGAGTTGCCCTCCCCAAGTGGAGCCACTGTTAGCCATCTATAAATTCTGTTATACCTGATGATGGCTAAATAGGTTCCTTAGGCTTTCAAGAAATTTTTTTTTATGGAAAACTTTGTGAGTTCTTTAAAGCCCACTGTGTTCATTATCCACAAGAAATCATTTCGCTATTAACTTCACTCAAATTATTCAAGTAGCCCTGTTGTTATCAAAAGAAGAAGATCTTCAAGCGACCCTTTATATCATTTCACCTTCATAATTTCCTCCCAAGTTTCTCCATTTCACTCATTATTTCACCTATCCTAAAAACCCTTTCTTTTCTTCTAAAAAGGCTCCTTTCTCCCCTTTATTTTTCCTCATTTCCTCTAAAAAACCCTTTAAACCTAATAAAACTTCTTTATTTGGTTTAAATTCATCTTTTTATCCCTATCATAACTCTAAAAATCCTAAAAAACCTAATTTAAACGCCTAATTCCGCCCTTTTAAAAATATAAGGCCTTAAGCCCTCTTGGCTTAAAACTTAGCCCCTTCTCCTCAAATGACCCAATGTCCGTGACCTTCTGCCATCCCAAAGCCCACATCACTTGTTGACCTTGGTCCTATTCTCCCATAGGACCATGCCTTGCCCTTTTCCTATTCCATTCTCCCCACCACGACTTATTTGCTCTCCACCCGCGATCAGATCCTAACCGTTGATCTCGTTAATCTAACGGTAATCGCGAATCCCGAGTTCTTAAAGCCTTCCGCGTACTTTTTCCACTCCCTGACGAAACTACTGAAGTTAACCTCTGGTCCCACCTATCCCTACCATTCCTCGTGATCAGTCACCTTCTCCCCATCGCGTTCATCAACCACCGTCGATCTGGCTCCTCGAGATCCGATGAGCCATGATCATTTTCACGCACATTTTGTTGAAATGGTTTAGAGCCCCATTTCAACATGAAATAGGTGGTTTTGGGTTGGACCGTTGTCATCCAGCCAGTAGTATTGTGTTCATCAAGCCCTTTACCAATTACCACTTAACCCCTGCGCGAATACCACCCTCGTATTGCCGCAAAACCACTTTCCTCCCATCTTCGTGACAGATTCAAATTTAAACACTGTTCTGCCTGATTTCGCCTGTGGAAACCCCTCCTCCATGCATTTTTCTCTTCTGCATTGCTCCTCTGCCCTCACCTATGCCTGTGATCACAGTTTTATCCCATAAATGTAGGTTTAATGGTGGCCTGAAGATTACAGGCCCTCCCACAGCAACATCCAAGTTGCAAATGCCCACGATGATGATCCTCAGGGTTCTAAAAAGCAAAAAGGGAGATCCAGGGTTTATTCCAGTGTGTGTCAATGTTCCATGGACATTGGTTGACCAACAAAACCCTCCAGCACGGAAGCCAAGCCACCTGTACACAGAACGAAAATAATGAATATTAGTGAAGAATTTAAGGTTAAGAGCATCAATCCAAAAAATCAAGGACTTAAACAAAAAATTATGGACAAAAACACAGTTTGAAGATAAATCAATTTAAAGTTAAAAACAGTCAGCAAAGGACAGAAATAAAAAGATGATTAAAGAAATACTAAAGCCAAATTGAAGGCCTAATCAGAGTTGAAGCCCCCAAACAGACAGGTCAGTAAGAAGGAATTCTTTGAATGCATAAATTAGTGAAGCAATTACTTCTAGAAGGATAAAAATGCCACCTACCAGCCTAAATTTCCTAAAAGACACACAAATTTATTACAGTCAGAGATGTTTCCTAAAGACAACTCAAAAGTTATTACAAAGCCTACCTAAAAGAGCCTAAAAGTCAACAAAATCAACTAAGTAGTGAAAAAGAGTTAATGTAATGCAGAGTTAGACTTAAATACATTTTAGGCTTGGGCCTTGCATGGTCTTAAAGGTCAAAAACATTTACTCTATCATTTATGAAACATTTAAGGACCCATTCCTCACCCCACCTCCTCATTTCATCTATAAATATCATATGAAGAGCTCATTGTAAGTGTTGGTTGGATTATTATTAAAGTGTAAGATAGTTTCTGAAGCTATTGAAGATTTGTTGAGTAGTTGAAGAATACTAGGCTGAGAAGAGAAGTTTTGAGCTGTAAAGACCTGTTGGACTTGAAGTTTGTAACTGGGTTGAACATCAATAATACAAGCTGATTCATGGGATCTTGGTCTATGTTAATGGTGATATTATTCCTCACTATTTTTGTTTCTCCTTTTTTTTTACAAACTGTCCATTTTCTCTGATAAGGAACAAAAAATTTAGATTAAGATTTACTGTCAAAATACCCTATTTCTATCTGAAAGCTTTATCTTTATGTTTTCTTCTGCTAAGGTCTAATTGGAGGATTCTTAATTTCCCTCCTGTTTTATCCAGCTTGTTGTTTTAAGAATGATTCAATAGAGTATAACCAGGGAGAAATTTTGGTGACCCCATTTTTATCGGAGTTCAACTTGAGATATTGTTTTTAAATATATTCTTCAAATTTTATTAAGTAGAGTCTCAATCAGATAATTTTATGGTATTCCCTGTCCTCTGGCTAGTATTTAACAGTTGCATTGAAAGATCCCTTGAGAGTATGCCAAAATCAGGCTAGATTCATAGTTTCTATCTGATCTTAGGCTATTTTTCTTGTTCTCTTATATGTTTTCTCATTTCTGAAAGTAGTCTTAGGATTACCAGATTGTTGTCTTAAAAGTTTGCTTTATTACAAGTATGCCCAAATAAGTCTATGGTTTTCCCTGTCCTTTGGCTTGCTTCAAACAGTTACTTTGAAAGGATTTTCTTATTTAGTGGAGTTAATAGATTATTAATTGATTATTAGCTTTGACTCTTTCACAATATATTAATGTTTCATATCAAAATTCAATCTAAAAGATCCTTTGATATAGATGACTTGCCCTATGGAAATCCTTGAATAATTGTTGTGCAATTAAATCCTTTTGTGACTCCATAGCCCAATAGGTTAAAACTGTTTCATGACCTATCTTTTCAACCGAAACATTCTTTCAATTTACTCTCACCTTCACCCTTCAACTAACCTCTTCAGTTAATGATACCCATCACAACCAAACAAACAAGTTCCTAAGAGCTTCATAACTAGCCTAATATCATAAACAAAGCATAAAGCTATATCCTTTGAAAACACTTAATAGAGAGATCCCTCTTTGAATCTAGGAAGGCTAGGTCCTAGGATTCCAAAGTGGTTCTGATGTGGCCCCCCTGCAGCGTTTATTCTTTCCACTATTGTAAATCACAAGGAGACAACAACCGGCGTGTCAAAAAGATTCAAATTGTTTCATATACATTTTTCTTAAAACACCAATCGAAATGATGTTTGATATTTTTCAAAGTATATTATGTGTCATTCATTTGGTTTTGAGAATTTCAATCTAGGTGATGCTTAATATCTTTGGAGGTAGCTTATGTGTAAAGTTTCTTGGTTAGTATGAGGTTAATTGTGGTTAGTTTTTTATATGGATTTAAAGCTATTTATGTTCAAATTTAAGGATGAGTACGATGAGATATTTGTATTGGTAAGAATTAGTATTATTTTTTAAAGTAGAATTTAAAAATATATTTAATTGATTATTAATTTAAATTTTAAATTTCTTAAGTATTTATAAATATGAAAACTTTAAGGTGATATATAAATGGATTTAAATTAATATATATTTATTATTTTTGTTTATATATACATGTATGTTACTCCAAAAAATCACCACTATATTAAATTATAAAAAAATATTTTTATTGTAGACAGAAATTTGGACAAAGTGAAAATCTATACCTTATAAATTATTATTAATTACTTTTTAATAATAATAGCATATCAAAGATATAATTATAAATAATAACTGATCATAATTATAACAATTCAATTATGTTAATTTTACAATTTATTAAAAATATAGAAAACATTCCATCATCAATGGTAATATTCCTCGCATATTTTATCCATTCAATGACGTGGAAAACAACCTACCTCCGAAAATACTTTAGTTACTTCCTTAAAATCCTTACCATATTCTCATGGCTCGACTATATATGAACATCCATATTCATATGGAAATCAACCAAACTCTGGACACGAAAAATTGATTTTATATATTGAAACCAAAACATAATCCTTGGACACAATCATTTCTATTATAATATGTTTCTGTTATGTTTTTTGTTTTCTTCCAACAACATTTCTAACCATAAATGGGCCGATCAATAGCTTTACATGTTTTCAAATACCAGTAATTTAAAAAATATTTTATATTAATTTTATTGTTATTAGTCTCTAAATATAGTATTTTCTACTTAGTCAATGTGCATTGGCTTCATATTATTTGATTATTTTTTGTAATTTTAATTAAAGTTTAGAAAAAATTTAATAATTTTATTTTTTAAATTAAAAAATATTTTTCACTTTAAACAAATTTTATTTCCAATTTTTGATTATAGAGAGAGCTGGCGATGAATATAATTCTTCTTTGGAGGATGGTGGTATTTGTCACAATTCATTAAAAGACAAAAAAGTTAAATGATTTTGTGAGTATTACCCCTGTTGGCTAGTGCTCGACGATACTCTCACATCGACACTATTGTGTAATTTTTGTACCCAATGATTTCAGAATTGATGCAAGCTTGCAAACCGTTTGCATATCAAAGGAGAGACGACTGAGTTTGTGGTAAAAATCTCTAATTAATATTAGTATGTTTTTCATTTGTGCGCGTAACAAAGTATGTGTGGGAGAACACTAGTGTGGAGGGAAATTTATCTCCGCAATGACAAATTTTAATTTAAACTTCTTTGCATTTAAATTTTTTGCTGCATATAGTTGTGTGAGAGAGCAGTTGCATAGAACTATGATTTTGTGAGTTGTCATCTGGTGAGTTCTCATCAAAGGTGTTACTACTTTGCCCAATGATGTTAAAATTGACGCTTATAGCTCCTTGCATAAGTAGGTGGGCGTTGAACATATCTTCAATTATTATTATTATTTTTCCTTTGTCCCGAGATTTTAATATGTCGAGGATGAAGTATGTGTGTGTGATAACTAAGTGCAAAGGGGACTTTATTCCATAGTGTTTAAATTAATTTAAATCTATTTGCATTTTTTAATCTTACACATTTATTTGTGATCGAAAAAAATTGTATAGATATATTAATATTTTTGGAATGAAGGATGTGCGAAGAACGAGTGTGCAAAGGGAGCTTTAATTAATTTAAATATGCAATAAAAACGTGAATTAATATTATTATGTTTCATTGTGTAGATATTTCTGTGCGAATCTTTCCTTTCAGGTAAATTTTTTACCTACGTATGATGGGGTATGTGCGTGAGGAACGAGTATAGAACTTTGTTTTGCAAGGAAAAATTAATATTAAATTTTTAATGTTAATCAGCAGTAGAATGAAAGATGTGTGAATGACATGGTAGTTAATTTAACTATGAAAATAAACTTAATATTTCACATTTTCCTATTACATCCGTGCAGCATTTGTTTAATATACTGATTGATGTGAGTACGAGCAATGGCAATGAATAGGCTACCATGGCCTCCTTGGAGCTACATAGCATAGATTCTTTGGTGATTTCCTTGCTCCATTGTATTCCTAGTAAACTTTTAAACCTTGTGGGAATGGACAACATTTAGTAGCATATGATTCTGCATGGATAAAAAATATCACCATGTTCTTTCTCATTTTGCATTCTTAACATTTCTACTTGTTCACTTAGATTGCTAAGAATTTATGTTTTAAATTTTGTCAAGAAAATTTTCCAAGTTCATCTTTCCCTACCAATGTTTAGGAGGATTTCCCATTTACTCTTTCTCTTTCTCTTGATATGCGTTTGCATGTTTCACAAATTTCTTCAAATGAAATTGCATACATCTCCTCCACTCATGAGATTAAGGAGATCAATCCACTCATCCCTAATTGTTCTAAAAAGAGGGTTTTTAGTGTAAAATGATAAATGAAATATTTTTTTCCTTTGATATTAAACATGAACCTATCTATGAGATCCTTAAGGCTTTCATCCTATTTTTTATTCATTCTAAAATTATTTTTAAGATCATTATATTTTCCTAGAAATATCTTTTCATATCATTCCATGATCTTATTGAATTAGTACCTAGACCGATGAACCATTTAAGAGCTTTCTCCTCCAATGTTGGGTGCAGAAATAATACAGTTTTTGAGTGTGTGATAAGTAGCCATGAGATCTACAAAGTATCTCAAATTCAAAGAGAAATGTTTTGAATCCTCCGTCCTCATACTCATGGAAGTTGGGAAGGAAATATGGAGGGATGTTCTTCATATGTACATTGATGTTAATATCTTTAATGGGAAACCCAATAAGATTTTATTCATTGTCATAATATCCATCCATCTCTTCTACCTTCAAAAGTGTATGGTGATGTGGTTCTTACTGCACCACGTGGTCAAGTAGGGGGGGGGTTGGTATCGTTGTAAGTATTTTTTAAAAATTCAAACAGTATCCCTACTCTTATGAGGCATGAAAAATCGATTTTTTTGTATTTTTCAACATTCCATAAACAAAATGAAAAGGAAATCATAAAATAATGCTAAAATAGAATCAAAAGCATCTACTAGACACCTCCTACATCCATACCAAAAGTGGTGAGCCATGGTATTGCACCAAGAGGCCGCAACTCCTAGGGCTTCCCTACTTTACTTTATCAACCTAGGTTTCATAAAAAATTGGAGGTGACAAGTATATATACATAAAAATTCATTCTACTCATGTCATCCTCTTCCGTTCTACGAAAGGGTGCTACTTCTAGGTTTCGAAGTATGAAACTCTCTCAAAGGAAACTAAAATAAATTGCGAAAGGAAATGACAAATTTAAGGGAAATTCAAATTAAATTTTTGAAAAGAAGTGCATTTAAAGGAAAGTAATTTAAGTTGCGTAAAGGAATGATGAGAAGAAAATTAATTTAACTTGTCAAAAGAAATGGAAGAAAGGAAACCAATTTAAATTACAAACAAAGGAAATGATGGAAAGGAAACTAATTTAACTTTCTCGAAAATAAATAAAGAAAGGAAACTAATTCTAAACCACACTTAACTTGTCCAATCTACTAAACACACCATACTTATCTTGTGCTCTATCTATAATGCTTCTTTCTATGCAACTATTCATGACTTAATTCTAATAGAAAGAGTATTGATCATAGCCGGAGAAGAAAACGGTTAAATTTTTCACAAATGCTAACGATTACAAGGCAAGGTTTAGAAGTGAAAACGTGTTTGGACTTTATTAACCCACATAAGGCTTAGAAGTGTTGTTAGGAGGAAAGTGTGAAGCACGAGATGCGATGAGGCTCGAATTTCAAAATGCGAAATGCGATAGGGGAGGATGCAATGTGGATATGCGATGGGATATAAATTGTGAAATGTGAAATGCGAAATGCGACGTAGGATAGAAATTGCGACATGTGAAATGTGATGGGATAGAAATTGCAAAATGTGATTTTCGATAGGGATGACGTGGCAAAGTGCTACTGCAATGTCGCAACGTGGTTGGGAGCTTGAGGTTAACAAAGTAGGAGAGAAATGTGTGAAGTGCAAAATTTTATAATGTCGAATTTTGAAATGCGAGATGCGATGTGGAGAGAACCGCAAAATAAAATTTGCGATAGGGATGACGTGCGCATCACACAGTATCCCCACAATCGGTGGTTGGGAGTGGTAAGTGTTAAGGAAGCAAGAGTGAAATCTCGCAAAGTGAAAAATGCTATAATTCCAAATTGCGAAATGAGATGTAAGGTGACATGGCAACGGACATGTTAGCAATATCACAACGGGGGCCTAAAGGAACATATTAATGGGAACCAAGTGGGGAATGATTTGTGATTGTGAATATGAATTGTGGCAGCCGAGCTGAAAAGGGTAAGGTCGATTTCTAAAGGATTTTCGAATCGTTTTCATTAATAATCGAAAAGGTAAGGTAAAAAGGAAAAAATCTTGAAAGCGCTACATAATAATAATGAAATGTAGAAGAGATCCTGCGAGATGCGATAAGTGTATGTGCTTTGGAGGAGAAAGGTAGAGGTTTCAAAATTTAATAGTTTTTGTGAATAAAAAGGGTGCAACAACTATTAAGGAGGGAAATGGAGGCACAAAAACATTATTCGTGCATGAAAACAGAAATGAAAATGAAGCAAGATGGCTTGATGAACTTATCTCGACTATTATGGCTTATTCCCGCAATCAAACCTCCGATAATCTATGCATGAAACAAACAAAATTTGTGATAAAAACAAGGAAATAAATACTCTGACAGTAATGCAATTTCTTCCTAAGCTTAGAAAACAAATAACATAAAGTAATTTTTGGCCCGTGGGAAGGTCTACCCTCCTAACTCTTTATGACGTAGATGAGAGGGGAAGGCTCGATCCATTGCATTTTGAGTTTTCCTCTATTCTATTACTCTCATAAGAAAATGAAAACTACAACAACACGCCGAAAGAAAAACTAAACAACAATGAAACTAGGAGAAGCAACTAATTGAATGAGAGAAAAAAAACTACTTAAATGATAGAAAGTGATGCAGAGCATCCAAAATTTCAACAATTTAATTTTAATTTTATAAATATAGTATGTCTTGTATTTCTATGAAATTGGAATGATTTTAGTGATTTCCATTAGGATTAATTAAATATTGAGAGGATTTTTATAAATTTTCTTGAAAGAGAATATGAGAGATTTGAGAATTAACCGTATTTTCTAAATTAGAATTGGGCTTTCATGAATTTTGATTCATGAGGACTTTAGGGATTAAGTAGAGAGTAGAGGATCTAAAACCAAAATTGGTTTCGGTAACATTTGGAGAATTTATAAAGCCTCAAGGCATCTGGGGAGAGAAAATAGATATAGAGAGGTGAATTTGATTGTAGCCACAACAAAAGAGGAAGAAAGAGGCTCTAAAATTAGAAAAGCCTAAGCCCGGAAGGAAATTCTCAGAAATATAGGCATAATTTCCAAATGCCGAATGTTCATTTTTGAAATCTATTTGAGTTTAAATTAAATCAAATCATTTCTGGGTAAATTGATTCTATGTGTTCATGTGAGTTAGAGATCGGGGAAATGCCGAAATGTGTATCGAATCAAGGGGGAATGACAACCATTCGAAATCAATCCTATGTTCCCTGGTAATGTATGCCTAAAATGGTTAAATCTTGAAAGTGATAAATTCAGGTCGACTCTTGTTAATTGATTTCTATGTCTACATTATTTTAAAATTACTATATCTCAAAGTAAGAGAAAACACAAAAAAAATTATTTAAAGGCTAATAGTCGTTGATAAGAAAATATGATTTTTGGGGAAAGTGGAAGCATTGGTTACGTAAAAATCATATGTTGGAATTGGCAAACAGTAAATTCCCATATTTACGATAGAAATCGTTCAAGTGAAACCATGAATCGGGTAACGTGATTCAAGGTCTCGGAAAATGCTTAGTGATCTTAGCGTTGAGCTGGCACTCGCATTATTTCAAATAATGAAAAAGAATTAGATGGAATTGTGATTTAAATTGAAAATGGGGACAAGATGGATTGGGAAAAATAGTACGAGTTCGAACTCCGAATGTTTCCAGGTGGTTTGAATACTCGGTAAGTAATTTACGCATATTTCTGGTAAATTTGGAAATGTACTTAGTCATTTGAATAGCCGGTAGAATTTCCTCGAATTTTGGAACTATGTAATTATGAAAACCCGCATAAAGGTTGGCATCGTAACTTAGCAAATAGAAATCAATAGTTTGGTTGAACGTTTTACCTAGTATGGAGAGAAGTTGTATTGAAGAAATGGATGGGTAATTATGAGTCAACTAAGTAAAGAGAATGATGAACGGTTTCATAAAACAAGTGATGGGTTTTCGCATGGAATGAAAGCGTGGCATTTTTTTTTATGAATGCGATAATGTCAAGGCCATGACACATAGCACCTGATACCACCTATTTCTCACGCTTTGAAAACTTTAAATATCTTCTTAATTGGAATGTGATTTCCATCGCATTGGGGATCATAAAGAGATCAACGGCAATTTTTAGTCGAAGATGCAAAGACATTAAAAGTGTTGGATAGATGTGCATTTTTCGTCTGATGACATTGGAGCATACAAGCCTATGATAAACAGTCCGTTGGTAAATGCTAGGTCCAAATGTATTATGTTTTCAAAATGGGTTTTTTAACTGTCGAATATAAGGAGTATGAATTAGCATAAGGTGGATATTATTTTTTATGGTTTGAAACATGATTTTTAATAATGAAGTAATGCTTCCAGACAATAAGATAAGGGTGAAAGTTTTAGAAATGTGGATGTCACCATGCTAAAGAAGATTTAAAAAAATTGTTTGAATATAATTTCATTAAATAGACTAATGGAATTTCCAAAGTAAAATAGAAATGCATTTATATGCAAATAGTGGTTAAACACAACTTTTGGGTTGGCAAGAAAGGAAGGAATGAAACATCAAAGAAAACTAAGGCACATGGGTTGGGCTCCAACCTATGAGCACATCCTCTAGAACTATATCAATAAAAGTCATATCAATACTCATCAGGACATAAAAATACAAATTTTATTACATCCAAAGTCTTAAACAACAAAACCCTAATATCTTGGCAAAGAAAAGCTTTGAATGGAATTAAATGGCGGGGATAGAATGGAATGGATTGGCATCGAATGGACTCGGAATCCTCCTACTAGCTCTGATCAACTTCATTTATCCTCAAGGAAACTACCAACAACTCCCTAGAAAATAGTGATTGAGTCCACTTTGACTCCACTAAACCATAGAATGAGTGCACTTCATCCTCGCTTGGCTGCCTTTGATAGTTAAGGAGGTGGAAAAATCCCTGAATTTGTCCAATATTTCTCCATAATTTTCTAAAAATTGTGCTCTATTTATTCTTCAATACTAATCTTCCAAGCAAGGTGGAGCAAGTCCCTAAATTATCTCCTTTCTCCAAATATGTACATAATCTACCTAATATTCTACAAAAATAACCAATATTGGGCACGTATGTAATTACCTTTGTGACCTTCCTAAGAACATTAAAGCATAAGAAAACATTATTGGTGCAAAATAGATATTTAATATATATTTTCATGCATAAGGAAGGTGTATCTACTAAGAATGTTATAATGGAAAGCCTTATTTTATGTCTAATTTAGAGGTCCATCACATGGTTTTTTCATAATACCTTTGCTTGGTTTTGTGACACTTTCCCATTTTTTTGAGTTGTGGTCACAATCATTCTTTCACCATGTAAGAGAGTTCAATTCATCTAAATCTTGGAAAAATGTTGGTAGATGGGCAACAATGTTGTACAAGTATGTGTTTTCGTCTGGGACTTTAGGAGTGTCCACCTTCTTCGATTTTCTTTTTTCCCTCATCAAGGGTGTCATCTCGGTGTCACTATGGGGGCTTCGGAGCTATCAAAGGCTGTCATAAAGGTGACACTATGATACTCAGAGGTAATTTGTGAGTTTCCAAACATGGCTCTGGTGGGGCCAAATACTGCATCGACACGCTAGCCTTAGAGAACTTTTGAGGTATAAAATGGGCCTCCTAAGAAAAATGTACAACAAAAATACACTTTATAAGAACCAATAGGATTCAATATGATGATTTCAACTCAGGATGATTCACCATTTTTGGGGTAAAAGTAAAAATATTAAAAAATAATAAAATAATAAGAATACTCTTTCAACTTGTATTTTCAACTTATTCCCACGGTTTAGTCAAATTTCTAAAAATGATTGATTCATAATTTGATTCTCACCAAGGAGTACGCATGTTTCATACTTTCGATGGACTCGCTACACGAAAAACCGAGAAATACATGAAAAACATTATAATCATGTTTTTCATCTATTTCTCATTTTCGTGTACTATGGTCCATGGAAAGTATGTAACAAGGGTGCTCCTTAGGTGAGGAATCAAATTATGAATCCTACGAGTGTTCCCACTCGAAATTGACTAAACCCATAGGGAGATAAGTTTAAAATACGAGTTGAAATAGTTGTTTTTTCTTTTTTCCTCTAAATTTTGATGATGTGATCTAATATTATTTTATTATTTCCACTAGTATGTAATAATTTTCTTTTTAGGGGGGCATTTTATACCTCAAAAATTCACCTAATGAGCCATGTAAGGCAATGTATGATTTCCATGACCTCGTGCGATAGATAACCATGTGAGGAGTGCAAGAAGGGGGGTTCCCGTGATGGCATATGGTAGAAATGTTGAGCCTGCAATGACAAAATATGTGGTACCGTCCAAGGTTCTTGACTCGCCTTGGTGTTCTCATGAACTCATCATGCACACCGCAAATTCTCGTTAGCGCCGAAGATTCTTTTCGTAATATAGAGGTCTCATAGATACAATCCAAGGAGAATGGTCAGTTTGATTTGGCTGCCAAATTTAGTAAATGTTGTGATCATCTCAACCTACATATCTACATCTAGCAAAGCATTTGACACCAGAAAGCAAATAATTTGGTTTCTTTTCATAATACATAAGTTGGTTTCATAATACATAAGTTGGTCAATCAGAGACTTTCTCCTAACGAGGGAACATCATTACCCTAAAGGTAGAAGATCTTATTGCGTTCATTTCATATAGATAATCTCACTCGAGAAGGATGTTATAATTTAATCAGGCATCCAAGACTTCTATGTATATGAGCACCGTCTTGCCGACCCAGTGTATTGAATGCGTCCTGAAAAACCCACCACAAGGGTTGATGGTGGCGATCATATGCTCAGAGCATGATGCCATATGGTTCGACTTTGGCGATTCCAACTTATGCCAAACCGTTTTTGACATGATACATGTAGATGGTCCTTCATCTATGATGCATCGATGTATGGTGATGTTCACAGATCAAAAGCGAGATTTGAGACGACTAGTGAAGGAATCCTTGGGATTTTTTGCATTTTAAATTGAAGAACATTAAGAGAGAGTCAAAAGGAGTCGATAGCTCCAGTCTGAAGAAGTAGGATTTTCAAATAGATGGAAAAGAATGTAGGACCTCTAATGCGACATAGCTAAGGAGATTGAGCTAAGTCATCAACTATATTGTAGCTATAAGAAGCTTTGGAATGATGCCTTATGCTGCCACCATCCCCTTTTACCATTTTTTTCAGAAGTGCTCGATAGGCACCTTAGAGATGGTTAATGGTGCTACAAGTGCACTCGTTCTTGTGCTGAAGGAGTTGGTATCCATGGGTGCTTCACACAAGGGTTTCACGGTGGGAGAAATACCATAGCACGGGTTCATATTAGGGGATATATTATGAGGAAAAATAACATAATATATTGGGGGATGTATAGGCCATAAAAGGGTTCTTATATTGTTAGGTATAAAATATGGAGCTCAAGTTAATGAAAAAATATAAAGGGGTATAAAAAATATTAATAAAAAAATGGATACCTAAAATATATAGTGAAAGTAGGGGCTTCTTCAATTGGGAGTGGAAGGTGTATTGGGTTTATGTTGGTAGGGGATTAAATAATGTGATTTTTAGAATTATTTTCCAATATGTACTCTAATTAAGGGTATTTTTTAATATGATATTATTGCACGTTATATGTTAAGGTTTTATTGAGTTCAACCCCGTGGTGCTTTGTAATTTATGTTCATGTTTGGAAGAACATGGCTTCTTCAACCATGAATATATCATGACTACTTTGAGTGTTTCCTCGACATTATTTTTTGGGGTGGTTGTTTTTGGTGGGTGTTAACCACTCCTTGATGGGGGAAAGGTTCTGCATGTTGCCAGTTGTTAGTCTTGCCCTTGATTACTCTAAAGTCATTTAACTGGGGGATTTTGGGCCATTGGTTGCTCAGCAAGCGTACTCCCCACATATGGTGCAATAATGATTTTTACTTGAGTGGTCACCTTGTTTTGCCTCTCACAGTTTTTGTTTGGGGGCCTAGTTTTGATTTCGGTTGGGATTTCCCCCATCCCTAGAATTGCGTAGAAATTACTAATTGTGCCCACATGTAGAGTGTCCCTTTGTTCGACTCTTTACTTTTTTCTTAGCAACATTCAAAGGATTATTATTATACTTGGTCATATTAATGTTGATATTGATCACGGGATGATTACAATGGATTAAATGATGTGTTGTTCTACTAGTGGTATATTTTGTGCGAGGAAAGGAAAGTTTTGGTTTCCTTTCCCTTTGTTATTTTATATGTATGTGGGATGACTCTCTAGTATTAGCATTCTAGGCTAAGTACTTATTCCCCTAAAAGGAAGAGTATGTACCTCCTTGTGGTGATGGTATGGATATTCCTTGTTACTCATGCTCTACATAGGTCTGGTGACTATGGTAGTACCCTCGTTGCGATAGTTTTGTCGCGAGGATGTTGGTAATTGTTGTTTGGTTGACTTTGGGCTAGGGACCTATCAAACCATCGGTAGTATTTGATGTGCATGTTAATTATCTATAAGTTTACGGGTGTGTGGAATTTGGAAGAATATGAGCAGATATACCCAGATTGGGTGTAAATAGAATCTATTTGTTTGGCTTTTTTGATGGCATCTTCCTCGCTAGAGGGTTTTGTGTTACCACATATTTTGAAATTTTTTTTATTAGTTTTCAAAAAACAAGTCGAATCGAACTCTATCATCAAGATTGGCTTTGCAACAACTACGACCTCTTCGCCATTCATTGAGGAGGTCGAGATAATATGTGAATGGTGGGTGTTTGTATAAAATGGGTGAGGAGTTCGAAGCCGAATCATGATGCAGTGGGGTTTGAAAAAGGTAAGGAATGTTATGTAAAGGGTGCTAAAGGTTCAGACGGTGAAGGCTAGTCAATTTATGATTCCGATGCGGGACACAGCAGGGTGTCTTTGAAGTAGTCGAAGTTGAATGGTATCATCTATGATACTATTCAACGAACACCACGGGTGGAAAGTCAAGATGTTATTTCCTAGGTGTTTCACTTGCTTACCTTCAAATTTTGGAATATATGAATGGATCTTCATGGGCATGGGTGTGGATTAAGGCCATGTTCAATTGCGTCATTCATTAACTTACATAGATGCGGTAGATTTAATGATGCTAAAAAAGGTAGCGAGGATTGACTACCATCGTATGATGATGTTGAAAAGGTATGTGTATGGGGGTCCCTTTGTGAGGTTCTTGGCGAATATTCCCCGTGTGGCTTATTCGAGGTGTTATGCTAGCTCCCCGAAGGGTAGTGATCATTTGACCATGAGGGATCGTAACGAGGATAGTGGGCGGCGACTCTTAGGGGGCTCCCCACTCGTGTGGTGATTCGTGACCCTTGGGGGTTTTAATCGAAGATTCCCTAATACCAAAGAAATATCCTATAATGGTGGTAACCCGACGTCCTCTATGCACGAATGGCGTGAGGCTCGACATTCGTACTAGTAATGGGGGGAGGTTTAAGAAATGCTTAGATCGTGGGGTGTCGTTGAATCCCTTATTATTCGATTCACGGAACTTAATTTTTATTTTTTTACTTTGGAGGAGGAGGATAAGCTATCGATTTAATAAATTTATCACATAGATAAAACAAAGTGAAAAATGGGAATGTAATTTTTCTCTTTAGATTTAACCCATGTGACCAATCAAAGAAAAAAATATGGGCCTTTTTTTGTTTACGTATGATACCAAAATCACGTATAGACTTGATCATCCTCACACTCTCAAGTAACTAGGCCTTGCAGATATATCCGCCATGGTGATTATAGAGACCAACGTCCCGAAAATAATTAGTAGTGCCTTCCAACAACAGAAGAATCAACTAAGGTAATCGTAATGAGAATCTAGTTTTTCTTGCATGCGTCACCTAGAGAATGGATGCCCAGTTGGCCACTAAATTGCCTTCGTCCCACATGAGAATTCATATCTTTAGCTTCTTGGTAGTTAGTTACTAGTCTTGAGCACTATATGGGTCAGGGTAACCCCAAATAATATCGCATGCATGGACCTAAGTCAAACCCTCTTTGAATCGGGTCTCTGTAATTCTCATAAAATCTTTTCCATGGGTTGATAGGAGCATTTTTTAAGCTCTCGGAGCAGTCAAAAATCTATGTTTTAAAATATAATATGACCATGGTGGCTTATTGGATGTCAACCCCCAATGGTTCTAATCTAAACTATAACTTTTTTGTATGCAGGTAGAATTTAGTGACTTCAAGTTATCTTTTTTCTCAAAAAGTCTTACTTTTCTTTAGGGTGTATTCTTGTTACACCATTTTTTTGGTCATCTAACCTATTATCATTAGATGGACCCAGTACACCACGTAAGACCAATTTTACCCCTAAGTAAAATTCCTTCACTATCATTAAATAACTTAATAAACCACATTTATTAGGTTGTTTATGGTCTAAGCAGGGAAACCCCAAAAGGAAATATTAAACAAACCTATATTTGTTTGATTTTCCTCATGGAATAATTAATTAAACCATAATTTGAATTGGTAATCATGTTTAACCCAAAAACAAAGAAATTAATTAGATAAACCTTTATTTATCTTATTATTTTCTAGAATAATTATTTAAATATTATTTAGATAATATTCCTTGTTAAATATGACAAATCAGACAAATAATTAAATAAATCCTTATTTTATTATCTTTCAACCACTTCCTTAAATAATTAAATAAATCACTATTTATTTAATTATCTTTCAACCACTTCCTTAAATAATTAAATAAATCATTATTTATTTGATTATCTTCTAACCTTCCTTAAAGATAAATAAATCATTTATTTATTTATTTTTGACAAATCAAGGGATTTGACCCAAAGTCAAATACCTTTTCCCTCCAACAAATATAATAAAATATTCCATAAAGGTGGATCTAGATTTGGTTAACATTATTTTAATCATGCACCGTCTAAGAATGACCCAATGTTTTGTTATAAATAAAGAAAATTTTCCTATCATTCTTCACCTTTTGTTGCCTATTAGATCCTCTGGATCTATACACTTGGTCACCATTTTTACGCCATTTGTTGTGAAGGCTCCCTTTCGGTTCCATTCTTGGTGTGGGTTTTCTACACCAACAAGAAGAGAGATTTTAGATCACAGTCTTTGAGGATTTCCAGAACCCCATCGTGAGGATAATTGGATACGCCTTCTTGTTTTCTTCCCGGTGCCGATTAATACAAAAAAATTCTTTCAAAAATTGTTCTTGTCTTGTCTATTGGTATATGGAGCAAACCCTTATTCTTTACGCTGTCTTTCCATGCATAGATCGGTTTTTTTCAGTCTTTATGTTCAACTAACCGCAGATACGAAGATATTGGCAGCCACTTTTGTTGTTAGGGATATTAGTTATGCGTAGCTAAAGTGGTACTTTTTCGTACACTTAGAATGAAGGATTCATGCCAACAATACGTAGGAAAATGTAGATAACAATAAAGCCACCAAACTAGGTTCATTTTGGTTTAAAGCAACGCTTAGTGTGAGTTTTGAGTGAACAACCAAGTGTGATATGATGTGGATATGCGATGAACCTCTACATACCCCTTTAATTACACTATGTTTTTTATTGTTCCGTGCAAAAATAGAAATGATTTTGGGATAATGGATCACCTACACTCTTCTAATTAAATTATGTTGAACTAAAGGGAGATGGTAGTTTCAAATTCTTTGAAAGATTTCATATGCAAGCCTAGGTTCACCAAGAGAGGTGCAAGGGAAGAAAATATTACTTTCATTCTTTACTAACGAGTTTGACCTGCCAAGGATAATGACAAGAATTAAAAACAATAGCTTTTCTAGTAAAACTATTTGTGCATAATGGGCCACTTACTCCTTTAATAATTAAACTATGCATTCTTCATAAAATTTAGCAAAAAATAGTTTCAAAAATATGGGTGGAATTTGGCCACTTACTCTACTCCCCTAGTTAAGCTATGCGTATTTTGAAAATGTAAAATAAAAATAAAAATACTTAATTTCTATACTAATGGTGGTTAGTGCGAAACTATTTAACCTAAAAAATATAAATATGCGAAAAAATGGTGAAAGCAATTCATTGTGGTTTAATCTTTGAAAATTTGAAAAAATAGATTTTTTTCTTTTACGTAACACATAGCACGTTTTTCAAACAAAGGACAACGTCGCATCTGTACGAGAGAAAGGTGCATTGTCATGGGAACATTAAAAAAATGATCTCTCTTTCTCTCAAAACGAGCTGAATGTTCTAAAGTGCTTCACCCAGAGGGAGCTGGTGCCACTGCCATGGCTGGTTATGAAGAGAGGTCCTACAAAAAAATTAAACCAAGAAAATGAAACCAACGGAATCATCAATCTTGTGGTAGTGTTTTTTCGCACTAGTGTGCCAATAGACACCTCTTTAGCGACGGATTTGTTTCTAAAATTATCACGTAGAATATTATCGTGTTGTTAATGGGCATAATAAAAAACAATTTAAAGAAAAAATCATAAGGTAATTAATACCCTCTGATAACATGAACTCAAGCAGAAAAACACAATACAATAATGCTAAAATGGAGCAAACAAACCAATACAATAATGGAGAAATCACCTTTATTGGTTGTTGGTAGTAATAAGAGTACAATTCTAACACACTTGGAGTGAGTCCTTTGAGCTATGGGCTCAAATACTCTCAACTGCGCGAGATCACTTTACTTGTTTTCCTTGTAAGTTTCTCCCCCCTTCTCTCAAAAGGAATGTGACAACTCTCCAATGGTGAGTTCTCTTCTCTGCTTAGGGTGTTGGATGGTTAACATGCTAGTACCTTCAATCCTCTTACTTTATCAATTGAAAGCTAGTTTTGCTATAGTGAGAAATTTGACGGCTTAAAAATGTCTCTTATTTTTTCTCTTCCCATTGGCAGTTTAAATAAATTTTTGAACTCTGTTCCTTTCTTGACGATATTGATAGTGACTACGAGTAGGACATGTGATTGCTTGAGGCTGCATAACTCTTGCAAGGTGATCTGAATTGAGTTGTCCTTATTTATTATTGATAGAGAATCACATCTTTAAAGTGTGAATGAGTCTCGAGATGGTGACTGCGCCATCCCCGATAAAACCTATCTAAGGAAAAAGTGTGTGTTCATAAATTATTTGTTGTTATTGCGTTTTCCTCCAAATTCTAACTCAACCTTAGGAATTTTTAAATTTGTGTCCTTCTTAATGCATTTGTGCTAGAAAACCTTTATTTGTATTCTTTTCTTAGTATTTTCTAATGTATTTCACTTGTACAATTTTTTGGTATTGACGGTGACAATGTATTCATTCTAGCCTTGCCATTTCCGGATAGTCATGGTGTTGTGGGGTTCTCATGTTTGGATTAGTTGGATTGTCGGATGGAATCGAAGTTGAGTGAGGTGGTTCTTCCAAATGATTATGGAACTTATTCATGTGTTGCCTTAGTTTGGGGCCTAATAATTCAAGTTTGGATTGTGGTAAAGCCTAAGAGGTGGTTTTTCTCTCCATTCGGGCCTAGGAATCTTGAGTTTGGGATATCGATAAATCCTAGATACTATGTCTCGGTTTAGGGCCTAGTGACCCCCTGATTCATAGTGCGGTGTGGTAGATCTAAGATACTAGGAGACAAGAAAATTCCTCATAGTTTAGGAGGAGAGAATATGTTGATATCCATGTTTATGTTGGCTAATGATCGGGTGTAGATCATGGTAAAACCGGTTATGACACATTTATTTTGTTTCCTAGTGATCCGGGATGGATCACGGTAAAGCTGTTATATTGATGAGGGTGAGGTGGTTTAGCCTCGAGATGCCTTAGTTGATTCTTTCGGTTTGATTCCCATTCATGCTTGATATGGCAGGGAGTGATTGGCTAAAGAGATATTTTTCTTAGTCGACCTATGGTCGGAATTGGAACTTGGTAGTCTAATCTCTACCTTTTTTAACTTCAATAGTGAAAAAATCATTCCTTTTGTATTTGAAGTATAATTTCACTAGTTATTATGTGGAATTTATTGTTTTTTTTATCCATGGTATTTATGTTTTTGTTATGTTGGTTATAATCATGTATTTTATTACTAATGATGTATGGCTCTATCCATGTTTGCTGTAAGTAGTGCCTTGATGTATCTATGGTCAAATATATTCAACATATGATGTAGGAGAACATGCTTCTTAGTGATTCTCGAGATAAGTATGGGACCCCTATGCTCATTTATGTTGTTTACACCTATAGATTTAGTGTTTGTGACATGTTTGAAAAATATTCCTATCATGCATAGGAGGGGTCCAGTTAAGTTGTTATTGATGTGATTTATTGCATGTAATTTTACTATTGTGATTTATAAGCTACGAAAATTTTCATGAAGTTTTTGGACGGGGCACTCGGTTCTAGACCTGAAAAGGTGGCTTAAATCCATTGGCCACGAGGCACAAATTGAGCATTTTGGGCCCTACCATTATTGGCGAGTTATGATATGATCCCAGCCTCTGGACGTTGGCATGTAGTGTTATGCATGGGATATATCTCAAAGAGGTAAACGTTAGTGTGACATAGGAGTAAGAGACCTAAAAGAGTTGGGTTACCTCCTGAGGGTGTTTTGTTGTTGTTGTACAAGGCACATGGAGTTGTCTTTTGTTGGTTCCACTTCCTTAAGGTCACTGAGGTTCGTCCATATAGTTTCCTATATTCACATCTCTGCGGTTGGCCGATTACTAGGGTGGAAGTGGGAAGAGGGTGTTACATTATGTCAGAATAATTTCTAATGCGGTAAAACGATCTCCTAGATTTCCAACAAAACCTAGTAACAAACATCCAAAACAATTTCTACCTTTCCTTGACTTTATAACTTGAAACATGAAACACATAGTATCCAAAAACACCTATTACTAAATTTCTTGTAGAATTCCTTTCATTTCTTTCCACCAAATGATTTTTCTCAATGCCTTAGAGGCTTTCCAAATGCTTTCCATAGATTCTCCATGAGTGTCCAAAATAGATCTACATAGATAAAAGAAAAACATTGAAGGATCAACGCATGTCAAATATAAAATCAAGAATTAAATGAAATCCCTAGTTTAGCATACAACATATAATTGAATCAATAATCAATTATAAACCATTTGAATGGTCAAGGAATTTCTGAAATAACATAAAAATGAACACAATTAGGAAATAAAAAATACATTGTATTGAATTGAAAGGAGAAAAGGCTTACAACCTTATTTCCTTGATGTTAGAATACTCTTCCAATGGTATTCATTCCATCCCTTAATGAAAAACTCTTCGAACACCAAATCAAAAAACATACGTTTACAAATCAAGTCTCCCTCATTCCTCCGAGTCCTATGCTCTCAATATGGCGGGAGGAAGGGTTTCTAGTTCCTCTTCTCGGGGGATAGTGTCCTTAAGATGACGGAATTAGTTCCATGAACAAGGGATGAGGTGTAGGTACATGTATTGGTTGAGTTTCTAATTTGGATAAGATTCCTCCATATAAGCTTCTAGATTTTTTATTTTTATTTTACTTGCTCGAACAAGATTACACAATTTATGGTGGAAGAGTGCATAGAATTGTGCGAGACCCACAATGGTAAAAACTACACATGTGCATGTAATGATTAGGAAAATTGCGCGGATGCTAAAAAAATGGTTTTTAAATGCGACTTAAAATTCTTCTGTCCTTGGTATTTTTTTACTTCAACCTTCATATGGGATTCACTTGAGACACTTATTAGATGGAGAGAGATCTTAATCAACAATCATGGTGAAAGAATATAGTATAATAGATTTTCCCATGACATGCAAAGACAAAAAATATGTTTGATGACTAAAGCACTTTATCATTTCAAAGGTTCGGATCGGAGACCAATCGGTTGAGAGAACTGAAACAAACAATCAGGATTACCATATCCACCTTTCATATAAACATTACGGTGGCAATTCCCATAAGAGTACAAGTGTATCAATGAATCAATATGGAAATACTTATGAGGATCCATGTTAACAAAAAACACGACATGGGCGTAGCCAACAATGGATCTATGTTTTTAGTCAATAATATTTGATAACTCCACGCAAAGTGGATGGATGAAACTAGAATTGGGGTCTTCATCTCCATCTCTCGATCCATGGTATGAATACTGACTACACGAGTAGAGATTTTTAGGCCAAACATGGTAGAAACCCACTTGATTAATGGTCAGATTATTTAAATCATTATATAGGTAAGAGAGAAACCACCAATAATGAAAATTTATCTCAACGAGTACTCCAATACAATCTATGCAGTGTCATTAAAAGTTTTGAAGTTGAACATTCATAGAATCATTTGATCAGAAAGGTCAATCATGAGAACCTCTCGTCAAAGGTGAGCGACTGTCATTTGGGCATGTAGCATCCAAGGTACTGAAAAAAATTTTCTATAAACATCCTATATGATGAGTTGAAGTCGATAAGAAGAGACCCCGTTGCGAGGAGGGCATACGACATGAAAACTCATGTCAAGTTTTGAAGAATTTTTTGCATAATCATGACTCGACTCGGGGATGGCCAACGCGTTTTAAAGGCTATGAATTGCAAGTGGTACATTTTGAGTGAGGTTGAGCTTATCTTGAACATATCGGGACATGAAATTTTGACTTGCAAGCATTTGACTCAATGATAATACCTAAAACCAGTCGAAAATTTTCAATGAGGTTCGATTAGCGTGAAAAAAAATGGATTTACGAACCCCGGACCCAAAAGGTGATGGACTTTTCATGTTGAAGAGCGCGACATAATACCTTTAATGAGATACAAAAATGAATGTTTCTTCCAATTTCCCCCCACTATTACTTTGGAATGTACCTCTTTATTTTTGTTTATACTATGAGGACGATAAACTTTTCTTGTCCTATAAGGATCATCCTTCGAATGAGTCCTTCAAAAGAATTTCAACAGAACCCTAGGAGCAGTGGTTCGGAGTCTTGCCTTGATTGACGCGAGTCCTCCATTGTTTACACATTTTATGATTGCGGTGAAGGGGTAAGCGGATGTTGTTTTTCATGTTTAAATAGTTTGAATATACATGAAAATAAAACTCATTGAGTTCTTTAAACGTAAAATTACTAACGACCTTAGAGAAAGTAAAACTCGGTGTTTTTTCAATTTTTTAGGGAGTCGGGAAAAAACATAAGTAAACCACTGAAAGGTCATTTTTCATTAATTTAGTATACGAAGCCGGAAAAAGGGTAAATATAATGCATGAGATAAATATTTTGACCATGATTAGTCTATACGTATACCATTTTACGTAAAATTATGGGAGCTTTGACCAAAGTCGCGATCTAAACAAGTAATTCTAAGGAGTGATTCCTAATGCTCACTTTTGAAAAACTACCTTAGTCGAAGACTATTTGTTGACAAGAGACTCCACCCATACTTCACTAACAAGAGGCTTTGGAGAAGAAGAAAATATTTTCTAATCCTATCCTCCTAGAAGTTTTTGAACAATGAGTCCTTGACAATTTCACCCATGGATAGTGGGAAATCCTCTTGAGAGTTCCTACCCCAACATGAATTGAAACACAGCATGCTCCTAACATTTTCCGAGAATCCCTTTAAGGATCCATGCTAGTGACATCAGGTATACAATGCTTTCCTCACAACACATATTTCACTAGAACCAAATGCCCCATTGTAGAGAAACATTTGTGACTCCATCGAGAACAAATTATTTTTTGCAAGGAACCAAAAGAAATCTTCAATCCTATAAAGAAATTTAGCTACAAGTGGAAGGCAAGATATTTTGCAGACCAACTTCAAGTTTAGGATCTCAAAGGGGGAAAAATTTATTTCATGTTATCAATTTCATGGGCCTCCAAATTATGAACAACGGCCAAGTAGATTTTGCTACATTAATAATCGTGCAGTTTCTCTTGCTAAAAAATCTCAATAATTTATCACAAAAATATTAGAATATCTCCAGTCACAAAATATTAGAATATCATCAACAAACAAAAGGTGAAATATAGACTAACTAAAAAACTTAACACTTAAACCTACAGAAATCTCCTCTTCTCCTATCCGAATTTAACATCCTTCTCAAGCCTTCAAAGGTAAATGGACACTATGGAGTTAGCGGGTTGTTCCTATACACTTCCAATAGTAGCACAATATTTTCAAATTTTAATTTTTTTTGATGACAAGAAATTTTATACGAAGCATTGTTTATATACTACAATAGACAACAAAGAGCACCCATATTTTCTTGAGATCGCAACTATTCATCTTTTGCATGTAGAATGCTTCAATAAAGATGTTAATACATTTTATATGCCTCCACGCTTTTAGGTATGAAACATAAAGTATGAAATTGAAAAGAAAAATACACGGTTATATGAATGACATTGAAATGGTTTGGGTTAAATAATGGATAGCTTGGACATTGCCCACAATCATAGATGAAATTAAAGCAATAAAGATGGCATTCTTGTTTATACTATTTAATAATATTACCTTTGCATGCTCTTCATAAATGTGCTTTTCATAAATGCTCCAAAAATGTGCTTTCCTAAATGTTTGAAACAAATTTAGAACAAAATCGAGATAGATATCTCCCTTTTCTAAGCTTTAGAGTCGATGCAGATGTGCATCTTTCCTACTTCTACAAGATCTTCATTTGAGGGCAGTGTAAACACTGCTATTTTGTTAAATCCCCTGGTGTTGGTGATTGTTCGGATTTGCATTCGGTTTGTTTTTGTTTTTATGGGATAATGGTAATAGAACTTTCAAAGTGATAGTGACAACGAGTTCACAAAAACCTACTGGACCAACAAAGCACACATTATTGCATAGACAAATTCGAGAAATGTACACATAATTATCTAGAAAATTAGGGGAGAAAATGTATAATTGGTATAGTTTAGGAGAAAATGTACGATGTTGATGTTCAATATAAGAGGATAAGCTAACCAATTTTTTTTCCCTTTATTAATGCAATTTAGGCCTAAACTTTCTATGGTTGGAATAGCCAGCGTTATCACCATGAATTTTGGGAAACCATCCAACAAAGTTTGGTATTACTCATTTCTCTTCATGTTTCCTCACGTGTGTGTAAATCGGAAGTGTATGCATTCGCTTCTCTTCTTGATACCTTCATTAATTAAATATTCGCTTTTCTTCATGCCGCAGCTGCTTGCATGTAAATCAATGGACTTGATGTATTCTCTTCTATTCCTACTACCTCTTCGAGGTAAATTAATGGACAAAAGAATACGACTTCTCGGGTTCTTTCGCATGTAAAGATGGAAAAGAAATTTTACTTATTCATAACATGCAACTTGCCACCACGTTGTGGATATGATGTGGTGGCTTATGGTCTACTTTGGATATGTGATTCCTTGAACATATGTATTGAACTGAACATTAAATGTTTCCCAAGTAATGCTAATTACGACCTAACATCAAACAAATTTTAAGTGAAAAACTTAGCACGAATTATCCTATGTTTTAATAACATCATACTCTTTTTCCAGTAATACAAGGTCCAAAATAAAACTTTGAATAAAAATTTTCTTCATCTAATATTTCTGTTCAACATTGGATAAAATCACTAATACTTGCCTCGTCAAAACAATTTAATGTTTGATCAATACTCATCAATCGCTATAGTCCATTATATACTTCGAAGGCATTGACTAATAATTGATTTAATAGTGGTCCCATGTCATTACATTTAAAAAGAAAGTCAATGTAATTAGTTTAATAGTGGTCCATGTCATGACATATAAAAAAATTCAATGGAGGTTTTAAATATAAGTTTTTCATTGTGTATTCTTGGGGCTTCTTGTAAATGAATATTTTTTCTTGAAATGAAAATATTAAAATATATATTGATCACCAGTTGTTTTTGGAAATTTATTTTTATGTAGGCTACATGTTACTTTGCTTCTATCAACTTCTTTTTTTCTTTCAACCTTCCATCTTTTACCTTCAAGATCACCATATGAAAATTACACTAAAATGTCATTGAACAAATTCTTATCTTTAACTATGAAAATCATAAATAAATAAAATTCATCCAAACCTATTTGCAAAAATTGGAAACTTTGAGTTTGAAATATTCCCAACAGCATCTCTGTTCACATATTACATGCACACATTATTAAATAACTCATTCAACAAAAAGGTGACAATATGACTAGCATCCATCAAAGTGTGCCACTTGAGGCTTGGAGACGTTCGATCATGTGGGAAAATTATACTATGCATAGCCATATTCCATGGGATCCGATAATGTCGGAGAATGCCAAGCCTAAACGCAAAGGCGGGAAAAAACTAAATCACATCTTAATATGAGAAATGATAACTAAACTTAAGATACTTTATTATTATTATTATTTAATAAAATAAATAAAATAATTTTATTTTATTTAATAAAATACGAGCTTGTGTAATTAATAAAATTAGAAAATAATAATCATGGATTCAAGTATGGAGAGTTTTAATACTTTGCATTACATTAAATCATTTTTTGAGATTCAATTGTTTTAAGAAAGCTCATTCAACTATGACCATTTCCATTTTGAAGTAGTTTTAATGATTAATTTTTCATGATTTTGAATAGTCTATTCAGCACTCATGCATCCGGTGATGTTCACAAGGGTGAAAAAGTGAGACCGGTGAAATGAATCACATAGCCTCAATCATCACTTCCGCAGGACTTTCACCGAGATAACCAACACTTCCACACGATCACCCATCCCAAAACTCCTCTTGCTCGAAATATAATGTAAAAAAATGACCACATGTACTTTTCGGTGTGTTAATTATAATCAAGTCAAACTCAACCAGGAATGCTACAATGATACTTGCAGTCAGGGAAGCCAGTGGAGGGTTCAACAATGACACGTTTGACTTCATCAATGTCACTGAGGGCCTAGTCGAGTCAATAGCAAGTATTGTGACCGTGTTGAATAAATCCAACTTAAACTCAACAAATTCACTAGAAATATTGCGTAGAAAAGCTTCCATCGCGATCGTAAGAGTTACCATCAACAAATTAGTCAAAGGTATGCAGGATCAAAGCGCCCTACTTATATATAGAGCATACATTTCCCCTATCATCTCTCCAATTGTTTTAGAGCAACTAAAGTCTCATTGCACTTAACTTGACTAATATATCCTGCATCAGTTTATTGTTCTTCAGAAAATAGAGCTCGGATTTCATCTATATTGTCCACTACATTGAAGCGGAGGCGTTAGGTGAAATTCTAGCATAGCTTTGCAGGGGTGGTGTGTGGCATCTCATCATTTACGTTTTTTAATCTGGGATATTTCCAAGCTGCAAGATCCGGAGCCTAACTACCTCTACAAAAGCCCACGAGGTGACTCAAAATTTAAGAACACAATTGGAATCCCGATAACATCTCTTAACCCTATATTGAAGAATCCGATTAGAGCGCCACCCATTGATATAGAGTTATTGAATGATAAGCTTCCAAAAAGCGGATCGAAGCTCCTTCCTCTCCTTAAGCATGCCATAACATGGTAATAAAATATAACTAGCACAACCACATTATATTTACATAATGTGAAAAAGTTTGATATACGCGATATGAGCATATGTAAAAATAGATTTACAACCACATTCACCAATGTGGTTTATTTAGGTCAATAGACCTATATCCACTACCCAACACATTAATTTATATATCAATAAATATTATATATAATAATATTATTATATTAACTTGAAATATATATAATATATATTAATAATATTTATTAATATAATAATAATATTAATAATTATTGATATATTAAATAATATTATAATATTTATTAATATATTAGTATTATAGATGGTTATATTATTAATAAACCAAAATAAATAATAATATGTTAATAATATATATTAATATATATTATATCATAGTCGGTTATATTATTAATAATATATATTAATAATATTAATATATATTATTAATAAATATTAGAATATTTATTAATAATATATATTAATATATTAAACCCAAAAACATAAGAAAGTAATAAACTTTAAGAATTAATATATTAAACTCAAGAGAGTAATAAAGCATATGAAACAATATTTAAAAACAAAAAATCTAAGAGATTAATAAACCCTAACAATTAATATTTTAAACTGAAGATATGAATAAACCCAAAAGATAATTAATAATACAAACTCAATGTCATCATAAACCAAAGGAATTGGTGAACTCAAGGGATAAATATTATAGACATAAAGGATCAATATTAAAAACACAAGAGATTAATAAAACGTAAGAATTGATATTTTAAACTAAGAAACATAATAAATTAATAATCCATAAGAATCAATATTTTAAACATAAGATATTAATAAACCAACGGGATTATTAACATTATAAACCAAAATAACTAATATACCCAAGGGTTTAATATTATAAACCAAAGGAATCAGCGAACCCAAGTGATAAATATTATAAACCTAACGGATGAATATTAAAAACAATAGAGATTAATAAACCCTTAGAATTAATATTTTAAACTAAAAAATCTAAGAAATTAATAAACCCTAAGAATTAATATTTTAAACTCAAGACAGTAATAAACCGAATGTGTGATAAACATTTTAAACCAAAGGATCTAATAAACCCAAGGGTTTAATATTATAAACCAAAGGAATCGGTGAACCCAAGAAATAAATATTAATATTATAATATTACTAATAAATATTAGAATATTTATTAATAATATATAGTAATATATTAATAATATTAAACCCAAAACATAAGAAAGTAATAAACTTTAAGAATTAATATATTAAACTCGAGAGAGTAATAAAGCATATGAAACAATATTTAAAAACAAAAAACCTAAGAGATTAATAAACCCTAACAATTAATATTTTAAACTGAAGATAATAAACCCAAGGGATAATTAATAATACAAACCCAATGTCATGATAAACCAAAGGTTTAAATATTATAAATCAAAGGAATTGGTGAACCCAAGGGATAAATATTATAAACATAAGGGATCAATATTAAAAACACAAGAATTAATAAACCGTAAGAACTGATATTTTAAACTAAAAAAACCTAATAAATTAATAATCCATAAGAATCAGTATTTTAAACATAAGATATTAATAAACCAAGGGGATTATTAACATTATAAACCAAAAGAACTAATAGACCCAAGGGTTTAATATTATAAACCTAACGTATGAATATTAAAAACAATAGAGATTAATAAACCCTAAGAATTAATACTTTAAACCGAAAAAATCTAAATTAACAAACTCTAAGAATTAATATCTTAAAATCAAGAGAGTAATAAACTCAATGTGTGATTAACATTATAAACCAAAAGAACTAATAAAAACCCGAAGGGTTTAATATTATAAACCAAAGGAATCCTGCGTAAACCCAAGGGATAAATATTAAAAACCTAAGGGATCAATAAGGCTAAGGGAAATATTAAAAACAATAGAGATTAATAGAACCTAAGGGTTTAATATTATAAACCAAAGGAATTAGTGAACCCAAGGGAAAATCATTACCCAACAAATTATAAACCAAAAGAATTGATGAACCCAAGGGAATTGATTTAAACATTGAGACAATTGTTGTCACAATGCGACGTTCGACCAACTATGACCATGGTTGGCCATTGGTGATTTTCATATTGAGACAATGTTTGTCAGAATGTGAAATTTGATCATGGATGACATTGATCAATTATTCATATTATAAAACTGTAAAGAACTAATAAACCCAAGAGTTTAATATTATAAACCAAAGCAATTAGTGAACCCAAGGGAATTGATTTAGACATTGAGACAATTGTTGTCACAATGCGACGTTGGGCCAACTATGACCATGGTTGGCCATGGGTGATTTTCATATAGAGACAATAATTTTTAGAATGTGACATTTCATCATGGATGACATTGATCGATTATTCATATTATAAACCAAAAGAACTAATAAACCCAACGGTTTAATATTATAAACCAAAGAAATTGGTGAACCCAAGGGAAAACCATGACCCAAAAAATTATAAACCAAACAAATTGGTGAACCCAAGAAAATTGATTTAAACATTGAGACAATTGTTGTCACAATGCGACGTTGGACCAACTATGACCATGGTTGGCCATGGGTTATTTTCATATTGAGACAATATTTGTCAGAATGTGACATTTGATCATGGATGACATTGATCGATTATTCATATTATAAACAAAAAAAACTAATAAACCCAAGGGTTTAATATTATAAACCAAAGGAATTGGTGAACCCAAGGGAAAACCATTACCCAAAAAATTATAAACCAAAGGAATTGGTGAACCCAAAGGAAAACCATGACCCAACAAATTATAAACCAAAGGAATTGATTTAAACATTGAGACAATTGCTGTCACAATGCGACGTTGGACCAACTATGACAATGGTTGGCCATGGGTGATTTTCATATTGAGACAATGTTAGTCAGAATGTGACATTTGATCATGGATGACATTGATCGATTATTCATATTATAAACCAAAAAAACTAATAAACCCAAGGGTTTAATATTATAAACCAAAGGAATTGGTGAACTCAAGGGAAAACCATTACCCAACAAATTATAAACCAAAGAAATTGGTGAACCCAAGGGAATTGATTTAAACATTGAGACAATTGTTGTCACAATGCGACTTTGGACCAACTATGACCATGGTTGGCCATGGGTGATTTTCATATTGAGACAATATTTGTCAGAATGTGATTGATCATGGATTACATTGATCGATTATTCATAATATAAACCAAAAGAACTAATAAACCCAAGGGTTTAATATCATAAACCAAATAAATTGGTGAACCCAAGGGAATTGATTTAAACCTTGAGACAATTGTTGTCACAATGTGACGTTGGACCAACTATGACCATGGTTGGGCATGGGTGATTTTCATATTGAGACAATATTTGTTAGAATGTGGCATTTGATCATGGATGACGTTGATCGATTATTCATATTATAAACCAAAAGAACTAATAAAACCAAGGGTTTAATATTATAAACGAAAGGAATTGGTGAACCCAAGGGAATCGATTTAAACATCGAGACAATTTTTGTCACAATGCGACATTGGACCAACTATGACCATGGTTGGCCATGGGTTATTTTCATATTGAGACAATATTTTTCAGAATGTGACATTTGATCATGGATGAGATTGATCGATTATTCATATTATAAACCAAAATAACTAATAAACCCAAGGGTTTAATATTAAAATCCAAACGAATTGGTGAACCCAAGGGAATTGATTTAGACATTGAGACAATTGTTGTGACAATGCGACGTTGGACCAAATATGACCATCGTTGGCCATGGGTGATTTTCATATTGAGACAATATTTGTCAGAATGTGACATATGATCATGGATGATGTTGATTGATTATTCTTATTATAAACCAAAAGAACTAATAAACCCAAGGGTTTAATATTATAAGCCAAAGTAATTACTGAACCCAAGGGAAAACCATTACCCAACAAATTATAACCAAAGGAATTGGTGAACCCAAGGGAATTGATTTAAACATCGAAACAATTTTTGTCACAATGTGACGTTGGACCAACTATGACCATGGTTGGCCATGGGTGATTTTCATATTGAGAAAATATTTGTCAAAATGTGACATTTGATCATGGATGACATTGATCGATTATTCATATTATAAACCAAAAGAACTAATAAACCCAAGGGTTTAATATTATAAACGAAAGGAATTGGTTAACCCAAGGGAAAACCATTGCCCAACAAATTATAAACCAAAGGAATTGGTCAACCCAAGGGAATTGATTTAAATATTAAGATAAATTTTATCACAATGATATTGAGAAAATATTTGTCAGAATGTGGTTGATCATGGATGACATTGATCGATTATTCATATTATAAACCAAAATAACTCATAAACCCATGGGTTTAATATTATAAACCAAAGGAATTGGTGAACCCAAGGGAATTGATTTAAACCTTGAGACAATTGTTGTCACAATGCGACATTGGACCAACTATGACCATGGTTGGGCATGGGTGATTTTCATATTTAGACAATATTTGTCAGAATGTGACATTTGATCATGGATGACGTTGATAGATTATTCATATTATAAACCAAATGAACTAATAAAACCAAGGGTTTAATATTATAAACCAAAGGAATTGGTGAACCAAAGGGAAAAACATTACCCAAAAAATTATAAACCAAAGGAATTGGTGAACCCAAGGGAATTGATTTAAACATCGAGACAATTTTTGTCACAATGCGACGTTGGACCAACTATGACCATGGTTGGCCATGGGTTATTTTCATATTGAGACAATATTTTTCAGAATGTGACATTTGATCATGGATGATATTGATCTATTATTCATATTATAAACCAAAAGAACTAATAAACCCAAGGGTTTAATATTATAAACCAAAGGAATTGGTGAACCCAAGGGAATTGATTTAAACATTGAGATAATTTTTGTCACAATGCGACGTTAGACCAACTATGACCATGGTTGGCCATGGGTGATTTTCATATTGAGACAATATTTGTCAGAAGGTGACATATGATCATGGATGACGTTGATCGATTATTCATATTATAAACCAAAAGAACTAATAAACCCAAGGGTTTAATATTATAAACCAAAGGAATTCGTGAACCCAAGGGAAAACCATTGCCCAACAAATTATAAACCAAAGGAATTGGTTAACCAAAGGGAATTGATTTAAACATCGAGATAATTTTTGTGACAATGCGACGTTGGACCAACTATGACCATGGTTGGCCATGGGTGATTTTCATATTGAGACAATATTTTTCAGAATGTGACATATGATCATGGATGACATTGATCGATTATTCATATTATAAACCAAAAGAACTAATAAAACCAACGGTTTAATATTATAAACCAAAGGAATTGGTGAACACAATGGAAAACCATTACCCAACAAATTATAAACCAGAGGAATTTGTGAACCCAAAGGAATTGATTTAAACATCGAGACAATTTTTGTCACAATGCGACGTTGGACCAACTATGACCATGGTTGCTCATGGGTGATTTTCATATTGAGACAATATTTTTCAGAATGTGACATTTGATCATGTATGACATTGATCAATTATTCATATTATAAACCAAAATAACTAATAAATCCAAGGGTTTAATATTATAAAATAAAGGAATTGGTGAACCCATGGGAATTAATTTAAACATTGAGACAATTGTTGTCACAATCCGACGTTGGACCAACTATGACCATGGTTGGCCATGGGTGATTTTCATGTCACAATCCGACGTTGGACCAACTATGACCATGGTTGGCCATGGGTGATTTTCATATTGAGACAATATTTTTCAAAATGTGACATAAGATCATGGATGACATTGATCAATTATTCATATTATAAACCGAAAGAACTAATAAACCCAAGGGTTTAATATTATAATCTAAAGGAATTGGTGAACCCAAGGGAAAACCATTACCCAACAAATTATAAACCAAAGGAATTGGTGAACCCAAGGGAGTTGATTTAAACATCGAGACAACTTTTGTGACAATGCGACATTGGACCAACTATGACCATGGTTGGCCATGGGTGATTTCCATATTGATACAATATTTGTCAGAATGTGACATTTGATCATGGATGAAATTAATCGATTATTCATATTATAAACCAAAATAACTAATAAACCCAAGGGTTTAATATTAAAAACCAAAGGAGTTGGTGAACCCAAGGGAATTTATTTAAACATTGAGACAATTGTTGTGACAATGCGACGTTGGACCAACTATTACCATCGTTGACCATGGGTGATTTTCATATTGAGACAATATTTTTCAGAATGTGACATATGATCATGGATGACGTTGATCGATTATTCATATTATAAACCAAAAGAACTAATAAACCCAAGGGTTTAATATTATAAACCAAAGGAATTAGTGAACTTGAGGGAAAACCATTACCCAACAAATTATAAACCAAAGGGATTGGTAAACCCAAGGGAATTGATTTAAACAGTGAGACATTTTTTGTGACAATACGATGTTGGACCAACTATGACCATGGCTGGCCATGGGTGATTTTCATATTGAGACAATATTTGTCAGAATGTGACATTTGATCATGGATGACATTGATCGATTATTCATATTATAAACCAAAAAAACTAATAAACCCAAAGGTTTAATATTATAAACCAAAGGAATTGGTGAACCCAAGCGAAAACCATTACCCAACAAATTATAAACCAAAGGAATTGGTGAACCCAAGGGAATTGATTTAAACATTGAGATAATTGTTGTCACAATGATATTGAGACAATATTTGTTAGAATGTGACATTTGATCATGGATGATATTGATCAATTATTCATATTATAAACCAAGAGAACTAATAAACCCAAGGGTTTAATTTTATAAACCAAAGGAATTGGTGAACCCAAGGGAATTGATTTAAACATTGAGACAATTGTTGCCACAATGCGACGTTGGACCAACTATGACCATGGCTGCTCATGGGTAATTTTCATATTGAGACAATATTTGTCAGAATGTGACATTTGATCATGTATGACATTGATCGATTATTCATATTATAAACCAAAAGAACTAATAAACCCAAGGGTTTAATATTATAAACTAAAGGAATTGGTGAACCCAAGGGAATTGATTTAAACATTGAGATAATTGTTGTCACAATGATATTGAGACAATATTTGTCAGAATGTGACATTTGATCATGGATGGCATTGATCGATTATTCATATTATAAACCAAGAGAACTAATAAACCGAAGGGTTTAATTTTATAAACCAAAGGAGTTGGTGAACCCAAGGGAAAACCATTACCCAACAAATTATAAACCAAATGAATTGGTGAACCCAAGGGAATTGATTTAAAAATTGAGATAATTGTTGTCACAATGATATTGAGACAATATTTGTCAGAATGTGACATTTTATCATGGATGACATTGATCGATTATTCATATTATAAACCAAAAGAACTAATAAAACCAAGGGTTTAATTTTATAAACCAAAGGAATTGGTGAACCCAAGGGAATTTATTTAAACAATGAGACAGTTGTTGTCACAATGCGACACTGTACCAGCTACGACCATGGTTGGCCATGGGTGATTTTCATATCAACCATTGGGTTTATTTTATTTTTTATAATATTTATCTTAGGGTTTATATACTTTTTCTTTATAATACTAGTTCTTTGGGTTTGATATTTTTCAACCATGGTCAACCATATTTTATCAAATCAATTGTGGTCAACCATGCTCAAATGTCGCATTGTGACAAAGATTGTCTCAATATGGAAATCAATCATCGTCTGAACCTTGGTCCAACGTCACAATATGACAAAGATTGTCTCAATATGATAATCATTTTCAATCATGCTCACACATGGTCAAGAATTGTTAACCATGTTTTATAAAGTTAAACATGGTCAACCATGGTCAATCATAGTCAACCTTGTGTATGCATGGCCAACCGTGTTTTATAGACTCAAACATGGTCAATCATTATCAACCTTGGTTATCCATGATCAATCTTGGTCAACCATGATTATCCATTGACAACCATATTTTATAAAGCCACACATGTTTTATTTTAAAATGATAATAATAATTTTATTATAATAGTTGTTTTTAATATTGTTTTTT
Organism: Pinus albicaulis; assembly: GCA_034641835.2. Lineage (NCBI taxonomy): Eukaryota > Viridiplantae > Streptophyta > Pinopsida > Pinales > Pinaceae > Pinus > Pinus albicaulis. Next base: position 998,297,806 of record CM076571.1, read on the forward strand.
TTATTTATATTTAATATTATTATAATTTTTTATTATATAAATTAGATTAATTAATTGAATTAATTATTCTATATTAAATTGAATCATTATTATTATGTTTAAATTATTAATTAATTAAAAGTATTATTGTTACTATTATTATTTAATTAAATTATTGTATATTATTTAATTATTTAATAATTATTTAACATTTTAATCAATTAAAAATTAATAATTTAAATAAAAATAATATTAAAAATAAACTATTAGAATAAAATATGATCTCGAAAATGAATTATAAAACTCATGGATGATATTGTTTTGTATGTAATTATTACCAAAAAATTTTATTCATAAGTATTATTACTAAATAATAATAATTATTAGAAATATGGTTATTAATTAATATTATTGCTATTGTCAATTAATAATATTATTAAGTAATTAAAAATAATAGTAATATACAATAATTAATAATATATTGAATTAAATGATATACCATAATTTAAAAATTATTCAATTAAATAAATAATTACTGAATAATTAAATAATATACCATAACTTTTATTATTATTATTATTATTATTATATATTTAATTAATAACAATAATATAAATAATTTATAATAATAATAATAATAATTTATTAAATTAGTTATTTTTGTAATATTATTAGTATTTATTTATTATATATTTATTATTATGAGTATAATCTTCTTCTGTACTATAAATAAGTCGACAGTCATGTATAGTTAAGTTGTTTGATACATATAGTAGTTAATCATTTGTTGAATCTACAAGTATCCCTTCGGTAGTGGAAAACAAACTTCGCAATATATTGAATTTGACAGTTCAATATACACCTGGATTGAAAGTACAATTTGATAAGTATAGAGTTACATACAATTAATGGTTTGTTGAATCTAAAACTATCCTTTCACTGGCGGAGAACAAACTTCAATATATATATATATGTATATGGAATTTAAAAATTACGCCACCTTAACGTTAAAATTATCGTAGTTGAGTATTAAATAGAGTTAAGTCATTGTTTGATAATGACTTCACATACACTTCATGATGGGCTCCATTTGTCAATATTAAATTTATCTAAAAGTATCACTGCAGTAGAGAGGATAGAATTATCCAACTCGAACCAATTTAATTTATCGATATAAAATTGTTTATATGTAAATGTTATTTACGTTCATAAAAACGTTTTTAATTATTTTCAATTTGTTAAAAATTAATTTTATATTTTAATTTTGTAATATAACTATAGTTTTTTGCTATCCTCCATGCAAGTCTCCGCACGATTGCCGTTTGATATTCCTCTCTCCAGATCGGACAATGGTCGTTGATATCGCGTTTTTTCAAAACTCGAAATTTAACGCATAAAATTCACTCGATATGAGTGGTATTCTTTGGGTAACGTGTCCAAAAAGTATTGGATCACATTTTTTTGAAGTGGTTTCGTCTTGGGCCAAAAGCGGCGCGACAAAGGTGGTATTGTTTCACAAAACCACCCCTGGTAAAGGAACAATGATTAACTCATGACTCTAACTGCAGTTTAACACATTTCTTCGCTTATTTCTTCGTGTTAACTCTGGGGTTAATTCCCAACAATACTGCTCCAAAACAATGTGCAATGATGTCGAATATTCAACACAGAATGAGTCGACTCCGATCGTAAAATCGTGCCAACTTAATTGACCATTTCCAGTAAAATGCGTGTGTTCATTCTGTACGAGGTATTCCCTAGGTGTTGGCTGTTCCATGCAAGCCCCTGCTAGCTGCATTGAACTTGTTGTCCCGTCTCGAAATTCTCTATCTATATAACCATGTACAATAATAGTTGGTAAATTAAAGTAATTACTATGTTGAATATTCATTTAACGTTGAGGTTTTAAAAGTCTGCTCATGCAGACATTGTCTTTAAAACTTCTCATGTTGGTAACCATAATGTTTATAGTGTGGTGAAATTTAAAAATGGATAAGAAATGAATGGATTTACTTTCAAATATTAATTAGAGACCGATGTATTTATTTTAAATTTGGATTATAATAAGGTTTAAAAAACAAAGAAGGAAAAGCAATATTGTTTATAGTATTTTAAAAATAAAATTTAATAAGTACAAAATTATATATATATATATATATATATATATATATATATATATATATAGTTGTGTATATGTTTTGAATAATAATTTTGACATATTACTGTTTTTTAGTTTTAATTTTTCTAAAATAAAATTATAAAAAAATAAAATTTGATGGGGACAATTTAATTGGTAAATTTTTTCATTAAATTTTTTTGATGCATGGGACGTTTCATTTTCAGATTGACCCATTCTTTTCTGAACATAAATTTATGTTGGTGATTGTTTTTTTTGACATTCACCCATATGTTTGCCTTTATTTTAATGTACATAGGAATTCATAAGAATTAATTTAAAGATGTTTCCACTAAATCGAGAATTAACTCATGCCTTATCACTCGCATGACTATGATTTTGAGTACTTCAACAATCTTGTCTAGGAAATTCAATGCATGGTGGAGATAAAAACACCGAAATATACAGGCATTTCTGACCATTCAACGTATTAATATGGATTTCCGTTTTCTTTAAAAAAAATTGAATTTTTCTGATTTAATTTCTTTAAATTCTGATTAGAATTAATGGAAAATAGAAATTTGAAATTCAAAATTCAAGAAAATTAACTGTCTCGCGATTCATGATGAACACCATCTTAACATTCGAACTATAATATTAATGCAAAAAGTGCATGTAGACCACCAACACGGTCAATATATATCGAATGTCACTGTTAACAAAACGGAAGGGAATGCGAACTTGCAATCAGGTTCAACCATAAGTCATCGGTTAGGTTTGCAGCTTCATGCTGAGTTAATGGAAATAACTCCACACTATGCCCTACCAAAATACGTTTAGCAGGTTCTTGGAAATGCAATCCCTCATCAACAAATAATTCCATAAGTAAGGGGAAGATATCTGTATTAAAATTCCCCAGGGCTACAGCTGGAGTAATAGGACACGGATCACTGTATGGTGGGACTCGATCAGAAATTGTACGATGTTGAAGATCAGCTCTGCTCCAAACTTGACTTAGTTTAGACAATCTAACTCTGTTATCAATATTTTTGGTAATATGTGATTGAGTTTGGATATTCTTGGTAACAGTAAAATCTTATTATTGATTCTCATTATTAATTTTTCTATATAAAATATAAAGTTATAAACCAAAAAAAAATTAGGGTCAACATCAACCAATTAACCTTTATCTAAAAAATTAATTAGAATATATTAACACTTTCAACAGATAGAGCATTATAGTGAATCAAGAAACCTAAATAAAAGCTTGTTCTCTGCAAAGAAATGATCCCAAACCTGTTATCTACGTGAGCTTCGATGTAATTTTTTAGTCGAAGATCCTCCTCTGGCCTCCATGGACTTCTGTTCAGTACCATAATCGGAAAGCAAGATTCTGCCCAACTGATTCAGACCTAAAGGTCTTGGTTCCTCTGAGCTACACGCAAAGCCATAGAAAAACAGATAGATAGAAGAAGGTTTTTGTATGGCAGTATTAATATAAATGCAGTTCGACCACGCTCTTTGTAACGGCTGCCAACCTTCAATTCCATCCACCTTCATCAACAAGCCGCTGACCTGCCCGCTTTCACCCACGTTCGATAACACTTACGCATGGCCCATCATACTAAACCTTACTCCTCCATTCCGCCCACGTTCATATTCCCAGTTCACCCTAATTTGATAAGTGTCGCGCACACGTTTATTTGAGAATTCATGTTTATTTGAGAATTTGAACCATCAATTAGGTGGAAATTAAGTTTGAACCATCACTTGTTAATCTTGATAGGTGGCGGTCAACAAATGGCATAGTAAATCTATAATCATGTTTTGTAAAAATTAATTTAAGTATGGTTTAAACATGTGATTTAGATATGCAAGGAAGTTAGTTGTTTGAATTTCATCCATTGATTGAGTGGCGACGATGAGAATATACCGACATCTTTCAATCTAGACCATCGGATGAAAAAGATTAATTAGCAAAATCATTAATGAAGCCAATTCCGATAGGGGGCTACGCTTATCGGCGTAATTATCTCATAAATAATTCTATATATTTTTATAATTTTTATTTTGTTTAAATTAGTTTAGATTTATTTTAATTTCTGATTTATTAAGTGTGTGAAGAGATCAAATTTTATAAAGTACAAATATCTTTTAAAATAAAAAGAGATTTAATTCTTCTAATAAATCAAGAATATGGATTTAAATTGATTTAATTATAAATAATTATAATTATTTATTTTATTTACTTTTTCACTGTATTTTAATTTATTTGTAATGTTATGTAACTTTATATTTACATAACATCACATCACATAATTTTACAACAAAGATCTCTTAGCCCAAAAAATTAGATATATGGTCCAGATTCACTTTCATTGAAGATTTTTAGTCATTCTAGTTATTCTCTAGAGTTGAGATTTATCTTAAATTGTTTGCTTCTTGTTTTTAAGTAAATATAATAAATAGCTTGAAAAATCTAATGAAAATCTCACTAAATGTCCCTTTCTTTGTTCATTTTAACTTCATTAATTATTTGGATTAGGGCATTCTGATGTAGATTGCGAATTTAATTTTTATTAAAACATGTTTATGTTAATTTCACATTTCCATAATATTTATAATTCAAATAATTATTTTTTTTCCTAATTATTACGAGCATAGATCCATTATAAGTACAGATCAAACATAGCTCAGAGATCAAATTTCTTCACTTGCAAACTTCTGTAAAGTGTAAAATACAACATGTTATTTTTCATTATTTAAATTGTATACTAAATGATTTTTTTATGATATATACATAATTTTTTAAAAATGAAATAGAAACCCACAATTGGGGTACCACATCGAGGATGATGGGATGTGGCTAGTGTCACGCAGCGGCTTGCACCACACCGTCAATTAAAGTCGTTTAAGGCTCCAGCCTAAAGCTGGTCGGAGGCAGGCAAGTACAAAGGATGCTGAATAATAATGGCTAGAGATGGTAATTCCGGGCACCAAAAAAGCATGTTAGACCGTCTATGGAAAAAGCGTTGCATGCATAACAGGTTAAGGCAACTTGAGAAGAGGAAGAAAAGCAGTGTTTTAGGCAGGAAAATTCAAGAAGAATCCGAAGGCTTCCGATCTACGGCATCAACTGACTACTTGGTATGTCATGGCTCTATTAAGTTACATACTTAATTTACCTCTTCCTATTCACTATAAAAATGGTGACGTTAATTTCATGGATGGTTTATTTGACTTGCATGTGGTTCGTCGATGTAATGGTTAGTCTTCTTTTCAATTATGGACTATCTTTGATTTCCTCTGTTATGACTGTACCGAAGGGTCCTTCAATGTATCCTTCCTATTGCTTTTGGTTTTTCTGGCTCCGCCAGTTGACCCTTGCTTCATAACCCCTTCTTCGTTTCTGTGTGATGATCAAATTAAGACCTTCTCGCGGAATACTAAGGATAATTCCTTTCAGACCTTGGTTTTGTGATTATTTAATAATTTCAAAGTATCTCAAGCCTATCAGCTTGTTTGTATGTCAAGGCAAGATAACTCTATTTTCCATAATCGCCTTCATCAAAACAATCTACCTCTGCGGGGCGTGTAGGTCACCTTTGTTTTGTATCATTGCTTCGGCCTCTCTGTTAGGGACAAAAATTGTTACCCCAGTTCAGTTAGCCAGTCTCTTTGTTGTTATGGATTTTGGGATACAGACTCATGCTCCCTGGCCTTTATTTCTTCTCTATTTACCCTTCATGTCGCTACTATCACCCTCAATAGTGATTGCATGGCAACATGTTCAATGGTATCGAATTCTTCGAAGGAAGTAGTGGGCCCCATAAGTGATCATAAGCATATTGTTATTGACTTTGCCTTGTCGCATACAGCCCTGTTTTATACTTTCACAGCAGTTGCTCAGTTGCTGTCGACGTGTGCTCCTCTGCTTATAAACATGGTAAAAGGTCAATCTGGAAAACGTTAGGCTACGGAAAAATGGAAGTAGAAGCTTCCAAAACATACTACTGGACCAAGCAAGCACAGTAGAAAAACTAAAAAAGAGGTCATGGAGAATATCTTCAGTATCTACTCCTCATGAAACCCACCATAGGTTCGCAAGATAATTCAAGGCTGGGAGAGAGAAAGAAATCACAAAGAAGAGGACATTGAACAGCCAGAGAACACCATGAATTTCATTTCAGACCCCGGGAATACAACAGGGAGGCTATCCCTCTTTCAACAATCTATCCATACGTATTGGATTCTTAAATGTGTTTTGGCTAAGGCCTTGCTCAATTTGCAGGAAATGGAAGGAAACCCTAATGGGGTTTCAATTCTGTAGGAAATCAAACAAGAAATTCAGGAGATTGGAGTATCTCAGTACCATGTAATGGCTCGAATTGGAAAAATTGAACGGCAGTTCCAATCTATGTAGCAAGTAGATATGTCAGGGTCTATTGCAAAGGACCCAGCTCCTATTGACTCTTCAGATGGTTGATTCATGATCTTCTTAGTTTCCAATGGATTTTGCGGCTAGATTTTGTTGTATTCAGTTATACTTTGTTAGACATAGTAAAGTAGATATAGCGGCTAGTAGAAGAAAGAAACTATTTCAATATTGGTTGGCTTTTAACTCCTTAAGGTGGCTAACAGACCTATTTTCCTTCGGGCAGGTTGAAGTCACTAAATGCTTATGTATTGAAATCTCCTCTCTTTTTTATATATAGAAAATGGTAAAGCTCTACGACATTAGCAAAAAAAAAATTGAAATAGAATGTATATGCAATTGACATTAAAATATTTTACATAAATTAAAATGATTTTTTATTATTAACATATTTTAAAATATATGTCAATATTAATTATTATTAAAACATTTTATCAATAACTAAGTTATAAGATTTAAACATCTTATAGCTTACACCTTTTTTAAAATTCTAATTACTTTAGAACATATTCATTTTTTTTAGTATGGTGGATATTATTTTTCTATTTAAAACATTATTTTTATTTTGAAAGAAACCTACACACTGACAAACTTATACATTCCTCTCATATTAGATTTCAATGAAATATTTCCAATAAATTTAATATTTAAATTCACCAAAAAAATAGATAAATAAACCATTTCAATGACGGAGTTCACGTTCAAGGTGATTCCGATAATACTTAAAAAGATCGACGAAAAAACAATTTAATGTCCAATTATTCGCACGAAAAATCTTAGGAATCGGACCACCATTTTAATTTCTCACAAGTCCACCAAATCTGCTTATACCGCTAGGAATCGGCCCCAAAAGCGAATGAAATAATTCAGAATCACTGAAATGCTGAAGTAATGATTCCGTAGATAACCGGAGACCACTTCTTTATCTCTTGCTATGAAATTCTCTTATTTCAAGTTTAAATTTTCATGGTTTTATATATTTGGAGCAAATTTGGATCCTTTGTTTAGGATGGTTTTTTTCTTGGTTATCTTCTCTTCAGATTGGTTTTCACGGGTTGTTGCTATTGAATGGGACTCTTTTATCTTAGTTTTGGTTACGAGGGATATTACGTTAGAAGTTGGAATGTATTCATTGGTTTGGTTTGGCATTTTTTAACTCACTAAATTTATGTAAAGGCTATTTAGGATGCTCTTTGTAGTAATTCTCATTCAGATGTTAATGTATGTTGGTATGTAAATGTATGGTGGTATAAGAAGATTTGGGCTTCCTCTATTTCTCCAAAATTAAATTTTTTTATATAGTTGGCATTGTAGAAAAAGTTGCTTACTATTAAAAATCTCCAGAAAAAAGAATTTTAGGGGCTAAAAAAATGTGTTCTATGTGTTGTGGATGGGAAATATGTTTCACATCTCTTCTTTGAATGCTCCTTTGCTCTTAAAGTATGGAGAGTGTCACTTCTTTCCTTAAAAAATTTCGGTTCCTTTTTTATAAAGAATTGGAAGGTTGTTTTATTAGTGGGATTCTCACATCAGAATCAATTCTGGATTGTCTATTTTTATTGAGTGGGATATGGAAATCTCACAATTATTTGATTTTCAAAGACAGATGTTAGATCTACATTATATCACACCTCAAATCCTTGGTTTCCTTCATGAATATAGAAAGTTCGGGTTCGCCAACTCGGACCTCCTGTTTTGGTGCTTGAAAATCACTATTTTTTTATGGGACGTCTACAAATGGTGTTGAGGGGCAAGTATATATATCTATTTTAATGGTAACAAGTTAATAAAGGCTTGGGTAAACATGGAATATCATCAAACACATTGGTGTAATTGATTGCAGCATGAAGGTTACTTTTTATTTTCTCTTAATATGATGTTAAGGTCCTTCAGGTTTTCAGTGATTCTATGTGTGTGATCAACTGGCTCTAGGGGCACTCTTTTCAACAAGCACTTTCTATTCACAGTTGGAAGGAGACGATCCTACTTCTAAAATATATGTTTCATCTTTTTTTTTTCATCACATTTAACGTGAATGAAATGCGCAAGTGGATTATCTTTGAAAGAGTGCCCTCACAGTGGAGGAAAGATGCATTTTTTTCAGGAATTTCATGGATTATCTAGGATTAGATTTGAAAGAATTGGTTTTTTTGACAGGTCATCAGGCAGATCTTCCTTTAGGAGTAGCAAGTTTTTGTTGATGTTGGTCTCTCTCAGGTCTTTTGTTTTTCCAAGTTGGTCTCGAGCTCGTCTATTTGTATCAAATGGGAAGTTTTTTTCCTTGGCATGATGCTCTCACTTTTGTATTGTCTATGCTCTTCTAGGAGATTGTATTTATTTCTATTATTCAATACTTATATGTTCAACTTTCTCTTATGAGTTTGTTTCTCAGCATACATAGATGTCCCTCCTCTTCATGATCAATTTTGTAAAATTCTCCAAGCAAAGATACAACATTATGAGAAAGCTATGATGATATATGTTGATGATAAATATATTTGAGTTGTAAATATTTCATTTAAAGAAATCAATTATTTTCCTTCTTTGAAATCAATTAAAGAAAAATAAATAAAAATAAATATTTTCCTTCATTTAAAAAAGAAATCAATTATTGAAAAAAATAAAAATAAATAAATAAAAAATAAATAAATTAAGATTTACAAATGAAGAATGTAATATGTCCAATGATGCATCCCATCCTTCAATTTTGATACCAACTGCAAGGATGATCATGCAGAGTTACCGTGCACATTCACAATGATTTAATTTTAAAACTTTAGTTACGGTATGTTTTTCTTAATTTCAAAATTTTGGTCTCACTAATTTTATTGTCCAAGTTTAAAATTTTCAATTTGTATCCAGATAAAAGAAACTAACATTATTTCTCTGGCCAAAATTCGATGAAACAAACTTTAAGGATTACTCCTTTACACTGAAATTAATAATACAATTATAAAAATTGGGAAGGCTATTCCCATGCCAAAGTTCAATTGACAAACTTTAATGAGTACTCCTTTATGGTGAAATTAATGAAAAAAAAATTATAATACCCACGTATACATCTTTATATTTTGTATTTTGAATATGTATTAAATAAACATAAACATTTTACAAAACTATTCTAGAAAATCACATTATTATTTAAAGGGCGGATGTATTTCTAATTAATGTGTATTTCATCCTAAGGAAAATGATGATTGTGATTCAAATAATTCAATATATATAGTGCAGAAATGCAGAGGTTAATGAAATAAATGTAAACATAAACATGCTTAATGCATTGTTGTTTTGTCATAAATGGATAGAAGTTTTTTTAAAGTTTTGACTTTTATTACAATTTTTAGGGTAGTTTAGTGTTTTTATTTAAATATAAACATAATTTTTTTGAATCTATGACCTTTTAAGAGGAAACACATACTCTTAAACATTAGGCCCACTCAAGTTGTCTATAAATTTTTCTATCATGTTACGTAAAAAACATCATTAAATCTAATATTGATATTAAAATATTAATATTAATATCAATATTAAATATAATATTAATGTTATTAAATTTAATATGATATTTAATTTGTTTTATATATATATATATATATATATATATATATATATATATATATATATATAGAGAAAGAAAGACAAAGATATAGAGTCATAGAGGTGGAGAGATAGAGGGAGAGACAAGGGAGAGATAGAGCTAAAATGAAGGAGGGGGGAGAGGAGAAATGAAGAGAGAGAGAAAGAGAGGAGTGAGAGGGTGATAAGGGTAAGAGAGGGAGAGGGAGACCCAAAGATGGAGTGGGGAGAGAGGATGCGAGAGAGAGGGAGATAGTGCACTACAAGGAAAATACCCTCTAGCGGATGTTTTTGAGGAACTCCTTAAAAAAATAACCCAGATATATGTTTGTAGCAGAGGTTTCTAGAGGAGATTGGTGGCTGGAGGTTCTTGTAGATGTTTTTTGTTGTTGTTGTGTTTCTCATCATAAATCGCATCAATGCGTTTTACACAAAACACACTGGTGCACACTAAAAATTGGCACACCGAGACACTGTGCTCTCTGTACAAACCCACCCGGTGTATCTAAGTACTGTAGCACACCAGTGATCTACATATAAATAGGTCTGGTGCATCTCCAAAATCTAACACACAGTAAGGACATGCGGTGCGCCATCGATAATACCACCTGCTGCATCTCAAAAACCCACACATCGAAACAGGGTTAAATAAAAAAACATTACCCTCCGTAAAAGTCATTTTTACTTCTTCAGTGCTCCATGCCACTCAAGCACCGATGTGAGTTTGTCTTGTGTGAGACCCCCTTCCATTGGTGCTCCCATTGCACGCATTGCTTTCGTCCATTACCCACCTTGTGTAGTTCAAATTTTCGAAAATAGTGGGCAAATTTAGTTTCTTCAATTTCTCATAAATATGCCTCCTCGATGCACAAATGTACAAGTATTCTACTTGTTTCTCAGTAACTAAACATTTTAGCGGACTAGATTTTGAAAAAAACTTAAAATTAACCATTATATATATATATATATATATATTCTATTCAGTTCGCTCGAGCTATTCAACTCGCATTGTTCATGGTGATGCTTGTAAATTTATAGGCCATACCGCGAACGATGTTAACAGAAGCTGCCCCGAGTTTCGGTGCAGTACCGAAAACACACGAAACATGAATAATTTAAAAAATAACATGGCAGTACGGTTGTTCAAATGACTGCACCGTTGACTATGTACTAGTTTCGGGAGGGCGGTGCGTTGACCAAACTAATCGCCTCGGGGTGGATAGTTAGGTCAGCGCATTGCTTGCATGATAGCATTACATAATCAATGGTGCGGTAGTTTACTGGACCAAACCGTTGACCATGTATTTTTTTTGGGTAGTGCGTTGACCAAACTATCCGCCCCGGGGCAGACAGTTCGGTCAACGCATCGCCCGCCCAACAACAGTACATGATTAGCAATGCGGTCATTTACAAGACCACACTGTTGACCATGTATTGTTGTTAGGTGGTGTGTTGACAAAAATATCTGCCCTGGGGTAGATAGTTTCATAAATGCACTGCAAAAAAATATTTCCATCTTTTTCGGTGTGCAAACATTTTCCATGTGCATCAAGCGTGTTGCATGATAAAAAAGTACACACTAATACTAGTGCGTGACCTTTTTTTTGGGGTGCACAACTATTTTTTTATTTAAATATATATATATATATATATATATATTTCTCATTTAATAAAAAAATGTATTTAATATGTGAATCATTCAGTGACGTCAACGAAGAGAAAAAAGGGAACAATAAGAACATATAGAGGACAAATATAATATGATTCAACTGTGGGAGGCACGAGAGAGGGAGAGACTTATGTACCCTCACCCTATTACGACGGCCACCCAGTTGCTCCTAAGGGAGGCAGACATCCTCAATTTCTATGAAGAGGCTACATCCCTGAAGGGCCATAGTGGGTTACTGGGACAACTGATCTTCAGGTAGGATGCCCGCCAACAAGCTTTCCGGGTCGGTCCTGGCAAGTGGTTTGTGCCCATTGAGGAGGACATATATTTTATTACTAGACTATCTAGGAGACGGTTGGATTTTCCCCAATTCCCAGATGTCGCCGTCCGCTATGTATCAGGGATTTAGTTGGCATACTCCTAGAGAAACATTAGGGATGATATAGTTTCTCTTGCATATTTTCAGGTGTCCGGTGGTCAGTTATGTATTGCTTCATTTAGTGCAGAGGAGGTGATGTGCCTCTCACTACTGCTAACAACCATTTCACACTATACCGGTGACGGGAAATGCATTAGTTTCTTGCTTTTATTTTATGTTGATTATTTATTCCAGGCGCCACGACTTGTGAGATGGTATGTGATTTTTTTGTGTGGCAATTTTGTACAACATTAGATAGATGTCGTTCTCAGGCACGTGGGAGGTTGATCTTCCATTTTTCTTTAGATTTATTTTGTTTATTTTTTGAGAGGTTTCTAAAGATGAGGACTAATTTTGTTTCGAAGCCTCATATGTTGATGCTGTATGTACGGATACAGATGTGGGGCCAAATGACTTTCCCGCCAAGATATCTCCTGATGCATTGGAGTTGATATCTAGTGTTGATGATCACTCATTTATTTTAGTGCCATGTTCGTACACCGATTTGGATTGGCGGTGGTGTACCAACAACCTCTTCACACAGGATGAGCCACCGAATGCGTGAGGTAATATTAGTGTTTCTTTTTAAATTAATATAGTTTCATTTTATTGTTTTAATTAATTAATTAGAACTATCAAATTCATTCTAACATGTTATTTAACTTGTTTTATAATTTTTTTTAATGAAAATATTTAATTATTGTTGTGTACTATATATTTTGTAGATATTGGGACATTCATTGGGGACATGATTCCACCCCCACCGAATGATCCAGGTGTAGATGTTGATGAGGAGATGGCAGAGGTGGAGGATCGGGGTGATAAACATGATCCTAATTGGGTTTAGATACCCGCGGGGGTGAGGCGTAGACCAGACACCTGATTCAGGATGGAGTTGGGCGACTAACTTTATCGAATATTGGTTGATGAGGTAGTCCACACAACTACAATTAGAGATATCCAAGATGATTGTAGGCTCACACGGCTCTACAGAGGCATGCTCCATGATATTTTGACCCTCATGCTCCATATCGTTGGAGCTTTTGGAGCACTAGAGCTGGCTAGGAGGGGTAGGCATCGTGGAAATGCACGACAAAGCAACGCCTCATCTAATGATCATGATCATGAGGGGTTTGATCATCATTCTAGTACTCCACCTCCTCCTCCTTCACCTCGTGTCATAGATCATGATGAGCAGCCAACATCCAGTCCTGATCAATAGGAATCTTCTGAGCACACTGCAACATCTCAACAGACACCTAGTCTTGAGCAGGCACCTGGTCCTGAGTAGGCTGGTCCATCTGAGTAGGCTTCATCATCCATTGATGAGGTTGTGCCATCAATGAGTCATAAACATGTAGTTCCTAAGCAGACTGCACCATCAACTGACCAACATGCACATCCGGAGAAGGCACACCATCTATCTGAGCATGAGGCTGCACCATGGACTGAGTAGGCCTCAACTAGTACTAATATTGATGTACCACCAGATATTTGACATTTATATGCAATTATATTATAGTTTTATATTTCTGACATTATACAGTTATATATATATATATATATATATATATGGTCCATGTATTTTATGTTCATGTTGATGTACTTAATTTACATGTTGGTGTTCATCATGGAGTTTATATTGTTAGGTCATGTTAGATATGTTCATTTAATGTGCTTGCAAATAGATGTGTATGCGATAGCAGTTATTTGACATGAGATGTATATTTTATGTTTGTGTTGTGATGATGTTATATAATGCTTGTGTTTTGTTAGATGATCACGATCACGATGATTAGATGATGTTAGTGAATTTGAATGTCTATTTTAGTTGAATATGATGTTTGTACGATGGTTATCATGATCGTGATATTTATTTTTAATATTAAATCATGATATGTATTCAATATTATGTTGTGATTGTAATAGAAATTTTAATTTTAATTGTATGTAAAATTGTAATTGTAATTGTATGCATGGTGATTGTAATTGAATGTAAAATTGTAATTGTACTTGTAATTCTAATTCTAATTCTAATTGTATGTAAAATATTGGTAAAATTGTAATTGTAATTGTATTGTGAAATGATTGTAATTGTAGTTTTAATTGTAATTGTATGTAAAATCGTAAATTGAAATTGTAATTGTAATTGTATGTAAAATTGTAAAATTGTAATTGTAATTTTAATTGTAATTGTATGCAAAATATTTGTAAAATTTTAATTGTAAATTAATTGTCATTTTTGAACCATAACTACAGTAATAAAATGTATACCGTAAATATTGTTAAATTACCATAATTGTATAATTGTAAATTTTGGAATTTGTGTGAATATAAATAATTGTAAAATAATAAATCTAGAATAATATGAATTTTTGTAACATAATAAAGTTTGGAAAATAATAAAAATAAATTCATGTTTAGAATTATCATTATTGTATTATGATCTTACATACCAAAAATAACAATATTCATTTTGAAGATATCATTCACACACATTTAAAGTAATCAAGCAGATGTATTATTTTAGGAATTGACATTATAAAAAAAGAAGAACTTGATACAGTGCGCCATTGTTTTCGAGATCAACATAATTGAAAATGATCAAGTGAAATGATTTTAACATTAACACAATGCAAACCAGTTAATTCAAAATACATATTATAATATTTCAAAAAAAAGAGTCTTAGTTATAATATTAAGTCCTCTTCTTTATAAAAACACATCTTAAAAAGTATAAATGATGAAATAACACATGTACCATATCACTCTCGATTCTCATGATCACCCTCATTATATTATAGCTCGCTTGGCATGATACCATTATTGTTCTCAAAAATATGTTTTGATAGGGTCATGTCTCAATACGAACCACCAATCCCTCTGGTTTTTCCCTTTGTCGAACAAAACCTTTCAATTTCTTCATGTACCTCTCTAAGAAGAACATCCAACGACAAGAAACCACCCCAAATAATTCAACCACATCTACTAGGTGCATTAGAAGATGAACCTGCAAGTCCATGAAACTCGTCGGCAATTATTTCTCAAACATATAAATAATCTCAACTATCTCTTGATGCCACTCTAGAATGCTAACCACATGAATCTCCTTTGACGTGATCTAGTGTACAAATGCAAATAATTTAGATATGGCACATCCTAGGTCTTGGGGGAAGTCACGTTTCACACACCCATGCATGAACAAAGGATAATGACACTACAAAGTTATAAACACATGCAATAATATACAAAATTAGCTACGTTTTATGATCCCTGCATGGGATAAAATTTATTAATATAACAAATAATAAAATCATGCTTTTGACATTATATTTACTCTTATAAGATTCAAATGGTCATGGGATTTCAACCCTGTCAAATGGTCATCCACGGTGAAGGCGTATCGTAGTGAAGACCCATATGAAGATGGCACCATCACACACATTATAACTTCCTTTGCCAAAGAAAGATCATCTTTTTTTTAAATCCATGGAACATAACCTTTGAAATACCAATTAAAGGGACCAGTTGCCTCTGATCCTGCACTTTCTAATTGTCTTGGCCAATGTTTCTTTTTAGTTTTTGAAGTAATAATATCTTTCCTAACAGCCAATGTGTCACTTTTTTTCGATGATATGTGCCTCCATAAATAAGATGAAACATTTTTAAATATATGCATGGGATCTAATAAGTGAGTAATCTTAATATGCTCCCAATATGGGAGGCTATAAAAGATAGATTTCATTTTCATCCCAATGGGTACTTTCTCAACATAGGTGTCAAATAATTCTGGATCATTGAACATAGGCTCCCATTTGAATCGAACATTTCTATGAACTCCTTCTCCTTCTCTCTCTCATATTCTCTAAGCCATTCAACTAGTGTCGTTATTGGAGGCCTTTGAGTTCTCTCTCACTTACCATTGAAAGTGTATGCTTCTCTTCTGTATTTGTGTTCTCCTGGGAGGAATACCCTGGAGCATTCATACACTAGCTTTCGTAGGTCGTTGGACCATCTAGCTTTCAGAGAAGGTCAAAAAAATTTACATCCAAAATACCCTCCTGTTACAAGACCTGCAAAATTATTGTATACAATATGCATGGCATGTTAAAGAATATCATGAAGATCGAAACAATTACAACAAATTAAATAAAATAATACGCGAAAGAATATTTTTACGTATAAAAATAAAATAAATAAACATGTAATTTACCAGAGAAAACTCCTAATATAGGATAATCATGTGTCGTGTAAGCACATATTCCATACAACGTAAAACTCCTCTCTATTGCAATGAGTCTTGATACATTGTATACATTTATCCCATCCCACAATTCCTTCAATTCATTTACCAATGGTTGTAAGCAGACATCCATATTGTTCATTTGTCTTCTACTAGGGACTATGAAAGCCAATATAAGATGTTCATTATTCACGGACAACCATGGGGGGATATCATTATTGATCACTACTATAGGACAAACATAATAGTTGGTGTTCTGGAGGGAACATGGGTTGACGCCATCCATGGATATGTTGAGTCATAGACTTGATACATCATGCTTGAATTTTTTAGGCCATGTATCCTCTATATGCTTCATGGCTATTGAATTTTTTGGATTCTCATAACTCCCAACTCACTTCTATGTGAGGCATGCCATCCCTACAACATAGCTAATTCTTTTTAACAAAACAACCTTTAAATCCTTGGGATTATAGGCATGTGCCTCATATATTAAAAGGAGGAGCATGTGATTTACCCTTCTTTTTTTATTTATCATACCTCTCATGTCCGCATTTCGGACATATCTCTTTGTCTACATGTTCTCATCTATATAGAATACAATCATTTGGACATGCATGATATGATATGCACTCAACACCCAACATTTTCAAAAATTTATTTTCCTCTTCGCAGCTACCGGGCAAGACATTTTATATGATTGACATTGAAGAAAAACTTGCTTACTATTGAAAATCTCTAGAAAAGAGGATTTTAGGGGTGAAAAAATGTTTAGAGAGTTTGAAAAGAGACAAAAAGTAAAACTCCAACAATTCTTTTTTTGTAGGTAGTCTCACAGATCCAAAAAGGTAGAAAAATATGTTTGAGAGAACCTCTTAGTCGCAATAGGATAATGTATTTTTTTTTCATAAATAATCTATCCTAGCCCGAAAAAGGGGTAAACATATAGTGGGTAGATATCGTTTCGCAGCCATTTAACGAGTTCAAAACGACAAGAGTCTCAGCAATATTTTCAATTTTTGAGAGTCAGAAAAAGGTTGAAATATGACTCCAAATATGACCTTTTCGTGTTTTTACCGAGTCCAAAAAATTATAAAATACAACTCATTACTTCATCATTGTCACGTCGAGGACCTGTCGCTACACAAGAGATGCACGTAAAACCCATTTTTCAAAATAAAATAGAAAATTAATCGAAAAATATGCTTCAAAACCTAATTAGGGTTTTGAAAAGTTTATAAAATGCCAAAATGGTAAAAGAAAATTAATTTTCACTTTTACCTATTTTGAGCAATTTGTTACCTTTTTTCACTGTGATTTTGCGGAGCTGAAAGCGGGAAATTTGGAAGGCCAATCGTGAATATGTCTGTTCCAAGTAAGAACTCATATCTTTCCCTGCATTTTGATAGCATTTTCATTACCTACAACCCATTTTTGTAGATCTATAGGGGGATTTTGTAAAAATTAGGTCACAGTGATTGGTGTGGGTATTGGGCACAGACTCGTCCCAGCCGACCTAAAAATCAAACGGGGGCGCACCAATTGGCATGGTTGTTTTTAAAACAGTCACGCCAACTGTGACAACCATTTTTAGCTTTAAAATTAAAACAATGAGCCCAATTTAACTAGTTAAAAATCATTTAATTTGGCTAATGACAACTATATGGATGTTTTTGCAGGTGTGAAAGAAAAAAAATGGTGATCGAATAGAAAGAACAAGAACATAGTGAAGAAGATGAGGAAGCCATGGGAAATGTGAGATGCATGGAAGCTCTTATAGATTGCAGGTTCAAGAAATTCTTTATGGCAACATGTCTTAGAGCTCAACCGGAGCTATTGCAGTACTTGATCAATGTCTAGGACATTGATCAGGAAATATTCATTATTCGTGATTAGGAACTTGAGATTGAGGTCTCAGATATTTAATTCATAAACAAATTGTCATGGAGGAGGGAAGTACCAATCATGACAGGTACTCAGCCCACAATGGAAAACATGAGTATGGTTATCGACAAACTGTGCCAGAAAGCATAGAAAGGATCCAAAAGTGGGAAGGTGTATATCCAAACCATTCTCGATCTGGCACTCAGAGTAGTGCTACCCACCATCACGCGAGCTGCAGGATTTCAGGCTCCACATGAGGCCACAAAAACATAGTTACTTTTTGCAGTGGATTACATGCCACCAATGCTCTACAACTGGGCAGAGGCAGTAACAATCAACATAAAATTCCACTTGAAAAAATGCAACAATGGTAAGCTGAAGCAGTTCAGCTATGGCTCCATCTTGGTACCATTCTTCTTGGAATGGTTACCAATTTTCCAACGCCAAGAAGTGATATTTCCAACACCACCAGCCTAGGAGCCACGGATGGTCCTTTGGTCAGCTTTAATGCCAAGATCAGGGGGCGGTCAACAGATGTCCTGGAGACTGGATTTTTTTAGTGGCTCTGTCGACACCTGATTGTCATGGAGGACTGGCCCTATTTTGGCACGAATTTCACTGGTGATGCGGATCTCCCACTCCTGGAAGGAGAAGATTGGGATGAAGCATTGGGTAAGACTCATTTTAATTTTGAGTATTACGATTTTTTTTTTGTTATGCATGTTCTGACATTAATCCATGTAATTATAGATGTTGGCCTAGAAATATCCATAGGCATGTCTTTGATACCGCAGAGGATTCCCCGTGACTTTGATGTGGCTCCTCATGGTGAGGGAGGTGAGGAGGAGGAAATCATACGCAACTTGGAGGGAATCTCCCATGATATCCTTGACTATGCAATATTCGACTATGTCCCTCACACGTACCATAGACACACTGCAGGGGTGTCAAAGCATGTTCACTGCTTATTGAGGTAGCTTGTACGGGCAGTGACTTGTTATCATGAGCATCACGCTGACTAGACACCTAGGCTTTTATTTACGCATCTTTTTTGAGAGACATGATGTCTTTTCGACGTATAGCTAGGCACCCTTTTATACTTTTTGGACTTATGATTCACATGGATGTGTACACTACGTGTATACATCTATTTTCCTGTATGGATCTTGTCATGTGATGAAGATTTTTTTACAAATTACGCAAATGCATATCTAATACAGTATTAGCTAATGTATCAGTCAACACATTCATTCGTCTAAGAATATGTTGATATGTAATGTAATCAAAATGTATTTCCAGTAAACGAACACGCAAATACAACCTTAGGATGTGAGGATTTCCAACCCTATCTAGGGTTTTTTCCCTCCTTTGCTGAGTTAAATAGAGAATGAGGGCTTCATTGTAAATGTTGGCATTTGATGAGATTTGAGAGCAATACATGGTTTTTATGAGCTTGGAGAAGAAATTGGTGTTGTGGAGTTTATGAATGGCTTGCTTGGATTGATGATGGAGAAGCTTGTTTGCAGGATCCCTGAGCTTGGTTAATGGTGATGTATTCTTATTTTTTCATGTTTTCTTGTTATCATTATGTTTCATCCTTCTTTGTTGCAGTAGAACAGAAAATTATAGGTTGAGAAATGCTCTTTGAAGTGCCTTAGTCCTCCTGCCTTCTATTTCCTTGATGTTTTCCTATGTTTGGTCAGTTTAAGAAATTATTGACTGCTCCTTAGGCCCACCTAAACTTGTTTTTTTCTTTAATAGATTAGTATGATAGTTTACAAATATGTTTCATGGTAAGCCCTGATTATTTGATGCTATCTAAACTTTGTCTTCAAACCTCTCTTTGAAGTACTGCTTGCTAGGTTAAGTCAAAGAGGTCTTGTTTTGATCTTGCCCTTCGTCCATGCCTATCAGTTTGCCTCAAAGTTCTTTATAGCTTTATTAATGATGTTTAGGAGTTCCCTCTTCATGAATTAAATTTATTTGTGATATTAAATGTTTTCTAAAGCTTGAAGGTGAAATCACTAGAATTTAAATGAGTTTCTCGCCTTCTATATTTCATTGAAATCGTTTGCCTTGAATGGTTATTGGTTTAAGTATTTTCATTGAGCTTAATGTTTTTCCCTACCTCATGAGTTATATCTTTTGCTTATCAGTGTTTAAGACCTCCTTGTTATAGGTATTTCACAAAGGATTCTTGATTTCCCTTTGCCCTACCTTATTCACCAACTTGATGTCCATCCCACTTCACACATAACCTTAAGGATCCATTAACCTTGCCAGATTGGCCCTATAATGCACTGTGATTCATTATTGAGATATCCATGACTTTCATTGAATCCATAGCTAAATGATTTAAAGACCTCTCGCTCCACCTCTTCTACCTGTTTATCTTACCCAACCAAAACAAACAACAAACCTTACACTTAACAACTAGTCTAAAAATCAAAACCCTAAAAGCAAACAAGTTCACATCCTTTGCAAACACTAGAGATCCCTCTGTGAGTGTAGGAAGGTTAGGTCCTAGGACTCCAAAGGCTTGTTTGATGTTACCCTGTGAATTTGGTCTACCAATATGCCAAATCACTGGACCCTAACATAAGGAAGATCATGGTGGGACTAAGTACATAGTAACCTAAGAAACTCTTATAGACTCATTTAACCCTCAGTTAAAATTAGTAAATCAACTGATAGTCATAGAGTAGAATCTAGTTGTTTCACCATCCTATCAAAATGATGACTCAGTTATAGGACACTCAATACAAACCTTAGGGCTACATATAGGAACTCATAAAACCCCAAAACATCCCTAGATTGGTTTTTTATCAGTTATTGGTGGTGGACCATAAACATACATTCTTAAAACAGAAAAAAAATCCACCTGGCGACTCCACTAGACTCTAGTAGGCCTATTGCTTCACTAGTACTCATTTGACTCCCTGGATTTGTGTCGAGACAACCCAGATAAGTTTATGAACCTAGTTATATATTGCGAGAGTTTACCAAGCACTAAGAGAGGTCAACCTTCGGAAAAAGTCCTAAAACTTTTAGCCTCTCTGAATTTTAAGTTTGAAATTTGGCTTCACATAGGATCAGTGCCAGATCTCATCTGGACCCAGACCTTCCCAACATAGTTGATGACCCTGAGAAGATTTTGTGGCAAACTTCTAGATCTGAAAACTTAACCACTATTAGGACCATTCAT
This sequence comes from Pinus albicaulis, assembly GCA_034641835.2. NCBI lineage: Eukaryota > Viridiplantae > Streptophyta > Pinopsida > Pinales > Pinaceae > Pinus > Pinus albicaulis. Next base: position 998,319,331 of record CM076571.1, read on the forward strand.
AGAGAAAGCTCTGTACTTGAACATATTACAACTTTTCAAGATCCCCTGTTTGACTTGCACCATACAAAGAACCTCTTCAGGACCAAGTCACAAACTGATATTGACCAAATTGACCTTGAGCCCATAGATTTGCAACAGAGTTCTAGTAGAGAAGCTTCTCTTTCCACACCACCTTACTTTCATCTTCTCCATCACTTCAACTCTTTCCATACCAAATCTATTCAAAATCAATTTCTTGGTCCAAGTACTTCCACCATACGCATCCATACCACCACTGTGAAAACCACTCCGCTTCATCATACATCTCCTTTCACTAACTCTCCTCTTGTAAACCCTCCATTAGCTCCTATCATGGCAGCTTGGTATGCCCCCTTGGCTTTACCTCAACCTCTAGTGCCTTTTCCAAATGACTACCAATCCAAGATCCCTAATTTCACAGGAGCTGAGTCCATCACTGCCCAACAGCATGTATATAGGATAAATGATGCCTTTGATTACGTGGAAATAGAAGAAGAAACCATTAAAATGAGGATCTTTTCACAAAGCTTAGGAGTAGAGGCCAAAAAATGGTTCAAAGCATTAACTCCTAACACAATACATGATCTCCCTTCCCTCTACCAGACTTTCATAAAAAAGTGGGAAATAAAGAAAAATCCCCTCCAAATCCTTTCTGAATATAACAATCTTAAGAGGAATATAGGGGAAAGTGTACAAGATTATTGCACCAGGTTTAACAGTATCTACAATGCCCTCCCACCTCACATGAAACCCCCACAAGGCCTAGCACTAGTGAAATTTCCTGAAGGATATGATCTGGACATGACATTCCAATTGAGAGAGAGGGACCTCACAACTTTAGAAGAAATGAAAAGGGTAGCTATCAGTGAAGAGGTCAAATTGATTGAAAAGAGAACTAGGATGAGATCAGAAAACAGAGTGAACTACAAAGATGAAACCATGCCCTCAATCTCCTCATACATACCAAAATGGACAACCTAAAGAGAACCATGGAGAGAATGATAGAAACGATAAACTTGAATGAAATAATGCCTCCTAGGGAAAACCAAGCTAATTCTCAAAATTTAAATAGAAATCCAAACTTCAGAAGAGACCCTCCCCAAAATAGGCCAAGAGACAATGATCAACAAATTAGGCCACCCTTCCATGATAACTATGTAGATGAAGAGGGAAAAGAGGCTGAAGAACCTGAGGAAAGTAATGTAAACCCGATAGGTTCTGATAACCAGTTCACTGGAAGCCCACAGTTCACAATCGTAGAGAATCACTGGAATCACTAGAAGCCCACAAAGAGTTAAAGTGGTTTTCTAGTCCCACAACTCTGCCTCTCTACACCTGTTTTGAAGAGCATAAATGTTTGGATATGATAAGTGGGTACTTCTGGTACGTTAAAAGTCAAGTTGGTAGCAACAATAATATAATATATATTAAAAATAAAAATAAAAAAAATTATTTATTTCCATCCAAATCATGTGAATCAAGATTTGCGGGCACCTCATCTTCATTTGGATAAAAGGGCTGTCCATAAACGTGTTGTTTTTCGTAGTTCCAAACCCATATCCATATCTAGATTCTAGATCCAATGACACACCCCTATTTTCACACAATTCCATTAATTTAAGTAGCACCCAAGGTGGCAGCGTCAATTAAACCTAAGTTTGCACTTATTCATTGCAGCAAAGCTCCCAAAATGGCAAAAAATTGTTGTAGTGAAGATCCCGAAAAGCTCCAAAATACCCATTGAAGCTCTTGATGGTTTTGGAACGTTTCCTAAAATCTCCCAAGAGCGTGGGAGCTTGGGATACATGCTCTCCAATGCCTGGGAGAGGTACCCATGTAGCTATACATTTTTGTCATACAACCTCTAAAGATGTTTTCCATATTTTCTTATATTTCACTTTCGTGAATGCTATCTGGGAGATGTTTTCCATATTTTCTTATATTTCACTTTCGTGAATGCTATCTGGGAGATGTTTTCCATATTTTCTTATATTTCACTTTCGTGAATGCTATTTGGGATCATTTGGAAGAATGATTGAACCTTAGGATCGTCGGTGGTTGGCTCTCCTTCTTTGACTGCTTAATGTATTGGCCTACATGTCATAGGCCCTATCAAGCTCTCCCCTTATATGTCTTTTAGGGGATTTGGGGCTCTAGGAACACCACCATTTTAAAGGATCGAATCATTGACTGTCATTTTTCAACATCAAAATAGTCAGATACTTCCTCGATATGGGCCCTTGGTCTCCTCTGCCTTCTCGACATTCTGTGTAGTTTTTGGATTTGTGGTCTATTTTTCCATTGGGCTTCTTTGATGGGGCCTCTATAGCTCGGGTCTATGGTTGTGGGGTTGTCATTAAAATCTACCATAGCAGGGCTTTTCACTTCTGTTAAAATGGTGGAGGCAGAGGTAGTGTCACTGTGGGGGTTATGATAGAGTGATGCCTAGTTGGACATCTATTCCTTGAAGGTGGTTGGTGACTCTAAGATATTCATTGATTGGATGTTGGAGAGGAATTATATGGAGGTCCCATTGTTATATTATTTTATGGCTCTTATTATTGTGCTTCATTCTTTTCTCATCTACAGGGAGAAAAATATGGAAGTGGATGCTTTGTCTAAAACAGTGGTTTCTCTTCTACCTAGAATTTTTTTTTTTTTGAGTATCTGATCGATGGTTCCATCTCTGATCTGGGCCCCTTCAAGGTCTGATTTTTTGGTTGTCTGTTCCTCTAGCTCCTTTTTCTTCGTGGTCTGAGCATGTTTTCATCTAGCTCATCAGATCTTTTTTGGTTATGTATGGTATCTTAGCTTATGCTCTATCTTGTCTTTTTTTTTTTTTTTTTTTAGAATGATCTCTCTTTCTTTATTTTTGAACTTATGTAGCTTCTTTTATTTATAATGAAAAAAATTGTATTTTTTGTATTGAAAAAAATAAAAATAAAAAAATTAAGATTTACAAATGAATAATGTAATATGTCCAATGATGCATCCATTCCTTCAATTTTGATACCAACTGCAAGGATGATCATGTAGAGTTACCGTGCACATTCATAATGATTTAATTTTAAAACTTTAGTTACAGTATGTTTTTCTTAATTTCAAAATTGTGGTCTCACTGATTTTATCATGCAAGTTTAAAAGTTTCAATTATGTATCTAGATAAAAGAAACTAACATTATTTCTCTGGCCAAAATTCGATGAAACAAACTTTAAGGATTACTCCTTTACATCGAAATTAATAATACAATTATAAAAATTGGGAAGGTTATTCCCATGCGAAAGTTCAATTGACAAAATTTAATGAGTACTCCTTTACGGTGAAATTAATGAACAAAATTTTACAATACCCACGTATACATATTTATATTTTGTATTTTGAAGACGTATTAAATAAACATAAACATTTTACAAAACTATTCTAGAAAACCACATTATTATTCAAAGGGCGGATGCATTTCTAATTAATGTGTATTTCATCATCAGGAAAATGATGATTGTGATTCAAATAATTGAATATATATATTGTAGAAATGCAAAGGTCAATGAAATAAATATAAAAATAAACATGCTTAATGCATTGTTGTTTTTTCATAAATGAATAGAAGTTTTTTTAAATTTTTGACTTCTATTACAACTTTTAGGGTAGTTTGGTTTTTTTATTTAAATATAAACATAATTTTTTTGAATCTATGACCTTTAAAGAGGAAACACATGCTCTTAAACATTAGGCCCTGTCAAGTTGTCTATAAATTTTGCTATCATGTTATGTAAAAGGTATCATTAAATCTAATATTGATATTAAAATATTAATATTAATATCAATATTAAATATAATATTAATGTTATTAAATTTAATAAGTTTGGATTAATACAATATTAAATTTAATATAATATTTAATTATATATATATATATATATATATATATATATATATATATATATATATATATATATATATATTTGGAGGGAAGAACGAAGATATAGAGTCATAGAGGTGGAGAGATAGAGGGAGTGACAAGGGAGAGATGGAGCTAAAATGAAGGAGGGGGGAGAGGAGAAATGAAGAAATAGAGAAAGAGAGGAGTGAGAGGGAGAGAAGGGTAAGAGAGGGAGAGGGAGACCTAAAGATGGAGTGGGGAGAGAGGATGCGAGAGAAAGGGAGATAATGCACTACAAGAACAAGACCCTCTAGGAGATGTTTTTGAGGAACCCCTTATAAAAATAGCCCAAATATATGTTTTTAGTGGAGGTCTCTAGAGGAGGTTGGTGGATGGAGGTTCTTGCAGATTTTTTTTTTGCATTGCATTTCTCATCATAAATCGCACCAATGTGTTTTACACAAAACACACCGGTGCGCACTAAAAATTGGCACACTGAGACACTGTGCTCTGTGTACAAACCCGCTCTTTATATCTAAGTATTGTAGCGCACTAGTGATCTACGTATAAACAAGTCTGGTGCATCTCCATAATCTAGCACATAGTAATGACGTGTGGTGCGCCATCGATAATACCACCGGTGCGTCTCAAAAACCCGCACATCGAAACAGGGTTAAATAAAAAAAAATTACCGTCCATAAAAACATCATTTTTACTTCTTCAGTGCTCCATGCCTCTCAAGCACCAGTGTGAGTTTGTCTTGTGTGAGACTCCCTGCCATTGGTGCTCCCATTGCACGCATTGTTGTCGTCCATTGCCCACCTTGTGTAGTTCGAATTTTCGAAAACGGTGGGAAAATTTGGTTTCTTCAATTCCTCATCAAATATGCCTCCTCGACGCACAAATGTACAGGTATTCTACTTGTTTCTCAGTAACTAAACGTTTTAGAGGACTAGATTTTGAAAAAAACTTAAAATTAACCATTATATATATATATATATATATATATATATATATATATATATATATATATATATATATATATCTATATCTATATCTATATCTATATCTATATATATATATATATATATATATATATATATATATATATATGCTACATGGTTCGCTCGAGCTGTTCAACTCGTGTTATTCATGGTGCTGCTTGTAAATTTACAGGCCGCACCGTGAACGATGTGAATGGAAAATGCACTGATTTTCGATGTGGTATCGAAAACGCACACACCATGACTAATTTAAAAAATAACATGGTGGTACGGTTGTTTAAACGACTACACCATTTACTTGTACTAGTTTTGAGAGGGCGGTGCTTTGACCAAACTAATTGCCCCGGGGCGAATAGTTAGGTCAGTGCGTTGCCCACATGACAGCATTACATAGTCAACGGTGCGATAGTTTACTGGACTGCACCATTGACCATGTACTATTTTTGGGCGGTGCATTGACCAAAATATCCGCCCTGGGGCGGATAGTTTGGTCAACCCACCATTCACCCAACAACAGTACATGATCAGCAGTGCGGTCATTTATAGGACCACACTATTGACCATGTATTGTTGTTAGGTGTTGTGTTGACCAAACTATCTGCCCTGGGGCAGATAGTTTTATCAATGCACCACAGAAAAATATTTCCATATGTTGAGATTCAACAAGATGATGAGCTTAGTGAAAAGAGTCACCTTCACTAAGTGGGCCCGCAGGCTATTTTTGGCGCAAAGTCTATTTTTAGACTATGTCTATTTTTAGACATGTCGATCATATTCTATGAGTTGCAGGATGCTATTTGTGGATGGTTGGTCAAGTTAGAAAAATAGATGGACTTCTATTTTTAGACATATTGGGCAGAATATATTTTTAGGTTGCCAATCTAAAAATAGATATGTCGAATATTATTAGCTCTTAATAATATTTGGACTCTAAACATTATCTTATTCTCTTGGAGCACTTCAGTTAAGTGCACAGATGTGGCACAGCAGCTGACAGAAGGAATTACGCTATTCCTGAGGGTTTGCTGGAGCTAATGCATGAGGACTTCAGTTAGAACTCATGTGACAGAGTTTGGTGGAGTTATAGAAGTAGTTGGTGGAATTGTATTTAGTTTAACTCAGTTAGACTCAATTGAGCTAGTTGTATCTAGTCTAACTGATTGATACACTAGTGAGAGTGGTGTGAATTAATTATTTAATTAATTCACTAATTAATAACTCATTAATCAAGTTTGAAGAATACATCGATTAACTATAGTGCATAGACGATTGGGTAGACTAGTGGAGAGAGGTAGGTGAAGAAGCAAGTGTGACTATCAGTTGTGACTATAGTGATGCATTGATTGCATCAACCTCGATGGATAATTAGCATTAAGTTCACGATTAGCTTCAAAAGTCGAGTTTATTAGGATCCATTCTTCAACGGGGATTTAGCAATGAGAGTAGGCTAACGGTGTAGTGAAGATTGGTGCATGGATTTGCCAAGATACATTTTGAATTTATTATTATTAGCGATTGTATTAGATGTTGAGCTTGATATAAAAATTTGTATGAGAGTTGACACGCAGTCTCTATGAAATATATTATACATATGTTTGGCCCTTTCAGCTTCCTGTAGGCTTTCAATTAAACAAGCCTAGCCATTAATGTGTGAATTTTTATGGTTTCATGTGTGCATTTACAATTGATTTAATTTCCGCATGTGATGATCAATAGTGGAATAGATTCTGTATTGTGCATGAAGTTAAAATAGTGTGTGATCAGGATAATCTTGGATATGTAACACACAAGTTATATAATTTCTACATGGTATCAGAGCTATATTGATTAGAGCAGATTGCAATTATTGAAGCGGTTTAGTTTTGAGCTGGTGGAATTCGAATTTGCTGCAGTGTTTTCTTGGTGTTGAAGTTGAGCATTCATTGAAATGACTTTCAACGGATTGCGATTGGAGTATGCCCTTGATGGAAGCTTGAATTATATTTCATGGAAGGACAGGATGGAGGCGGTGCTAGATGATAATGGGTTGAAGGAGTTCATAGATGCAAAAACTCCAAAACTTGCTTCTAGCGATGTAGCTGCACTTGACTCATGGAAAAAGAAGACAGAAAAATGTCGAAGAATTCTGTTGGAAGGTGTGAAGGATCACATAGTGTCCAACCTTCACGATAAAGCTTCTCCATTCTTGATGTGGAAAGCTTTGACAGACTTGTTCCAAAGAAGAAGTGACCAAAGGAATTTGGCGCTTAAAGACAAGCTCAGAAAAATAAAAATGGAGAAAGGCGATAGTATACCCAAGTACCTCACGAAGTTTGTCCACTGCAAAGATGAGCTAGGAAGTGTGGGGGTTACTATAGATGAAGAGGACTTAGTGAGCTTGGTTCTCCTTAGGCTTTCGAAGAGTTGGCATAGCTACGAGGACTCTGTCAATGGACGGGAGAAACTGCTGGGATGGGAGCGACTTTGGTCAGATATTGTGCAGGAGGAGATAAGGCGGGGTACCAGGGATGGATCTTCATCAAAGAATGAAGATGAATAAAATTACACTTTGGCTGCCAAAGCAAGGAAAGGGAAGGGAAAGAAAAATCCTTCTCAATCCAGTGCGAAAGGCAAGAAGTAGTACTTGTCCAAGGTGAAGTGCTTTCACTGTCACCAACATGGACATTACACCACTAATTGTCCACAGAAGAAGAAAAATAAGCAGGTTACTAGATCTGCAGCTGGAGAGGCTTTAGCCTCGCAGTTTGAGCTGGATTTTTTGCTGATCGCATGCTTGGTCTCAAGTGTGATGGGATTAGTGTGGTTTATTGACAGTGGTGCATCTTTCCATATGACCAGAGACAAATATTTGTTTAGTGATCTGAATGAGAAGTATAGTGGAGTGCACATCGAGATGGGTGATGATGGTAGATATAGTGCGACTGGTATTAGGACCATTTCCTTTGAGAGCGATTCTAGAAAATTTTTCATCTTGAAGGATTTCATGCATGTTCCAGGATTGAAGAAGAATCTCATCTCTGTGGCAATGTTCAAAGACAAGGGTTATGATGTTGTTTTTAGTGAGGGGAAGGCTTTCCTGCGCAGTAAAGCAACATATCAAACTAGGAGGATAGGTGTTTGAGTTAAGAACCTTTATCAATTGAAGATAGATGGCTGCGCAGAAAATGCAGGAAAAGCAGAAGCAGTGGTGAGCCGAGATGAGGGAAAATTGTGGAATAGGAGATTGGGCCATATTCACCATGACGCTTTGAAAATTTTGCAGTAGATTTCTACCGGACTTCCCAAGGGTACACTTGCGCAGTCAAATCAGTGCAAGGGATGTAATTTGGGAAAATTTGTGAAGACCACTTTTCATGAGAAGGATATTCATGCCACGATGATCCTTGAGAGAATTCACATAGATGTGTGTGGAACTTTCTCAGTAGCTTCGACAAAAAAGCACATGTATTATGTAATATTTGTTGATGACTTTTCTCATAAGTGATAGATCTTCTTCATGCAGAAGAAGAGCGAGACATACTCAAAGTTCTGTGAGTTCAAGGCATTGGTTGAGAAAGAGTCGGGGAAGCAGGTGAAAGCTCTAAGGAGCAATAATGGTGGTGAATTCATCTCTGGTGAATTCAAAGACTTTTGCAACGTAGAAGGAATTTGAAGAGAGCTCATAGCGCCTCATAACCCACATCAGAATGGGGTCGCGGAGAGAAAGAACAAAACAATCGTGGGTGCTACATGGGCGATGTTTCATGATCTGGGCCTTCCCATACACTTGTGGGCTGAAGCATGCAACACTATGGTTTATGTGCAAAACCGTTGTTCTCATAGAGTACTTAGCATGCGTACACCAAAAGAGGCGTTTTCTGGTAAGAAGCCTGATATTTCTCATTTGAAGATTTTTGGCTCACCTGTTTACATTCATGTGAAGAAGGATGCCAGGAAGAAGCTGGAGCCGACCGCAGAGGTTGGGATATTTTTGGGGTACACAGAAACACCCCACAATTATCGTGTGTATTTTCCAGACAGTCGGATGACTGTTGTGCGACATGATATCAAATTTCATGAGGAGAAAGCCATGAAGTTGTCGCTTGAGAGGGAGCTACACTTGCATGTAGATGAGGAGCTACCTGTTCCTAAAGATGAGTCTCTGGATGTGGATTAGGCACAAGAGGAGGTTTAGGGAGTGGAAGAAACCACTAATGTAGCACCAAAAATTAGAGGGCAGAAGCGCACTACAGAAGCTGAGCGACTGAATCTTGATGCAGTACAAAATGTAGAGCACCTACATCACAGCGTAGACAGATACAGTCACGTGATTGATTTACTAGATACATGACTCTGATGAGCAAGTGTATCATGACAGAAACATTTTCTTTCGAGGAAGCTGTGGAAGATCCCACATGGGTAGATGCCATGGTGGAAGAGTATGATTCGATTGTCAAAAAAAATGCATGGGAGATTGTCCCAAGGCCTGAAGGGAAAACAGTGGTAGGTTCAAGATGTATCTACAAAGTGAAGCAAACTGCTTACGGGAGCATTGAGAAGTACAAGGAAATATTTGTTGCCCGGGGCTTCTTACAGATCGAGGGGATTGACTATGAAGAAACCTTTGCACCTGTCGCAAGGTATTCTTCCATACGGAACATCCTTGCTCTCTCAGTGCAGATGGATTGGCACATTCATAAAATGGATGTGAAGAGTGTGTTCCCCAACGGAGTCATTGAGGAGGAGGTGTGCATAGATCAGCCTGAAGGATTCAAAATCTTTAGCAGCGAGTCACATGTGTGCAGGCTCAAAAGAGCGTTGTATGGGCTGAAACAAGCACCTCGTGCTTGGTACAAACAGATAGACAATTATTTCACCGGACTTGGTTTCGCCAAGAGTGAGGCAGACCCGAACCTATACCAAATTGTTGTGGAGGTTAAGTTGTTAATCATTGTACTTTATGTAGATGATTTGATACTAACGGGTGATGAACTGTTGATACACTCATGCAAGGCAGATCTTGCAAAGGAATCTGAGATGAAGGACTTGGGCCTCTTTCATTATTTCTTGGGATTGAAAATTTGGCAGTGGAAGGGCGGAATGTTTGTGTCTCAAAGAAAGTATGCCTGGGAGATACTGGATAAGTTCAACATGCAAGGATGCAAGCTATCGACACTCCTCTTCCTGATGGTTGGAGGAAAGAGGATGCTACATCGGCAGAGGTAGTGGATTCCACTGTTTATCGACAGTTGGTTGGTTCGCTCATGTATTTGGTCAATACATGACCAGACATATGCTATGATGTTAACCATCTTTCAAAAGCTATGGTTAAGCCTACCAAGCTCTTTTGGAAGGCAGGCAAGCATGTCCTGAGATATCTCAGGGGCACATCGGGATATGGATTATGGTACAGACAGTCGGATGAGTTGAACCTGCATGGCTTCACGGATGCAGATTGGGCAGGGAGCCTAACGGATAGAAAGAGCACATCTGGAGGGATATTCAGTATCAGGTCTACAACAGTTTCTTGGTACAGCAGGAAACAGAGATCCGTGGCACTCAATTCAGTGGAGGCTGAGTACATGGCAGCAAGTTTGGATGCATACGAGGCTATATGGATGAGGAAGATCCTGGTCGGGTTGCTTGGTTCACACTTAGATCCTAATGTGATATATTGTGATAATCAGAGTTGCATTAAACTCTCGATTAATCCAGTATTTCATGATATATCTAAAAATATTGACATGCGGTATCATCATATCAAAGATTGTGTGCAACGGAAGATCAAGTTACTATCTTACATTCCTACAGAGATTCGGGATACGGATATTTTGACGAGCTCACTAGGAGCAAGTCGAATACCATAGAGAGCAGTTGAGGTGGAGGGCCGTCCCTATCTTGTTGAGAAGGGTGTTGATATTCAAAAAGATGATGAGCTTAGTGAAAAGTCGCCTTCACTAAGTGAGCTCACTTCGAGCTATTTTTTGGAGCAGTCCGTTTTAGATATAATATTTTAGACAAATCGATCATATTCTATGAGTTACGAGGATGCTATTTGTGGATAATTGGTCAAGTTTTGAAAAATAGATAGACTTCTATTTTGGAGCATGAGCGAGTCTATTTTTAGATTGCCAGTCTAAAAATAGATATGTCGAATATTATTAGCTCTTAATAATATTTGGACTCTAAACATTATCTTATTCTCTTGGAGAACTTCATTTAAGTGCACAGATGTGGCATAGTAGCTGACATAAGGAATTACGCTATTCCTGAGGGTTTACTAGAACTATTGCATGAGGACTTCAATTAGAACTCATGTGACAGAGTTTGGTGGAGTTATAGAAGTAGTTGGTGGAGTTGTATTTAGTTTAACTCAGTTAGAATCAATTGAGCTAGTTGTATTTAGTATAATTGATTGATACACTAGTGAGAGTGGTGTGAATTAATTATTTAATTAATTCACTAAATAATAACTCATTAATCAACTGAAGAATACATCAGTTAACAATAGTGCATGGAAAATTTAGTGGAGACCAGTGGAGAGGTAGGTGAAAGAGAAAGTGTGACTATCATTTGTGACTATAGTGATGCATTAATTGCATCCAACACTCAGTGGGGATGCCAATGAGGATTGTGTAGTGCAAGCTTGGTGAATTCGATTTCATTCAAAGCCATTATTCAGCAAGGATTGCGCAGTAGAGGCAGGCTAGCAGGTGGTAGAGATCGGTGCATGGATTTGCAAGATCGTGCCTGATTAGTGTGTAGCGATTGTATTATACTGAGAGCTTGATATGATCAGCTTTGTATGAGGATTTTTACATGATCTCTATGACATATATTATATACATATAGTTGGGGTTTTTAGCTTCAGGCTTTTCCGTGAAACAACTATGTTAATGTGCGTGAATTTTTATGGTTTCATGTGTGCATTGCAATTGATTTAATTTCTGCATGTGATGATCAATAGTGGAATAGATTTTGTATTGTGAATGAAGTTAAAATAGTGTGTGATTAGGAGAATCTTGGATATATAACACATAAGTTATATAATTTCTACACCATATTTTTCAGTGTGCAAACATTTTCCATGTGCACCGAGCACGCTGCATGATAAAAAAAGTACACACTAATACCGGTGCGTGACATTTTTTTGGGTGCACAACTATTTTTTTCTTTTAAAAAAATATTATATATATATATATATATATATACATTTCTCATTTAATAAAAAAATGTATTTAATATGTGAATCATTCAGCGATGTCAATGAAGAGAACAAAGGAAACAACAAGAACATATAGAGGACTAGTATGATATGATTCAACTGTGGGAGGCATGAGAGAGGGAGAGACTTATGTACCCTCACCCTATTACGAAAACCACCCAGTTGCTCCTAAGGGAGGCAGGCATTCTCAATTTCTACGAGGAGGCTACATCCCTAAAGGGCCATAGTGGGTTACTGTGACAACTGATCTTCAGGGGGGATGCCCGCCGAAAGGCTTTCCGGGTCGGTCCTGGCAAGTGGTTTGTGCCCACTGAGGAGGAAATATGTTTTATTACTGGCCTATCTAGGAGAGGGTGGGATTTTTCCTAGTTCCTAAATGTCACCATCGGCTATGCATTAGGGAGTCAGTTGGCATACTCCCAGAGAAAAATTAGGGATGATATAGTTTCTCCTACATATTTTTGGGTGTCTGGTGGTCAGTTACGTATTTCTTCATTTGGTGCAGAGGAGGTGAGGTGCCTCTCACTACTGCTAATGACCATTTCATACTATACCGGTGATGGGAAATGCATTAGTTTCTCCCTTTTATTTTATGTTGATTCTTTATTCCAGGCGCCATGACTTGTGAGATGGTTTGTGATTTTTTTGTGGCAGTTTTGTACAACATTAGATAGATGTCGTTATTAGGCACGTGGGAGGTTGATCTTCCCTTTTTCTTTAGATTTATTTTGTTTATTTTTTGAGAGGTTTCCAGAGACAAGGCCTATTTTTTTTTGGAAGCCTCGTATGTCAATGCTTCATGTACGGATGTAGATGTGGGGCCAGATGACTTTCCCACCAAGATATCTCCTGATGCATTCGAGTCAATATCCAGTGTTGATGATCACTCCTTTATTCTGGTGCCATGTTCGTACAACGATTTGGATTGGTGATGGTGTACCATCAACCTTTTCACACAGGATAAGCCACCGAATGCGAGAGGTAATATTAGTGTTTTTTTTTTAATTAATGTAGTTTCATTTTATTGTTTTAATTAATCAATTAGAGTTATCAAATTCATTCTAATATGTTATTTAACTTGTTTTATTAATTTTTTTAATTAAAATGTCTAATTATTGTTGTGTACTATATATTTTGTAGATATTGGGACATTCATTAGGGACATGATTCCACCCCCATCAAATGATACAGGTGTAGATGTTGACGAGGAGATGGCAGAGGCGGAGGATCAGGGTGATAAACATGATCCTAATCGGGCTCAGATACCCGCGAGGGTGAGGTGTAGGTCGGACACCCGATTCAGGATGGAGTTGGGTGACCAAGTTTGTCGAATCTTGGTTGATGAGGGAGTCCACCCAGCTATGATTAGAGATATCCAAGCTGATCGTAGGCTTACATGGCTCTGCAGAGGCATGCTCCACGATATGTTGACCCTCATGCGCCTTATCATTGGAGCTTCCAGAGCACTAGAGTGGGATATGAGGGGTAGGCGTTGTGGAAATGCACGACAGAGCAACGCCTCATATGATGATCATGATCATGAGGGGTGTGATCATCATTCTAGTACTCCACCTCCTCCTCCTTCACCTCACATCAGAGATCATGATGAGAAGCTAGCATCCAGTCCTGATCAACAGGAATCTTCTGAGTAGTCTACACCATCTCAGCAGACACCTATTCCTGAGCAGGCACCTGGTCCTAAACAGACTGGTCCATCTAAGGAGGCATGTCCATCTGAGCAGGCCGCATCATCCACTGAATAGGCTGCATCCTCGACGAGTCATCAAAATGCAGTTCCTAAGCAGACTGCACCATCGACTGACCAACAAGCACATTCGGAGAAGGCACGCCATATAGCTAAGCATGAGGCTGCACCATGGACTGAGTAGGCCTCAACTATTACTAATATTGATGTACCACCATATATTTGACATTTATATGCAATTATATTACAGTTTTATATTTTTGACATTATATATATATATATATATATATATATATATATATATATATATATGGTCAATGTGTTTTATGTTCATGTTGATATACTTAATTTACATGTTGGTGTTTATCATGATGTGTATGTTGTTAGGTCATCTTAGATATGTTCATTTAATGTGCTTGCAGATAGATGTGTATGTGATAGCAGTTATTTGACATGAGATGTATATTTTATGTTTGTGTTGTGATGATGTTATACAATGCTTGTGTTTTGTTAGATGATCATGATCACAATGATTAGATGATGTTAGCGAATTTGAATGTGTATTTTAGTTGAATATGATGTTTGTACGATGGTTATAATGATCGTGATGTTTATTTTTAATGTTAAATCATGATATGTATTCAATATTATGTCGTGATTGTAATTGAAATTTTAATTTTAATTGTATTTAAAATTGTAATTGTAATTGTATGTAAAATATTTTTAAAATTGTAAAATTGTAATTGTAATTGTAATTGTGTGCATGGTGATTGTAATTGTATGTAAAATTGTAAAATTGTAATTTTAATTGTATTTGTATGTAAAATATTGGTAAAATTGTAATTGTAATTGTATTGTGAAATGATTGTAATTGTAGTTTTAATTGTAATTGTATGTAAAATCATAAAATTGAAATTGTAATTGTAATCGTATGTAAAATTTTAAAATTGTAATTGTAATTTTAATTGTAATTGTGCGTAAAATATTTGTAAAATTTTAATTGTAATTGTACTTGAATTGTGAAATTGTAATTGTATGTAGTTTCATCATTCAATTTTATTAGAATTTGTAAATTTGTAAAATTGTAAATTAATTGTCATTTTTGAAACATAACTACAGTAATAAAATGTATACCGTAAATATTGTTAAATTACCATAATTGTATAATTGTAAATTTTTGAATTTGTATAAATATAAATAATTGTGAAATAATAAATCTAGAATAATATGAATTTTTGTAACATAATAAAGTTTGGAAAATAATACAAATAAATTCATGTTTAGAATTATCATTAATGTATTATGATCTTACATACCAAAAATAACAATATTCTTTTTGAAGATATCATTCACACACATTTAAAGTAATCAAGTAGATGTATTATTTTAGGAATTAACATTATAAAAAAAAGAACTTGATATAGTGCGTCATTGTTTTCGAGATCAACATAATTGAAAATTATCAAGTGAAATAATTTTAACATTAACATAATGCAAACAAATTAATTCAAAATACATATTAAAATATTTCGAAAAAAAGAGTCTTAGTTATAATATTAAGTCCTCTTCTTTATAAAAAACCCATCTTAAAAAGTATAAATGATGAAATAACACATGTACCATTTCACACTCGGTTCTCATGATCACCCTCATTATCTTTCAGCTCACTTGGCATGATAACATTATTGTTCTCAAAAATATGTTTTGATAGGGTCATGTCTCAATACGAACCACCAATCCCTCGGGTTTTTCCCTTTGTCGAACAAAACCTTTTAATTTCTTCATGTACCTCTCTAAGAAGAACATCCATCGACAAGAAACCACCCCAACTAATTCAACCACATCTACTAGGTTTATTATAAGATGAACCTGCAAGTCCATGAAACTCGTTGGCAATTCTTTCTCAAGCATATAAATAATCTCATCTATCTCTTGATGCCACTGTGGAATACTAACCACATGAATCTCCTTTGACGTGATCCAATGTACAAATGCAGATAATTTAGATATGGCACATCTTAGGTCTTGGGGGAAGTCATGTTTCACACACCCATGCACGAACAAAGGATAATGACACTACAAAGTTATAAACACATGCAATAATATACAAAATTAATTACGTTTTATGATCCCTGCATGGGATAAAATTCATTAATATAACAAGTAATAAAATCATGCTTTTGACATTATACGTACTCTTAGAAGATTCAAATGGTCATGGGATTTCAACCCTGTCAAATGTTCATCCACGGTGAAGGTGTATCGTAGTGAAACCCCATATGAAGATGGCACCCTCACACCCATTATAACTTCCTTTGCCAAAGAAATATCATATTTTTTTTAAATCCATGGAACATCACCTTTGAAATACCAATTAAAGGGACCAGTTGCCTCTAATAATGTACTTTCTAATCATCTTGGCCAATGTTTCTTTTTAGTTTTTTAAATAATAAGATCTTTCCTAACAACCAATGTGTCACTTTGTTTCGATGATATGTGCCTCCATAAAGAAGATGAAACATTTTTAAATATATCCATGGGATATAATAAGTGGGTAATCTTAAGATGCTCCCAATATGGGAGGTTATAAAATATAGATTTCATTTTCATCCCAATGGGTACTTTCACAACATAGGTGTCAAATAATTCTGGATCATCGAACATAGGCTCTCCATTTGAATCGAACATTTCTATGAACTCCTTCTCGTTCTATCTTTCATATGCTCTAATCCATTCAGCTGGTGTCGTTATTGGAGGCCTTTGGGTTTTATCTCACTTACCATTGAAAGTGTATGCTACTCTTCTGTATTTGTGTTCTCCTGGGAGGAATACCTTGGAGCATTCATACACTAGCTTTTGTAGGTCGTTGGACCATCTAGCTTTCAAAGAAGGTCCACAACATTTACATCCAAAATAACCTTTTGTTACAAGACCTGCAAAATTATTGCTTACAATATGCATGGCACGTTAAATAATATCATGAAGATCGAAACAATTACAACAAATTAAAAAAAAAAATACGCAAAATAATATTTTTACGTATAGAAATAAAATAAATAAACCTGTAATTTACTAGAGCAAAATCCTAATCCAAGATAATCATGTGTCATGTAAGCACATATGCAATACAACGTAAAACTCCTCTCTATTGCGATGAGTCTTGATACATCATATACATTTATCCCATCCCATAATTCCTTCAATTTGTTTACCAGTGGTTGTAATTAGACATCCATATTCTTCACTTGTCTTCTACTAGGGACTATGAGAGCCAACATAAGATGTTCATTATTCACGGACAACCATGGGGGGATATTGTTGTTGATCAATACTATAGGAAAAACATAATAGTTGGTGTTCTGGAGGGAATATGGGTTGACGCCATCCATGGCTATGTTGAGTCATAGACTTCATACTTCATCCTTGAATTTTTTAGGCCATGTATCCTCTATATGCTTCATGGCTATTTAATCTTTTTGGATTCTCATAACTCCCAACTCACTTCTGTGTGAGGCATGCCATCCCAACAACATAGCTAATTCTTTGCAACAAAAGAGCCTTTTAATCCTTAGGATTATAGGCATGTGCCTTAATATCTTAAAAGGAGGACCATGTGATTTGCCGTTCTTTTTTTATTTATCATACCTATCATGGCCACATTTCGGACATATCTCTTTGTCTACATATTCTCATATATATAGAAATCAATCATTTGGAAATGCATGATATGATATGTACTCAACAACCAACATTTTCAACAATTTCTTTGCCTCTTTGCAGCTACCGAGAAAGACATTATCACTCGAAAGAACCTGATCTTTGAATAACTTGTAGTTGGTCATGGAAAATATTAAATTTACATTAATTCTGAT
The DNA here is from genome assembly GCA_034641835.2 of Pinus albicaulis. Classification (NCBI taxonomy): domain Eukaryota; kingdom Viridiplantae; phylum Streptophyta; class Pinopsida; order Pinales; family Pinaceae; genus Pinus; species Pinus albicaulis. Next base: position 998,337,015 of record CM076571.1, read on the forward strand.
ATAATTATTAACTTTCATAAAATTGACCATTTTTAATGTTCATTGTGTGATTATATTTATCAAAATCTAAGGGAGGACTTGATGGTCAATTACCTAAATTTTTTTGAGAAACATGCATTCAACAAGCCAAATTTTTCTTTCAAGTTGTATAGTAACATCACTGTCCCCAACTAGGTAGACTTTGATTGACCGCCAGGTCCAAAGAGAGGGGTGGTGGAAGCAAATTTAAGGCTTTCAAAAAAGGTACCAGTGATATGAGCATCATCCCCTAGCCAATCATCGTTCTGGAGTGCATCTAACAACATTGTATCCATGGAATTCATAAGTAATCATCCATACGAACCTCTATTTGATTGCCTCCATAGCGAGCTTGTGAAGAAATACTATTTTTGTAGTGATTCCTAATTGGTGAATCTGGACATTGTGGGAATTGAATAAGTGGTTGATTCAACCATTCTTGATATCTTTCCTCTCTGAGTTTTTCTCTTAATCCAACCTTCTATCAATTTGACATTGTCGTGGGGTGCAATAGAATATTTTAGGTAGGTCGCTCATCATCACTAGAATCCTAATAAATTCAAAAAAGATATTTGAACATGATTAGTACAAAATAAATGATATCAATTAGTAAGTGTGTCGACAATGCATGATTAATTGGTTTAATGTTGAAATAATTACATTAATATACCCAAAAATTATTATTACCATCATTGTCCTAGGATTGTGGCTATAAGATGAAATGTTATAATTGGTAGGGTGAAGCAGTTGTCCATTTTGATCTACCAAATACGCCTTGCGGTGTGTTGCTCCTGATAAGAGCTTTCGACGTTTTGGAGTTATTTGAATATTTTTTTCATCTGAACTCGATTATGAATCTACATGAACCAAAAAATTTGTATACATTTATTTTATTCAGCTGATTCACATGGATAAAAAATTGATTCAATTACATAATCAAAATATAAATAAAATCTGAAGGAATTATGTCTGGAGATGGATAGGGGGAACTCCACGTTGGAATTTGAGAAATATTATGGAACGAGTTGGATTTTGAAGAATTTTTCATTTGATATAATTATGAGATTTTCTCCCTGCATTTGAGAAAAATCAACAATAAATTTTGGTGTACATACCTAAAATTAATTTCAGTGCCTTAAAAATGGACTTATTATTATCGATGCTAATGTACAATTAACCGCACTGGTGCATTTTAGTTACTACGCATCGATGCAATGTTATTAACTAGCACAACGATGTGGTTAGTTCACAAATGCAATGAATATCTAGAAATAAAAAAAGTGCAAATTTATATTTTTAAAGTGAAAAAAACGGTAAATTGAAAAATGGGCAGCAAATTATTTTCGGAAATCTAATTTCATAAAAAATTTCTTTAAATAGTAAAAGCTATTCATTATTTCATTATTTTTGCAAAAAAATTCAGGAAGTGATTTGCACGAGAGACATACCTCGAGCAAGAGAGCATGAGAGAACTGTGGAGCAGAAAAATACTTTCGAAAAACAAAACTATTCAGAGAATCAAAATTTTAACCATCTCGTGATTCACACAAAAACCCTGTAGTATAGTAAAATTGTTAAATTTTACTATAATAATTGTTTTTTTTATAGTTTTTTTGGATTGAATACATGCGTAGTAAAAATTTTAAATGTTACTGTGCATTTTCAAAGAAAAAAGAAAAGAAAAAACAAAAACATAACAAAACAATTCAATTCTTACGTTAAACCCTTCCTTCTTCTTGTTTTTTTGACTTCACAATTAGGGATTTTCATTTTAGATTTATAGGGTTTGTATTGATATATATATATAGGAGTATGACATCTAACCCATGGGACCACTTGTAGAGTCAGATCCCAATCCATGTCGGCCCTTGCATGATCTTTTAAATAATGGATTTTTTTTAATCGGTGTGCCCTGTTTAAAATAGCGCACCAGTGCACTATTGTAGTATAGTGCACAAGGTGCGTGTAGAAAATACCTAACACAGCTCTGATACCAAGTAGAAGTTACACCAATGGATTCAATCCGATCATGCGGTGTACTAAAACAAGATATTGAATCCTTCTACAATATTTGTAGAATATAAAACACAATCGCTCAATCACATGCAAGTAAAAAAGAGAAATAAATCAATCACACAACACAAGATATTTCCTGAGGAAAGAAACTACTCAAAACACCTCCATATTTATTTTATAATCAACGAGGGAATCATAAAACAATACAATGTATTTGTGCTCACCACAATTTCATACACTCTACCAATTGATCACACTAATCTAGGAAAAATTGGGCAAACACATTGCCAATTATTAGCCTACCCTCAGCCTACCCTTCTTACGCAATCGTTAGAGAAATAAACCCCTATTAAATAGGAAATTCAACCTTCCTTAATTGCGCAATTCATCATGGGCTTCCTACGGTTATATAACTGCATCTGTGTAGTTTTCTAAAAATACAACTGATAGTTTACTTGCCTTGAACCTTTGTCTGAATTGGGTCTCCACCATAATTAACATGCATGCAACTAAAAATAGTGAATCATCAGTTACTTGGTAGATCACCACTGGTGAATTAAATATATTTTAATTCACTTGATTTTCCACTAGCTCATCAAACATTTAGAACTAGTTAAACTGATTTTAACTCAATTAATGTGAGTTAATTGATCCCACTCACACTACACTAGTGCTACAACTGCAACTGGACCATGTTAATAATAGAATCACTCTACATGCCTATCCTTTGACCCTCAACTCAAAATTATTGAACTAACTAATTCTATCACACTTATGTAACTATTACAAGTTATTATGAGATAAGATTACAATTAATTTTCTAATTTATTTAAAAATTGGTTGCACATTAATGTGTCGCTAGGATCCATCACTGTGTGACTTGTGATCCCGGGCTAGTGCGTGTGCATTTTATAATTGAATTTCAACTCTCCCTGTCAACAAGAAAGGGATTATCTGCGACCCCGATCCTACCTTTGTGGTATTCGAATTTTCTCTTCGCAAGCACCTTCATCAAGATATCTGCATCCTAATACTCCATGGGAATGTACTACAAGAGTTTTATGTAACTTTGGTTATACCAATGTATCACCGCTGGATCCATCTAATGAACAAACAAACCAACAAGTATCTTCCTCATCTAGATGGCCTCACATGCAGCCTAATTAGCGGCCATGTACTCTGCCTCAGTTGAATTGAGTGCAAATGATCTCTACTTCCTATTGTATAAAGTAACTACTTTTGGTCCTATGCTAAAGATGCCCCCTGATGTTATCTTCTTGTCTGATGGACTACCTACCCAATATGCATCGGTGAAGCCTTGAAGCTTCACTCCCTCTATTCGTTTGTACCATAATCCATACTCTGTAGTGCCCCTGGTATATCTCAACATGTGCTTCCTTGCCTTCCAAAAGAGCTTGGTAGGCTTAATCATAGCTTGACTAAGATGGTTAAATGTGTAGTATATATATGGTTGTGTGTTCACCAAATACATAAGTGAACCCACAAGCTGCATGTAAACTGTAGCATCCACTACCTCACCTGAAGTAGCATCCTCCTTCCTCCAGTTTCCTACAAGAGGGGTCTCCATGGGTTTGCTTCCCTCCATGTGGAACTTCCTTAGAATCTCCTTAGCATACTTTCCCTGAGATACAAATATCTCCCCATCTCTTTGCCATATTTCCAAGCCAAGTAAATAGTGCAAGAGCCGCATGTCCTTCATCTCAAACTCCCTTGCAAGATCCTCTTTGCAAGAAGTTATGAGCTTCTCATCACTTGTTAGTATAAGATCAAAAACATAAGGTACAATAATCAAAAGCTTACCATCAACCAAAATATGATATAGGTTTGCCTCCACTTCACTCTTTTTGAATCCAAACCTTGTGAAATAGATGTCAATCCTAGTGTACCAAGCACGAGGTGCTTACTTCATCCCATACAGTTCTCTCTTGAGTCTACACACATGCGACTCCCTGTCAAAGGTCTCAAAACCTTATGGCTGCTCAATGCACACTTCTTCCTCAATAACTCCATTGAGAAAGGTTGTCTTTACATCCATCTGATGTATCTGCCACCCCATCTATGCTGAGAGTGCAAGGATAGATCTAATCGATGAGTACCTTGCAACCGGTGAAAAAGTATCCTCATAGTCAATCCCCTCTACCTATGAGAATCCTTAGGATGAAAATATAGCCGTGTATTTCTCCACACTCCCATATACTACTTGCTTCACCTTGTAGATCCTCTTAGATCCAACCCCTGACTTCCCCACCAGTCTTGGGACAACTTCCCATGCACTGTTTCTAATAATGGAGTCATACTCCTCAACCATGGCATCAACCCATGTTGGCTACTACACTTCTTCCTCAAATCAGGATGGTTATTTCACAATGCGCTCACTCATAAGAGCCATGTATCCAGTATACATGTCTGGGGGCCTTCTCTACATGCGTTGTGATGTAGGTTCTCCTACATGCTTTGTCTACCTCTTTGGTGCGCTTCCTACCATTTATGATGGATGGCTCTGCATGATTGGTTTCTTCCACTCTATGATCCTCTACTTGTGGCTGATCCACATCCTAAGGTTCATCCTTTGGAACTAAGAGTTCCTCATCTGCATGCAAGTCAAGCTCCCTCTCAATGGAAAATCACATGGCTTTCTCCTCATCAAATTTAACATTTATTCTGGCAAATATCATCCTATTAGTCGAAAAATACATGTTGAGATTCAACAATAATATTCAACACCCATGCCTAGTGCATTAAGCACCCAGACTAAGGTGGGGCCCACCGTGCTATTTTTAGGTGCATGTCTATTTTGGTTATCCCTTAATTAAGATGGACATTAAACTGTAATCTATTATCAATGTGGACTTGAATGAGTTAATTGAAAGTGATAAATTTATTTATCTAGTGGATTTCAAGTTATAGGTTGTTGGTGAGGCATGCAAAGTAATTCTAGTTGTAACAGAGTTAGCAGTGAAATGATGCATGAGTTGGTGCAAGTTGCAAATAGTTTAATTCAGTTGAGTTAAAATTAGCTGTGCTAGTTGTAACTAAAGATACACTAGTGAGAGATCTAGTGAATTAAATATTAATTAATTCACAATCAGTGATCTCACATGCAACTAAGGATTTACTATTATTAATTGCATGCATGTCAGATCCAGTGGAGACCCAGTTGAGTTCTAGGTGAAAGGGAAGTTGATTATCAGTTGTAGGATTATTGGCTTGCACACTTGCAACCAAACATACATTGGAGTGCCCATGATAATTTCATAGGCAAGGAATGCAATAATTCCTATCTTTTAGGGATCTTTACCATCAGGGATTTTGCAAGCAAGGCAGACTATCTGGAGGCTAAGAATTGGCTATGTGTTGGTCAATTTTGCATATGACAGTTTGATACAATTAGCTGAGTACTGGAGGGCTCTTGTGAGAAGAATTTTGTATGTAATTGTTTCATGATCCATGCTTAATATAAAATATAAGATACTAGGTTTTTTAGCTGTAACATTTCCCCGAGAAATTATTTGTGTTGTGTGTGATTGATCTTTCTTCATGTTCATGTGATTAATGATTGTGTTTTTAATTCTGCAAAAAATTTGTATAAGTGATTCAGTATTTAACTTTAGTACATTTTTATATCAGGTGAATCCAAGATATACATGCATCTTGTATAATTTCTACATGGTATCAAAGTACAGGAAATTGCAGAAGTGAAGCAGGAGATGATTTTGTGACTAGATAGAATTGGAATTTGCAGAAAGAATTTCTTGGTGCTACAGCTGATTCAAGATTGAAATGGATTTCAATGGCCTGAGGTTAGAGTATGCACTCGAGGGCAGTTCGAATTACATTTCTTGGAAGGACAGGATGGAGGCAGTACTCGAAGACAATGGGTTGAAGGAATTCATTGGCAAAGATGTTCCTAAACCTGATGCTACAAATCTTGATGCATGGCAAAAGAAAGTGGCAAAGGTGAGGAGGATCCTGTTGGAGGGAGTACGAGACCACAATTTCTCAAGCCTTCATGGGAAATACACACCATATGCAATGTGGAAGGATTTTATGAATCTATTCCAAAGCAGCAATGACCATAGGAAATTGGTACTCAAAGATAAACTCAGGAAGATCAAGATGGAAAAGGGCGACACTATTCCAAAATATCTAACAATGTTTGTCCAATGTAGGGATGAACTGGGGAGAATTTTAATAATAGTTTTTGATGACGATTTGGTGAACTTGGCTCTCCTAGGACTTCCCAAGAGTTGGCACAGTTATCAAGGCTCTATCAATGGAAGGGAAAAAATTGCCAGATTGGGAATGACTGTGGTCGGATTTGGATCAGGAGGATTTCAGACGGAACACCAATGATGGATCTTCATCTAAGAATGAGAATGAATAGGATTGTGCTTAGGTTTCCAAGGCGAGGAAGGGGAAGGGGAAGAAATTCTATGCTAAATCCTAGTCCAAGAATTGCAAGAAGAAGGACATGTCCAAGGTGAAGTGTTTTCACTGTCACAAGCATGGGAATTTTTCTACTAACTGTCCACAAAATAAGAAGAACAAGAAGGCTGGAGGATCTATAGCTGGTGAGGCCCTTGCCTGTAAATTTGAGCTTGAATTCTCATTGATCGCATGCATGGTGTCCAGTTCATTGGGATCTATGCGGTATTTGGATAGTGGTGCTTCCTTTCACATGACGAGAGATAAGAAAATTTTCAATTACTTGGAGGAAAAAGATATCCAGATGCATATTGAAATGGGCAACAATAGATGGTATAGTGCTGCTGATATTAGTACCATTACATTTCAGAGGGGGTCAAGTAAACAATTTAAATTAAAATATGTAATGCATGTACCAGGTCTGAAGAAAAATGTGGTCTCAGTCGCAATGTTGGAGGATAGAGGCTATGATGTTGTTTTTAGTGATGGAAAATATTTCCTGTGACATAAAACAATGGGTCAAACCAAGAGGATAGGGATTCGAGTTAAGAATCTCTACAAATTGAATTAGGCCATCTTCCTCATCTTGAAAATCGTACAACATGTTCTACTATGATCCCAGTGCACTTGCGCACTCAAACACATGCAAGGGATGTAATATGGGAAAATATGTAAAGGCCACCTTTCATGAGAAGGAAAACTAAGCTTCGAGGATCCTTGAGAGAGTCCACACAAATGTGTGTGGCCCTTTCTCTGTTGCTTCAATAGAAAAACATAAGTACTAAGTAATCTTTGTTGATGAATTTTCTCATAAGTGTTGGATCTTCTTCATGCAGAAGAAAGATCAAGCATTCTCTAAGTTATGTGAGTTTAAGGCATTAGTGGAGAAAGAGTCGGGGAAGCAAGTGAACGCTCTTAAGAGCGATAATGGTGGAGAATACATCTCTAACAAATTCAAGAACTTCTACAACAAAGAAGGAATTCGAAGAGAAATCATAACACCTCATAATCCACAGTAGAGTGGGGTCACGGAGAGGAAGAATAGAACTATTTTGGGTTCAACACGAGCAATGTTGCATGATCAAGGACTACCAATGCATCTGTGGGCGGAAGCATGCATTACAACGATACATGTGCAAAACCGTTTT